>CM019063.1:384859998-385403779 GCA_009667805.1 Leptobrachium leishanense | reverse complement strand
TGAAAATTATTACAAAATGAGACGTATATATTTAAGTTGATTTTGCCTCATTTAAACACCCCTTTACATGGGCACCATTAGTTGCACGAACAATCAAGACAGTACTAGATTTCTTGCCATGTTCGCTGTAGCATACCCTCATCAATGGAGCCAATGGCATCAGTGATCCTCTGTTTTAGATGGATGTGTGGTGTGGGATCATGTGCAATCGAATCATTGGTCCGTTTTTCTTCGGTGAGACATCAATTACTGCAAATGTTTACCTTGACTTTTTGACAGAATACGTGGCACCACAACTACATGACCTTCAACCAACCACCATTTTCCAGCAAGATGGTACACCACAACATTGGGGACTGCATGATCATGGGTTCCTAAATGAAACATTTCCAGACCGTTGGATTGGAAGGGGTGGCCCAATTCCCTGGCCACAACGTTCACCAGACATCACTCCCCTCGACTTCTTTCTATGGGGTTATGTTAAAGATAGTGTATCGAACAAAGGTACTGGACATCTTAGTCTTACGTCAGTAGTGGGGAAATTAATGGAAACCATGTTAAAGGAAGGATTGTTGAACATCTAAAAAACATAGATTACAGGATCAGAAACAACATGGGTTTACCTCAGGGAGATCATGCCAAACTAATCTTATTGATTTTTTTGATTGGGTAACAAAAAATAATAGACACAGGTGGTGCAGTAGACATTGCTTATTTAGATTTCAGTAAGGCTTTTGATACTGTTCCGCATAGAAGGCTTATCAATAAATTGCAAATCTTTGAACTTGGATTCCAATATTGTTGACTGGATTAGGCAGTGGCTGAGTGACAGACAACAGAGGGTTGTGGTAAATGGAGTTTATTCGGCGCAAGGTCTTGTTACCAGTGGGGTACCTCAGGGGTCAGTACTTGGACCCATTCTCTTTAATATTTTTATTAGTGATATTGCAGAAGGTATTAATGGAAAAGTATGTCTTTTTGCTGATGACACAAAGATTTGCAACAGGGTTGACGTTCCTGGAGGGATCAGCCAAATGACAAATGATTTAGGTAAACTAAAAAAATGGTCGGAACTGTGGCAATTGAGTTTTAATGTGGATAAGTGCAAGATAATGCACCTGGGACGTAAAAACCCAAGGGCTGAATATAGAATATTTGATACAGTCCTAACCTCAACATCTGAGGAAAGGGATTTAGGGGTTATTATTGCAGAGGATCTAAAGGTAAGTAGTCAATGTAATAGAGCAGCAGGAAATGCTAGCAGAATGCTTGGTTGTGTAGGGAGAGGTATTAGCAGTAGGAAAAGGGAAGTGCTCATGCCACTGTACAGAGCACTGGTGAGACCTCGCTTGGAGTACTGTGTGCAGTACTGGAGACTGTATCTCCAGAAGGATATAGACATCTTAGAGAGAGTTCAGAGAAGGGCTACTAAAATGGTGTACGGCTTGAAGGAGAAAAGTTATCAGGAAAGGCTTAATGATCTTAACATGTACAGCTTGGAAAAAAGACGAGACAGAGGAGATATGATAGAAACATTTAAATACGTAAAGGGAATCCACAAGGTAGAGGAAGGGAGTAATTTATAAAAGGAAACAAAGTAGCAAAACAAGAGGACATAGTCTTAGATTAGAGGGGCAAAGGTTTAAAAGTAACATCAGAAAGCATTATTTTACTGAGAGGGTGGTGGATACATGGAACAGTCTTCCAGTTGAAGTGGTAGAGGCCAAAACAGTAATTTAATTTAAGCAGGCATGGGATAGGCATAAGGCTTTCCTAAACAAAAGATAAATCCAAGTAAAGTATCCATGTAATTGGGCAGACTAGATGGCCCGAAAGGTTCTTATCTGCCGACATTTTTCTATGTTTCTATGCTTCTATGTTTCTAAGATCCATATCTGATGAAATTTTTTTCTGATCATACTACACTGTGTGTATATGGTAATTTTTCTGGACGCCCGCATGGATGGTCCGCATATATAAATTTTTTCCACACAATCTGCACAGACTGTCTGCGTACTATAATTTTTTTTACACAATCTGCACAGACTGTCTGCGTAATATAATTTTTTCTACACAATCTGCACGGACTGTCTGCGAAATATAATTTTTTCTACACAATCTGCAAGGACTGTCTGCGTAATATAATTTTTTATACACAATCTGCACAGACTGTCTGCGTAATATAATTTTTTATACACAATCTGCACAGACTGTCTGTGTAATATAATTTTTTCTACACAATCTGCACAGACTGTCTGCGTAATATAATTTTTTCTACACAATCTGCACAGACTGTCTGCGAATTATAATTTTTTCTACACAATCTGCAAGGACTGTCTGCGTAATATAATTTTTTCTACACAATCTGCACAGACTGTCTGCATAATATAATTTTTTCTACACAATCTGCACAGACTGTCTGCATAATATAATTTTTTCTACACAATCTGCACAGACTGCGTAATATAATTTTTTATACACAATCTGCAAAGACTGTCTGCGTAATATAATTTTTTCTACACAATCTGCAAAGACTGTCTGCGTAATATAATTTTTTCTACACAATCTGCACAGACTGTCTGCGTAATATAATTTTTTCTACACAATCTGCACAGACTGTCTGCGAATTATAATTTTTTCTATACAATCTGCAAAGACTGCCTGCGTAATATAATTTTTTCTACACAATCTGCACAGACTGTCTGCGTAATATAATTTTTTCTACACAATCTGCGCAGACTGTCTGCGTACTATAATTTTTCTCTGGACGCTCTGCACTGACTGTCTGCGTAATTTAATATTTTCTGGACATACTACACTGACTGGCTACATAGCATAATTTTTTTATTTTTTTTTTTATTGACAGAGTAAAGTAATTTTTTCGGTGGTCCCTGAGGGGCCCACTACTTTCCTATTATAATTTTTTGCACAGAGCAGAGTTAGCGACCGAGCATGGTGTCTATGTGATCAGGCGGCCCTGCAGGCAAGCGGCGCCACTCAACGGACACCGACCTTTCAACATTACAGACTGAAACGCACACGTACAGCAAACCAACCAGCATATCATGGCCTCCAGCAAAAGTAAGAAACCGGGAGCTAAACCGGACTTTTTTACCCCCAAATCCACCAAGTGCCGCGAAGGCACGGACACCCAAGAAGGAGGAGGATCCCCGTCGGCAGCCTCAGACCTGCTTCCCACTGTTGACAACGCAGACCTCTCGACGTTCACATTGAAGATGGAGGCAATGTTCAAAGATCTATCGTCTGCACTAACCTCCCGCCTTGATGTAGTTTCAGCCGACATAAGGAAAGAGATCCGAGATATAGGAGACAGAACATCCCATTTGGAGACCAAGACGGATGAACTTGCTACGACGCTGGAAGAACAGATACGGAAATGTGAATCTAAACTAGCGGATCTTGAGGATCGCTCCCGACGTCACAACCTAAATATAAGGGGCATCCCTGAAATGGTCTCTCCAAAGGACTTGTCCTCATACGTCTCAGAATTCTTTACTCATTTACTACCAATTGTGGACCCGGAATCCCTGTTGATGGATCGCATCCACCGAGTACCAAAACCACCATCCGCACCACTAAAAGCGCCTAGAGATGTTATATTGAGACTTCATTACTATCGTCCCAAGGAAGACATTCTGAAAGCTCTACGCAGTCCAACTGCCCTTGGGGAGGAATATGCCCACCTAGCAGTCTTTCCGGATCTCTCACAAGCTACACTCCAACTTCGACGCTCATATCGCCCTATTACCTCTGCACTACGAGAGGCTGATGTGAAGTATCGATGGGGCTACCCTACAAAGTTGAAAGTGACCCGGGATGGATCCACATCAGTGTTCGGATCACCCGCTGAGGGCCGCGAAGCCCTGGAGGCCTGGGGGCTGAAAATACCCGAGGTGCCGGGAGCACACCCTAAAACGACCAAACGAGTTTGCGCAGAATGGCATAACCGCTGAGTAATAGTAACGACACTGATATTCAACACCCACTTACGTTTAAGGGTGACCGTGCCTCTTTCTCAAGTTTACTCGTTAGTTATGTAATGTTATGTGTGGTTTTCTGATTATACAAAGGTTTTTTCTATGTAATACACGCAGAACCACGGCACTGTTTGCGCAGTGTATGATCCACCTCTCTCCTCCTTCACTGGAAGGGATCAGGCTTCCTTACAGGGAACCCTGGATGGAGATATTTTTGTTATTTCATGTATATAGTTATACAGTGCACCAGCACTGGTTTCTTTATTTTTTCTATTCTTTTTTCCTTCCCCCTCTTTTCTTAAGGGCTACTGACGCAGTCGACACCTATCCCAACTGCAGACATAGGGACAGACGTATGCAAATGTTAATACCTGAAGTTGTGCAAGCTTCACAATTCGCAATCACTATATTAAAACCATTTTATGAAGATACTCACTTATAATGTGAAAGGCCTTAACCTACCTGTAAAACGACATTCCCTATATAGAGATCTGCGCACTCACGACGCAGATATAGTATGCTTGCAGGAGACCCATTTCCGCAGGTTGGACCACCCTAAACTCTTTACTCCCCAATACACCAGACAATACCACTCAACGTATCGAACTAAGTCACGAGGAGTCTCTATTTTAATCCATAATAGGGTAACGTTCGAAACCCATCGGATAATTAAAGATCCGAGGGGCAGGTTTGTGATTTTAGTTTGTACGATGAACTCTAAGCTATATACTCTGGTAGCAGCGTATGCCCCGAATTCGTCGCAGACACAGTTTCTGACTCAATTACTAGACAAAGTTTTGGACGTTCTCTCGGGGGATCTACTGCTCTGTGGCGATTTAAACGCCTGTATGGATCCCTCTAGGGACCGCTCCGCCTCACAGGTATCCTCTTCCGCTACCTCCTCTTCGAATAAACTCAGGTCCCTATTACAACAGTACCAATTGTATGACGCCTGGCGTCTCCTTCATCCCTTAGAACGAGACTACACTTTCAGGTCCATGGCGCACAATAGCTATACCAGATTAGATTACTTTTTGATATCAAACAAGCTCCTCCCTCGAGTGATCGACTGTGTTATTCTTCCCTTTACTTGGTCGGATCATTCTCCTGTGCTTCTAACGCTGTCAGATGATTATAAATATTACACGAGACCGCCATGGCAACTTCCAGCACACGTGCTCAAACACGACCAGGCCGCTTCAGCGTTGACGAACACATTGAAAGATTACTTCACTGAAAACGACACCCAAGACGTAAATCCTTTCACTTTATGGCAAGCGCATAAGGCGGTGTTCTGTGGAGAATGCATAAAATGGGCAGCCAAGTTGCGTAAAGACTATGTCTCCACACGATTAGAGCTTCTAGCCTCTATACAAATATTAGATACTCAGAATAAATTGTCTCCCTCACCTGCTTTGGCCGAGGAGTTGGAGGGGCTATATGCTCTCTACGAACCCTGGAAGCAGATAGATATTTTGGTTCTATGGCCAAGCAAAAAGCAAGGTTTTATGCATTCCAGAATAAACCTGGACGCTTATTAGCTCGCAAGTTTAAGCCCTCTAGGACTCCTACTAAGGTTGCCGCAATTCGAACGGCGCAGGGTCTGATTCATAACCCTATAGCCATTGCAAACGAATTTGCAATTTATTATGAGTCTCTGTATAATCTGGCTATAGCAGATTCAACGCCCAACCCGACCGCAGACGACATTAATGCATATCTAGCGAACTTAAATTTACCGTCGCTGACAACCACACAAGCAGAATCTCTGTCAGCTCCTATATCACAAGAGGAACTCTCCGGCGCTATTAAGGCCCTCCCGAAACATAAAGCACCAGGCCCAGACGGACTGACTGATCAATATTATACCTCTTTCTCCACCATACTGATACCACATTTATTGACAGTATTTGCACAGGCAAGAGAGACGAGTTTGTTCCCAGTAGATATGTTAAGGGCACATATTATCACATTGCCGAAACCAGGGAAGACCCCAGACGCTTGTAAAAACCTGAGACCTATATCGCTTCTAAACGTGGACCTGAAATTGTACAGTAAGATTTTAGCGACCAGACTTCAAACATTCCTCCCAAAACTGATTGGCCCCGATCAAGTGGGTTTTATTTCCGGACGGCAAGGCCCTGACAGTACTAAAAAACTGATTAACCTCATGGAAACGCAGCGGCGCTCGGGTCAACCTGGCCTCTTACTTTCATTGGATGCCGAAAAGGCATTCGACAGAGTGAACTGGTTATTTATGGAACTGGTTATGACTAAATTTAACATTCCCACCGAGTTTCGAGCCGCGATACAGGCAATATACGATTCTCCCTCCGCGAGAGTGCTCATTTCGGGCTTCTTGTCGGAGGAATTCGTGATCACGAATGGGACCAGACAGGGATGTCCGTTATCCCCTCTTTTATATGCGCTGGTTTTGGAGCCCTTGGCACAAGCCATAAGACAGAATGATGAGGTTAGGGGAACACAGGCAGGCCCGGCTATATATAAACTCCATCTTTATGCTGATGATATATTAGTCACTCTGACTGATCCTCACTCGTCCATTCCTGCCCTACAAGACGAACTAACTGCTTACAGCCAACTTACCTATCATCTGGTCAACGTCTCCAAAACGCAAGCTCTACCTCATAATATCCCCCAAACACAACTGACCGCACTACGTCGTCTATACACGTTTGACTGGAGATCCCACTATCTCACATATTTAGGTCTGCGTACAACATGGGACCCGGGGGGACTGATTAAACATAACTATGATAGAATATTAACCGAAGTGAAATCCTTGTTGTCTCAATGGAGATCCCGGGAGGTGTTGTGGCTGGGCAGAATGGCGGCTGTAAAAATGAGCATTCTTCCAAAAATTTTATACATTTTTCGCACCCTACCACTTAAGCTACCAAGACTCTATTTGGACACGTTACAATCTACCCTGATGACTTTTGTTTGGAACCATAAACGTCCTAGAGTTCCTAGATGCCTCTTATACAATAGACAAACAGAAGGTGGCTTACACATGGTAAATATCCACAAATACTATAGAGCCTCCTGTTTGGCGTCATTATCCGAAATCTTTCATAAACAACCATGGCCACAATGGCTTGTAGTTGAAGCCTCTTGTTTGGAAGGTCACAATTTAGCCAACTTGCTCTGGGTGCCTTCATCTTTTAGACCTAAGTTGCAGGCCCTTATGCCATCCACAGCCCTTCACCTCGGAATCTGGGACCGCCATTTAGACGTGCTCACGAGCCACTACCCATTATCCATGGCTGCTCCTTTGCCTTCCCTGTCATACCTCTTGCCTCAGACACTTTTTGACCCTTGGCTCAGATGTGGGGTTTATAACCTACATCATCTTTTCACACCGACTGCCATGCTCTCCTTTGATGCTGTCCGTAGTAAATATTCGATCTCAGACTCAATGTTTTTGTCGTATATGCAAATATATTCTTATCTAAAAGCGAATAAGGTTCTAACTGGACTCGAGACACACAAACCGCTTTTGTCAGAGGTGGAGTTGTTCTGCCTGGACTCATTGTCTTCCAGTAAGCCGATATCACTATTTTATCGTATATTAAATACACCGGCCACCAAAGAGTGTTGGGCTTTCCAGAAGGGATGGGAGAGAGATTTATCTCAGTCCTTCTCAACTTCCCAATGGAAAAAGGCGTACAAATTTTAATGGGAGCAACCAAGTGTGCAACTATGATAGAGACACACAGAAAAGTCTTATACAGATGGTACTACACACCGGACAAACTGAATCGATACTCGCCCCAAGCATCCGATCTATGCTGGAGATGCGCTTCCGCAGTTGGCACGATGGGACACATTTGGTGGCATTGCCCTGGAGTAGCCGAGCTCTGGAGAGACATTTCGGCACTGGCCACAGAAGTATTGGGAGTGCTGATACCTCATGCTCCAGAAACACTTTTATTAGGAATGATAGATCTCCCACGACCACATATACAGATGTTATTCATCTTGGTTTCTACTACTGCCTTATTGATAGCTAGGAATTGGAGGACTGTCCACCTACCTACCCGGAAACAATTGATAGACTTACTGGACCAATACCGCCACTTTGACACCAAAGCTAATACGATATATGGCTTTAGACCAGCCAAAAAAGATCCTTGGCAACTGTGGGATATTCAAAAAATTTATGAGACATGCAGGACTGGTCATCCGGACGCTCAGGCTACTTCTGGTTAAGAGTTGTTATTAATTCTGAAGTACGGGATTGATTGCATAAAAGCAGATATTACTGTAGACCCTTCCCCCCCCTCTAACTCCTTTTTTTTTCTTCCCCTCTTCCTTTCTCTTCTTTTCTTCTCTTCTGTTACTGTATATTTAATAAACTTGGCAAGTACAATTTTATGTCACATGTAAAATACCAATAAAAATATATTTAAAAAAAAAAAAAGAGAAATTGCCTTTGTGCGAATTGTATTGTATTTGTTCATTGTATTTGATACAAAGGCCACTTCAGACATCAAGGTAATAATGCATACTCTGCTTAAAATTCTGTAAAACAAGGGACGCCATGTAATGTCGAAAACCACTCATCCGATCAATATTTCTGAGAGTTGGGGCAGTCTAACTCGGTGACTCTCCTTCCCAGATGTTGCTGAATTACAACTTCCATGATGCTCTCGCCATCTATTGCATTGAAAGTCTCCTGGGAACTGTATGTCACCAACATCTGGGGGCCAAAGTTTGACAGTCCTGCTGTCAATGAATCAATGAATCAAGGGGTCAATGAATAAATGAAAAATGTATAGATTTACATTATTATTTATTTTTTTTTTAAACACAATTTTTATTGTTTTTTCAGTAATACAGCAACAAGGTGCTCATGGAAGCTCATAGAGCGATGCATAATCTCAGGGAGGCAGCAGCAAGATTAAACAAATAGAGTAAAGAAACTGAACCTGCTTTCTTTCCCTGAGACATAACGATGCCTCGAGAGGACATGCGAATCAATTATATAAAACGACATTATTAAACACAAAAATAATAAAGAGAGAAAAGAGAAAAAATTAAAAACACTACCAAAAAAAAAAAAGAAAAGATCAAGGTCTCTAGGTCCAACAGTTCTAAACCCGATTACGTGATGCTCTGAGTCGTAAGCCAAGGTTCCCAGATCTTTGTGCATTGTTGGAGCGTGTCGTGCAGTTATGCCGTTAGACGTTCCATTTTATAGAGATACCACACCTTCGCAACTATCTCCGGTACAGAGGGGAGGTCTCGTTTCCAGGAGCGGGCTATACAAATGCGGGTAGATGTACAAATACGGTGGGCTAATCGAAGGGAGGAGCGTGATAGACCATGTCATCTAGACGGGCTATTGAGCAAGGCCAAAGCGGGATCAGGGGGTACTGGCAAACCCAGAGCACGGGAGATCATAGCGAAAACTGAAGTCCACAGGATGGTTACCAGCCCACACTCCCACCACATGTGATAAAACGTTCCACGTAGACCACAACCCCTAGTGCACAAGCCAGTTAGCGCGGGATAGATTTTCGGTAATTGGACCGGGTCCAGGTACCACCTGGAGATTAGCTTATAGCAATTCTCTTTTATCAGAGTACATGTTATCCCCATCGAGGACTCCTTTATCGCCTCCCATTCCTCCCGGGTTAGTTGGCGACACAGGTCTATTTCCCATAGGTGCTGGTACGCGCAGGGGCACTCGAGAGACGGGCGGAGAAGAAGATTATATAGTTGGGATATCGCTCCTGCTGTGCTTGAACCTCTCGTTACCAGGCTTTCAAACGAGGTCACTACAGGGGTGCCCATAGTTAAGCGACTACATACAAAATGTCGAATTTGAGAATATCGATGAAACTCTCGTAGGGGTATATCGTGTGATTCTCTGAAGTATTCCCAACGGGGGAATTTCCCCTGCAGTAGCACCGCTCCTAATGTCGTAAAGCCCTTCCTTTGCCACCAAGAAAAAGCTCGGCCCTCCTCCCCATTCCATGGGGGGGAAGAGCGGGTTATCTCGCAGGGGAAGCAGACCAGATGTAGTGGTGGTGAGGGACATACGATATTTGACCTTAGACCATATAGACAATGTATGAGTGGTGGTGGGCAATAAGCGACCTCTTTCTGTCGAGGAGATCTGTCTCCAGGGAACCTGTGATAAGCCTGAAGGGGCAACATAGTCGTTCTCTATATCAACCCAACAGACCTTACCCCTTCTAGAGGACCATTGGAGAAGTTGCATCAATTGTGCCGATTTATAATACAGAGCTAGGTCAGGGACTGCAAGGCCCCCATGTAGTTTAGGACGGCGTAGTATCAGTCTGGAAACTCTCGGTTTCTTCCCCTGCCATACATAACGGTAAAAGGCTGACTGAAGGTCGTGTAGGATCGTCAGTGGTAGGGGAACCGGTAAAGTGCGGAAAAGATACAGAAGTTTCGGGAGTGCTGTCATTTTAAGGGCATAAATGCGGCCTATCCAGGAGATGGAATAAGAGGACCATTGCCGTAGTAGGGATTTGATGTGCTTGATCATGTCTGGATAGTTAGAGGCGTAGAGCCGACATATGTGAGCGGTGAGATAGATCCCCAGGTATTGGAGTCATTGGGGGCACCAGCGGAAGGTAAATGAGTCCTGTAGGAGTGTAACCACCTCCTGAGGCAATGAAATATTTAAAGCTTCAGATTTGGCAATATTAATTTTGTAGCCAGAGAGGGCACCGAAGGAGGAAAGGCAACTGTATAGGTTCGGTAATGAAATAAGGGGTCGGGTTATCATGAGTAAAATATCGTCTGCGAAAAGACTCAATTTATAGTTTTTGTCGCCCACTGCTATTCCTGAAACATCCGGGTGACGTCGTATCTGTTCCGCCAAGGGTTCAAGGCATAGGGCAAACAGAAGTGGGGACAGGGGGCAACCCTGACGCGTGCCATTTAGAATGTCGAATGGTCGTGATCTCCCTCCCATAGTCATTACGGAGGCCGTTGGTGATGTGTAAAGCGCACGAATACCCCCAATCATCCCGTTTCCCACACCAAACTGCCTCAAGACCTCCCATAAATATGTCCAGTCCACTCGGTCAAAGGCCTTCTCGGCGTCGAGGGAAAGCAGTAGTGATGGTTGTTTGGAGGCGTGCGCTATAGAGAGTAGGTTCACCATGCGACGAATATTATCGGGGGCCCCGCGAGACGGGATAAAGCCGACCTGGTCAGGATGTACTAGGGATGGCAGATGGCGGCTCAAACGCGTAGCTAAGACCTTTGCATAAATTTTCATGTCTACATTCAGTAGTGATATTGGGCGGTAGCTAGCGCAAGTAGAGGGGTCCTTCCCTTCCTTGGGGATCACCACTATGGAGGCGGCCAATAGCTCTTTGGGTGGGGTTTTGCCTTCTAGGAAGCCGTTATACATATTAGCTAGGCGTGGGGCTAATTGAGTTCGGAATTTCTTATAGTAAAGGGGGCTAAACCTGACCGGGCCTGGGGCTTTAGATGTTCGGAGTTCTTTCAGTATTGGTAAGATCTCCTCAGCAGTAATCGGGGTCGCCAGCGCGTTCGCCTGCGGTCGAGTCAGCGATTGTAGTGGCAATTGTTCCAAAAATGAGCGAATCTTTTGTTGCTTCTGGTCGTCAGATTGGGCTGTTGTGCCGTCATACAACTTAGTATAATAGCGCGCAAATTCTTCCGCTAATTCTGTCGGAGTAACTGCTGGGGAGTTCCCCGGTCTCTGGATTTTCGCTATAGAGTTACGCTTACGTAGGGCGCAGCGAGCGAGCTAGTGCATTGCGTCTGGTTTGTTACCCTTCTCAAAAAATAGCTGTCTGACCCTACGGAGATCACCTAGTGCCCTCTCTGTCTGTAGGGTTCAGTTCTCCCCTGGTAGTCACTATTCGGTTCCAGATCAATGGGTCAGGTTGAGCTTTATGCGACCTCTCTAAATTAGCGAGAGTAGTGGTCAGATCAGTCAGTTGGGTGCGCATTTTCTTATAGTGGGCCGCTTGTAGACCTATCAGCCGGCCCCTTAGGACTGCCTTATGGGTAGTCCACAGCAGATCTGGAAGGTAGTGTGCGGGGTTGTTATCCAGAACGAAGTTCGCTAAAGCTAAGTCCAATTCAGTAGCGACTTCCGGTCTCAGTAACAGGGCGTCAGGAAGCTGCCAGGGAGGACAGGGAGAGCCCCTGGAACCATCCGCCAAGACCACACTGAGAGGGGCATGGTCCGACCAGGTTATCTCATGGATCTTAGCAGAGAGCACCTCCCTCGCCGCCCGTTGGGGGACAAAGACAAAGTCAATTCTCGTATATGTCATGTTCGGGTGGGAGTAAAATGTGTAATCTCTTGTCGTGGGGTGTAGGAGGCGCCATGCATCTACTAGATGTGTTTGTTGCAAAAAATCTTTGAGGAGTAGACGGTTCGGGTGAGAATTAAACTGAGTAGGGGTAGTAGATCTATCTAAAACCGGGTCAAGGATGGAGTTAAAGTCGCCCCGATGATTACCTCCCCCCCTGGGAAGGGTTCTAGCAAAGTCAAGAGCCGGTCATAAAAAGCAGGATCCCTGATGTTAGGAGCATAGACGTTGAGGAGAGATATTGGTCTATTGTCAATGGTGCCCTGAAGGAAAAGAAACCTTCCCTCCTTATCCGACATTTTTCTACGAAGTACAAAATTAACTCGGGAGCGGAAAAAAATAGAGGTTCCCCGGTGTTTCGTATTTGCACAGGCATGATAATGCAGCGGGAATTGTTTGTCAAACAATCTTGGGAATTTACCCTGAGTGAAGTGCGTTTCCTGGAGGAGGAGAATGTCCGCTCCCAGAGAAACGTATGATCGCATCGCCTTACGTCGTTTCATTGGATTATTAAACCCTTTTACGTTATGCGAAATTACGTGTAGTGGCATTGACAGGACGAATATAGGGGAAGCAGCTGTGAGCTAACAGTCTCTACCGAGGTCAGACAGGGCAGAAGAGTTAAGGTATGGTAAAATGGCAGTAGGAAACCTAGAACACCCGTGCGGTATAATAAATCACATTCAGTAACAAATGACCACAGTTTACCTGACCTTTCGAGACCTTGATCGGAAAAGAAAAAGGAGGAAAAGAAAAAATTAAAAAAAGAAAACCAAAAAGTAAAAATGTTTGCAAAAAGAGAGAAAAAAGCAAAAAAGGAAAAAATAATTAGCAAAAAAGGAACGTACACACATATTAACTCGGATTGAAAAAAAGTACAATCCAACAAGGATCCCATCCGTGAGGGAAACAGTCTCGGGTGTCATCCTACCCCCGTAGTCATCCACTTCAGGGGGGAAACCGAGAAAAGCGCCCAGAGCCCTGGGCAGAGGGGTGGTCAGCGACATCCACCAAGTGGCGTCACCAAGGTCGAAATCTAGCTCTCGTTTGGATCCAATCGGCGGCTCATTATCCCAATGAGGCTGTAGTGTAAAAACTTAGATAAGTTCCGTATCCAATTGTTTTACAATATCATCTGGGTCCCTGCAACCTCGTGGAGGCCTCATGTGGCAGAGTGAAGAGACGGCATTCATGGTGGAGGGGGTGGTGAGGATCGCGGCCGTCGTTCATTTGGCGAGGCCTGAAACCATTCAGTCTCCATCCTCTGCGGTGTGAAGGACCTCTCTCCTGGTGGGGAGGATCGCGCGCCTGCCAGGCCCAGGGCATGAAGAAAGCGGTCGGCCCTCTGTAGATCTTCCAGAACATGCGTAGTGCCGTGAGGGGATACCACAAGTTTAAACAGGAACCCCCAACGATATCTGATGTTATGCGCACTCAATTGGTCCGTGATAGGTTTAAAGGAGCGGCGATTTTGTAAAGTAGTTGGAGAGAGATCAATAAACCGTTTCGGCATAACATTGTCAATGGACGGAGTTTGCGTTCTAGCGGCTGCGACCACCGCGTCTTTTACCCCATAATAATGAAATCTGGCAATAATATCTCTAGGGCGATCCCCTGGTCGTGGTCGGGGTCGTAAGGCTCTGTGTACCCTGTCACATAAGCAGTGTTCTGGGGGGGGTATCAGGCAAGAGACTGAGCAGGTACCTGTGCATAAAGTCCTGTAGGTCTGTAGCATCTTCTGGGACCCCTCTGAGGCGCACGTTGTTCCGCCGTGACCTGTTATCTTGATCTTCCTGGGCTCGCTGGAGTTGGTGCACATCTTCGGTGAGAGCCTCCAAGTGTTGAGCCATGTCGTTATAAACTTTAGTTGAGGCATCATTTGCCCTTTCTAGGGCGTCCGTTCGTGCCCCCACCGCGTCAAGTTCGGTCCTCACTGCCGCCAGACCCTCCTGTATGTCCCCCTTGATGTCAGCGCGAAACGCGGAGAGTAATCTCTCTATGTCCCCTCGCGTGGCCGGGCCGCTGTCTGGTGAGCGCGGGGTGGCGGCCGCCATCTTAGGTGAGGCAGAGGATTCCAGGCCTGGCGTGCGCTCGCCAAATAGAGAGGAGAGGCGGCCCGGTGGTTGAGGTTTTTTTAATTTTGGGGGCATCTCCAGGTACCTGGTGCAGTCCGGTGGCCGAGGAGAGCACTCAGAGCCAGGGACTATCGGGCTGGGCTGCAGGGTCGCTGTTGTGAGCTGGGATGAATGCGGAGCTCCGGGATCACGCGGCCATCTTGGTTAGCCGCCGGACACCCCCCCCCATAGATTTACATAATTTTTTGATCTAAGTGTTATCTATGAATCCCATCTTAAATTCAATTAAATGTTATTTTAATATTTTTTCAACGAAAGGTTCTGGCTAGTGATCTGGTTAAGACACAGTAATACTTTCTTGCTCTTGTTGTTTAAACCCTTAAGGACCACTGACGTACATAGTACGTCCTGGGTAAAATCCCCTTAAAAAATAAAAAAATAAATAAAAAGTGGGTTTTAAAATAAAAAAAAAAAATTGTCTGGGGGATAATAAAATAGGCCTTCAAAACACGTTTAAACATGATTAGCATAAAACGGTCAAAATGAGCTCAGCAGTGAAGTGGCTCAGCAGTGAAGAGGTTAAAAACCAAAACCATGTAAAAATTGGGTATTTCTTATTTCAGGACAAAATTTTGAAACTATTTAGCCGGGGTCTTTTTTTCGGTTGTAGATTTTGGGAATTAAAGTTTGAAAAAGTGTGTTTTTTCCATTTTTTTCATCGTATTTCATAATTGTTTTATAGTAAATTATACAATATGAGGAAAAATAATGGTATCTTTAGAAATTCGATTTAATGGCGAGAAAACCGGTATATAATATGTGCGGGTTCCATAAACGAGTAAGAGGTAAATTGGACCTAAACACAAACAGTGCAGAAATTAAAAACAGCAGAGGGCACTGTCGGACTGACAAAACCGCCTGGACACTAAGGGGTTAAGCATGTTTTATGTTGTCCTTAGGGTTTCTGCTGTGGATACTGTTGAAATGCGACTGTTTTTTTTCCCATTGTGGTTACAGAATGTTGACTGTAAATAGAACTTTGAACTGAAGATTCATAATAGATTCTAAAATTATTATAAAAAAATTAAACAATGTAGTAATTTTGCACATTAATTTTTTGAGATGAATCATTGTAAAAACACTACGTGGTGTCGCTTATCCCACCTTCTTTATTAGCAAAGAGAAATTGCCTTTGTGACAAATACAGTAAATGTGATAAAGATAGATAATAAAAGTGCTACACATCTTTGATATGGGGATTTGTAGTGATCAAAATAAAATTATTAGCAATTTTGCTTCTGAAATATACCAGCAGAATAAAGAAATAAATAATAAATATCTCCAGACTTCCTGCACATTTGGTGGCGGTGTCCAACACTGCTACCTTTTTGGCAGGCTGTCCACGACACTGAGACGTTTGATTGTTCCTCCTCTAACTTTCGGCCCGGAGGCTTACCTGTTGCACCATGTGCCATTCGGTTTAGAAACCTACAAACGCTCTCTGGCAAACTGGCTCGTCAATGCCACTAAAGCCGTCATCCCTAGGTACTGGAAACAAGCAATCACCCCTCCACCTAGGGACTGGTTGCGTGAGGTTGACCTAATTCATTAATATGACGCTCTAATCTATGAATCTTGGGATCAGTATGTGCAGCACGCCTGGAGATTGTTCTATTGGAATTCTGGGGTGATGCCACATTGTTCTCAGCCCCCTGAGCATTAGCCGCTTATTCTCATTTCACGTGATATGTAGGTCAGGTCTTATGGAAAGCGATGCACATGCTGAGCCTTATCCTGAGTTCTGGATGTCCTTGTCTGTGTTCGGGTAATGTTATCTGACTGCTCAAGGCTACGGGTTGCGGGAGGAAGTCTTTATTTCTTTTTTGTCTTATACAGATCCATATCCGATGTTATGTATTTCTTATTGCATTTTCTTCATCTGCACTTTCTTATCTGTATTGAAAAAAGCAATAAACTTGAAATTATAAAAAATATATATATCTATCTGTTTATGGAAGTCGGTAAGGGATTCAATTAAAGAATTGATGGCCAATCAGACCCAGTGGTGTCACAAGCGGGGGGTGCGGCCAGCACCAGGTGACACCACCCCCTAGGGTGACACCCTAAAAAAATATATATTTTCTGGTTTGGCTAGTTTGACCTAGAATTTTCCATTCTCCTGCTCTTCACCTCTCTCTTAATAACCCTGTAGGTCAAAATAGTCAAAGCAGAAAAATTCTCCCATTTATCTCACTTTCCAAATCGGCTATTTTGACCTAGAATTTTCCATTCTCCAGCCATTCTCCTACTTTTCACCTCTCTCTGAATATCCCTGTATATCTCTTGGGCTGTGAAATGGGAGCAATGAGACAAAATTGAGGGAACTCCATCCCTAATCATTATTCAGAAAATACTAAACTCTTATCTCTCAATCTAATTTATTCTTACTACACCCTCAATAAATCTAATTTAAAAAAATAAATAAATAATCCTAAATTATAAAATGATTCTTATACCACCATAGGCCCCATATCAAAAAGCCTTATATCCTGATCAGTTCAAAGTGTGTAGACCATGTAGTCGCTCGACATACAGCTTTTAAACGCGGCAAAGGCCGTGTTGCCCAGGCACTGGAAAACCCCTAACGTACCTACTATACGGGAATGGCTTCAAGAAGTACATAACACCAAAGATAGTGCCTCAGGCACAAGTGCAGTCCACCTACGCAGATGGTTTTGTGGCCCTGTATGTGAAAAACAACATAAAAACGAACCAAATAAAAGTGAGCGAGGTGAACATAGAGTCAGTGTGGGTTACACTAACATTTGGCAATCATACAGTAGCTCGTGTAGGTGTGATCTATAGACCCCCTGGACAAATAGAAGAGCTAGATAATCTGCTGTTTGAGGAAATAGCCAAAATGACAATGAAGGGGGAAGTTATTATCATGGGGGACTTTAATCTTCCTGATGTGAACTGGAAAACCAAAATAGCTGGGTGCACCAGGAGTACAAATATTCTAAACTCCCTACTGGGATTATCGCTAACACAAGTAGTTGAGGATCTGACCCGTAAAGAGGCCATATTGGATTTAATACTCACAAATAGAGGTTTGGTATTGGACGTTGTTGTAGGTGAAAATTTGGGATCTAGTGATCACCAGTCAGTGTGGTTTAATATAAGAACAGGGATGGAGCCGCACCACACAAAAACAAAAGTTTTAGACTTTAAAAAAAACAGATTTTTCTAAAATGAGATTTTGTGTGAATGAGTCATTATCAGACTGGAGGAGTTTAAAGGGAGTCCAGGAGAAATGGGATTATTTAAAGGAGGCATTATTGAAGGCCACAGGCAGTTGCATTCGGCTTGTTAGCAAAAACAAAAAAGGGAAGAAACCACTGTGGTACTCTGCAGAAGTGGCCAAAATAGTGCAGAACAAAAAGATAGCATTCAATAATTATAAAAAAACTCAAAGTGAAGAAGATAGGCAAACCTATAAGATTAGGCAGAAAGAGGCAAAGCAATTTATAAGAGCTTCCAAAGCACACGCAGAAGAGAAAGTAGCTCAGTCAGTAAAAAAGGGGGACAAAACATTTTTTAGATACATAAACGAGAAAAGAAAAGTAAAACAAGGATTAGATAGATTAAAAACAAAGGAAGGAAGGTATGTAGAAGAGGATAAAAGTCTCGCTGACTGCCTCAATGAATATTTTTGCTCAGTCTTTGCAGAAGAAAAGGAAGGAAAGGGACCTCAGTTAGGAGGAAACACTAAAGAGACCTTTACATATGAGTTTACAGAGGAGGAGGTTCTACAGCAGCTGTCTAAATTAAAGACAAGTCAATGGGGCCTGATGGGATCCACCCTAAATTATTAAAGGAGCTCAGTGATGTAATAGCAAAACCGTTAACAGATATATTTAACCAATCCTTGTTAACGGGAGTCATCCCAGAAGACTGGAAATTAGCAAATGTTGTGCCCATTTACAAGAAGGGTAGTAGGGAGGAATCGGGGAACTATAGGCCAGTTAGTCTTACGTCAGTAGTGGGGAAATTAATGGAAACCATGTTCAAGGAAAGGATTGTTGAACATCTAAAAACACATAGGTTACAGGATCAGAAACAACATGGGTTTACCTCAGGGAGATCTTATTGACTTTTTTGATTGGGTAACAAAAATAATAGACAAAGGTGGTGCAGTAGACATTGCTTATTTAGATTTCCGTAAGGCTTTTGATACTGTTCCGCATAGAAGGCTTATCAATAAATTGCAATCTTTGAGCTTGGATTCCAATATTGTTGAATATTTAGGCAGTGGCTGAGTGACAGGCAACAGAGGGTTGTGGTAAATGGAGTTTATTCGGCGCAAGGTCTTGTTACCAGTGGGGTACCTCAGGGGTCAGTACTTGGACCCATTCTCTTTAATATTTTTATTAGTGATATTGCAGAAGGTATTAATGGTAAAGTATGTCTTTTTGCTGATGACACAAAGATTTGCAACAGGGTTGACGTTCCTGGAGGGATCAGCCAAATGACAAATGATTTAGGTAAACTAAAAAAATGGTCAGAGCTGTGGCAATTGAGTTTTAATGTAGATAAGTGCAAGATAATGCACCTGGGGTGTAAAAACCCAAGTGTTGAATATAGAATATTTGATACAGTCCTAACCTCAACATCTGAGGAAAGGGATTTAGGGGTTATTATTGCAGAGGATCTAAGGGTAAGTAGTCAATGTAATAGAGCAGCAGGAAATGCTAGCAGAATGCTTGGTTGTGTAGGGAGAGGTATTAGCAGTAGGAAAAGGGAAGTGCTCATGCCACTGTACAGAGCACTGGTGAGACCTCACTTGGAGTACTGTGTGCAGTACTGGAGACCGTATCTCCAGAAGGATATAGACATTTTAGAGAGAGTTCAGAGAAGGGCTACTAAAATGGTGTATGGCTTGAAGGAGAAAAGTTACCAGGAAAGGCTTAATGATCTTAACATGTATAGCTTGGAAGAAAGACGAGACAGAGGAGATATGATAGAAACATTTAAATACGTAAAGGGAATCCACAAGGTAGAGGAACGGAGTATATTTAAAAGGAAACAAAGTAGCAAAACAAGAGGACATAGTCTTAGATTAGAGGGGCAAAGGTTTAAAAGTAACATCAGGAAGCATTATTTTACTGAGAGGGTGGTGGATACATGGAACAGCCTTCCAGTAGAAGTGGTAGAGGCCAAAACAGTGATTGAATTTAAGCAGGCATGGGATAGGCATAAGGCAATCCTAAACAAAAGATAAATCCAGGTAATGTATCCATGTAATTGGGCAGACTAGATGGGCCGAAAGGTTCTTATCTGCCGACATTTTCTATGTTTCTATGTTTTCTATGTTTTACTGGTCAGAGGCCCGCCCTCGCACATAACTGTCATACCACCACAGTAGATACCTGTTTCCCAAAGGTTACTCATTTTACCATACCAACCACTCTTCCCCATTGTTTGTTTAAATATGTAATCCCTATTTAAACCCACCTTGTCATCCCCTTGCCTTGAAGACTTCAATTTGTATTTTAGATAAATGTATACTGAACATATCGTATATTTGGTCTGAGGACATATAAATGCTTTATAATATGTTAGCTACAATATTTGCCCTACTTTTATGCACAAGTACTGATATTACATATTTTGTACTAGAATCTGCTACTATACTGTCTCTGTTTTGTATACATTCTATAAAACAATAAAAAATTTATTACAATAAAAAAAAAAAGACTGTGAAAAGGAGGAAAATGGCAAAATGAGTGGAAAAGTAGGCCAAGGTTGACTTACCAAGGAGACCCTTACACTGCAATTAATATGTTTCAAGGCTTTGGAATCATTTTATACAATGTAAACCGCATTTTGATATAAATAGTAGTAAATTCTAATTTGTGTACCAATAACAAAGTGATCCAGAACTCTCTTTAATAAATAAGACTCCTAAAAATTAACATATTTTAATACGATTATATGGTAACGCTTCAAGTGTTAGATTTCAAATGTGGAAAGTAAAATGAATTTGGCATCCATCTACTCCTCTTCACTTTGAAATTCACACACATTTTTCTGAGATTATTGCATCTGTTCTCAATAATATTAGAAAATGTAGCAAACCTTTTTTATCGGCATACAGCTCTGTTTTTGTAAATGTGCAAGATGTTTCTAATTATTTGTCAGGCTTTGGGATGATTCATTTGACTGAAAAACAGCATCTAAAATAAATGTGGGGTTTAGTACTTTTAGAAAAATAAAACAGCTATTAATTTTGACTTGAAAATCTAAGATTTTTCCAATTAGGTTTGAGTAATACTATCATTTATTTAGTCAATTATATTTTTGTAAACGTATGATTATTATTAAACCATCAGGCTTATAATATCATATGAATAAAAATTATTTAAATTTAACAAACAGAAATACAGGTTGAGCACCCTTTATCTCGGAATTCTTGGGACCACAGACATTCGGGATTATTCCAGATTTCAAAATCTGCGAGAATCCGAAGTCTAAGAGGAAGGGGATTGTAACAGACGAGCCACAATCACCTTCCTGCTGCAACTGCAGGATGTAAACACACTGGGAGAGCTGTACAGTAATTTCATTTTCCAGGGACATTTTATGTATTGAAGTTCAAAAAATTATTGCTTTCTATAATTTACGTATAGAATTGCATGGGGGATTTGGTTATCTCCAAATGTTTTTTGTATTCTTCCTTGCATGTATATGAAATGGCTTAAACACGCTATTACCCGTTCTGAAAAAACAACTTGTAGATTATAGAGTGATGTGACTTTAATGGTCCTTCAAATGCTGTGGACATTGCAGCATTTGAAGTGTTGCCTGTAGAGAACCAGAAGTGGCTAACACTTTCATTTAATGTTGTTTGACCCTTGTCTTCAATGGTTGAGCTCTAGTATCCAATTAAGTTTTGCTGCACAGCTTGAATGTGTGACAGAGCCACAATAAAGACAGAAAATCTGTTTTAATACAGATCTCTACAAATACATCCAATGTTGTATGTTCTTTTACTCCAAGTGCTTCCATACTGGAAAATGTTCCTAAATATATATGGGTGTTTTTTTTTTGCAAAAGACTATCAGGTCTATTCACTAAAGGGTGAAGTCAGAAGAACTGTCAGGAGAACGAAATATAGGAAAAAATAACCAAACCAGAAAATTTCTCCCATTTATCTCACTTTCCAGATCGGCTATTTGGTCTAGATTGTTCTCGTCTTCTGTCAATTCTCCAGACTTCACCCTTTAGTGAATAGACCTGTAAGAGAAAAGAGACTAGGGGACTTTAGCTATTTTTCAGTGATACTCATTAAAGCATATAAAGAAAAAATAGAATGACTTTCTGTTCGGTGTTCAATATGATACATCAATGCATCTAATGTGTACAGTTAGAAACATACTTTTTTGGCAGCAGAACTTTTAATCCTAATACTTGTAAAAACATGTAAACATTGCACCCAAATATTGACCTGATAGATTTTACTGCACCTTCTGTATGGATGCCTTATGACCACACATACTTTTTTAAATTCTGATAACACTTTTTGGAAACTTCATTGCTAGTAATTTGGCTATGATCACAACAAACCCCATAAACAGGATATCTGACATTTATTATGTACCCGCCATTATCCTGTTCATTGTATGTTACAGAAAGGCCACTTCAGACATCATGGTAATAATGATGCCCTTAAAGATACAGAGCTCCTATTGGTGAGTGTTGCTCCTACGGTCTCCACCCTGTGATATACGGTGTTAAACTATGGGAGTGACGTCTCCGTGTTCTTCTTATCTCTCCTAAGTGACCTACACCAAAAAAGAAGGGCAGCTCCACCCTCTATTTGGCCAGAAGCCCATAATCCTAGAGACTGGACCAAGTGTGGCTCTAATAAATGTGAGTTCCTGTCTTTACTTAGGAGAGAAACTGAATTGTTTACTATTCTGCACTATTGGTCTTTTTTTTGTGTTCTCTATGAGAGACGTAGGGGGGACGTGACTGCGCAAGCACTTTCCGACCTCAGCAGGATCCCCTGGCTTATGAGTATCCCCAAACAACTCTACTACCATTTTGTGTGTGTGTGTGTTTGTGTTTTTTTTCATGCCATTGATACCATCACGGTCACCTTATTGACTATTTCTGGCACAGGCTATTTTATAGCCATTGTTTGACACTGACACTTTTTATGTGTTTGATGTTCTTGAATTGCCTCTAGGAGGACCATTGCTTTATTCTCACCAATGTGTATTATTATCAGATACATTGATTCTGTCACTACTTCATTATTGGCACACGGCAAATTTACAGCCCTCGTTTGCTAATTTCACTGATTATAGCACTGTTGGATGCACTTTTTGGATTATTCTACATAATCATGGTAATAATGCATACTCTGCTTAAAATTGTGCAAAACAAGGGACACCATGTAGTGTATAAAACGTTTCATCCCATCGATATTTTTGAAAGTTAGGGCAGTCTAACTCAGCAACTCTCCTTCCCAGATGTTGCTGAACTACAACTCCCATGATGCTCTTGCCATCTATTTCATTGAAAAATGTATAGATTTATATTATTTTTTGATCTAAGCGTTATCTATGAATCCCATCTTAAATTAAATTAAATGCTATTTTAATATTTACTTTTCAACAAAAGGTTCTTGGTAGTGATTTGGTTAAGACACAGTAATACTTTCTTGCTATTTTTTCAGCATGTTTGATGTTGTTCCTTACGGTTTCTGCTGTGGATACTGTTGAAATGCAACTGTTTTTTTTCCTTGTGGTTACAGAATGTCGACTGTAAATAGAACTTCGAACCGAAGATTCAAAATTGGATGCTGACATGTAATCTTTCTTTGGTATCCTGATTAGGAAACGAAGACAGGGCATATTCCTATGAATTGTTTCCCTAGAGGAAAGCATGAAAAAATGAATATTATATAGTATTTCAATGCTTAAATCAAACACCAACAATCAAATCTGCATTTAGTTAGGCACTGAATACTATATCGCAATCAACAATGAATCACCATAAATTGTATTCTTCTCAATGTGATGGACAGGGCTTGAAAATTTTTATGGTGGCTCACCAGTGAGTCAAAAATTTCACCAGTCAGTATGACCGGACTATAACCATGCAATTTATGTTAACAAATTTAAACTAGCCACTCATTCACTTTTATTTCTACGTAACCATGCGTACCAAACCAAAATAAATTGTATTACTTGCACAGTATTTGCCTATTTCTTATTAGAAAATGCACTGCTGTCAGAGGCAAGGTATTTGTTTTCTTGAACATGCCTGGTAGTTTTAGCACTGAAGTTCCATTTATGATGGCTTTAGTAGGGTTCAATTGTGGTAGTGGAGGTGCATTTAGGGCCTATATTCCAGCACGGGTTAAAGGGCAGTTCACATGGCACTGTTTATAACCCAGCATGGGTTAATGGCAACTCAAAAGGCACAGATTATGTCCCAGCATGGGTTAATGGGCAGCTCACAGGGCACCGTTTATATCCCAGCATGGGTTAATGGGCAGCTCAAAGGGCAATGCTTATATCCCAGCATGGGTTAATGGGGAGCTCACAGGGCACTTCTTGTGTCCCAGCATGGGTTAATGGCAACTCACAAGGCACAGATTTATGTCCCAGCATCGGTTAATGGGCAGCTCACATGGCACTGTTTATATCCCAGCATGGGTTAATAGGCAACTCAAAGGACAATGATTATATCCCAGCATGGGTTAATGGGGTGCGCACAGGGCACTTCTTGTATCCCAGCATGGGTTAATTGGGCAGATCACAGGGCACTTTTTATATTCCAGCATGGGTTAATAGGCAGCTTTCAGGATGCTTCTTTAATCCCAGCATGGGTTAATGTTAATTCTAACACATTGCAAGGCAGAGCTGGCAGGAGCAACTCTACTCTAGGATCCGATTCCAGGTGCAGCTAATGATTCATGGACTGAACTGTTACAAACGTATTAGTTCAGTCTGATGAGCCGAATCACTCAGTTCAGTGAAAAGATCTGGATCAAAAGAATGATTCATTCAGGAATTGGAGCCAGCGTAAGCCAGAACATGTGGGGAGACCGCCGGGCACTCCTCAAGCAATAAATTTCACCCGTTGCAGACGAGCAGACGAGCAGACAAGTGCATTTTCAAGCCCTGGTGATTGTTTTTTAGCCTTGGATATTATTGCTTTCTACATTTTTGACAACAGTCATTATGGAGGGGTCAGTTTAATTTGAAATGGCAAGAGGAATACTATTCGAATTTTGAGAAAGTGAATAGCCCTCCGAACCCTCCCTCAGAACAGGGGAGTGGGAGCAGGGACTTCCTAGCAGTGTGAACGCTGAGATAAGATAGAGTGGTCACACTGTGTAGAGTGTCCCTTTAAGTGGTCCTGGTGAGAGTAGCATTGCCACTGTGACAATTTTACCCTCACCTTGAAAACTGTCAAGCCGCAGCTGTTTGAATATCATGAGTAAAACTTCAAGAAAACAGACAGCTTAGAATTCTTCAAATTGCACTTTACAAAAATGTTTTCAAAGCTGACAAATCTGGATGGCACTAAATTCACATGCATTCATTCATTCACAGCTAATATCTATGCAGTTGTTTTTATTTACAAAGGATGATGATAGAAAGTACACCTTTAAGACTGTTACTATTGCATCTGTAAATTCACTTTTACGACAACATTTGCCAGGACAGTATCGGACCATGGAATCG
This sequence comes from Leptobrachium leishanense, assembly GCA_009667805.1. Classification (NCBI taxonomy): domain Eukaryota; kingdom Metazoa; phylum Chordata; class Amphibia; order Anura; family Megophryidae; genus Leptobrachium; species Leptobrachium leishanense. Next base: position 385,378,589 of record CM019063.1, on the reverse strand, counting down.
CCATGGTAAAATAAATAAAGTTAACATAAAGTAGTTTTTGCTAGATTTGTCTTATATATATATATATATATATGTACCTGTATTTTGGATGAATGATTCCATAGATAATTGGATTGTAAATAGCAGATGCTTTGGCAATAACTGCAGGGACGGTCTTGGAGTATGGAGTTAATGACGTCCCATGACTATAATGGAAAGGTATATCCAATAAATTTTTCATCAATTCATCAAAGAATACATTTTGAACTTTGACATGTAACTATAGTTTTTTTCAATGGTTGGATTATATGAACATTTGCATGTGTATTAAACACGAATACTGTAAATCATGTTGTTATTGGGTGTAAATCAAGGCAAAATAAAAACATGTTAATAAAAACATTTGACATAAATGAAACAAAATGAAGAGAATCACATTTCTGATGGGTACAATGTGTGTTGTATAGCTAGTATGACCCTTTCTTGCAGTGCTTATATGTCAATATCTTACCACTGTTGGAAAGAATAGCTGCACTTTATCTCTTTACATTTTTCAAGGTTGCATGTTTCAAAACTGATTACATTTAGAAATCAAGTTCATACAATATTTTATTAGGTTTTGATACAGTTGGTACTAATTCAGCTTCATTTACTCTGTGCTTTGTCTTTTTGTCACTTGATAACCTCTATAATCTTGCTTTTCAACCAGTAGCATGTGTACTCCAGGTCTTATGTATACCACCAACAAGGGGTACACTGTTGTAACATGTTGGCCTAAGGGGGGTGTTTGTTCTCTGATCAGGCATGAGATCAGGCATCCTCTATATCTCTAGTTTTCACCCAGTGGTATGAATACCCCAAGGGGTATGTGTACCACCAGCAATGAGTGCACGGTGTGTAGGGTGCCAGCATAAGGGAGTGCATAACCTGCAAACATTCAGAACCAGTGGTACATGAATCAGTCACAAGAACAACGTTGTGTGCTGTCAGAAACTAGGGATGCACCAATACCAATACTAGTATCGGAATCGGTGCCGATACCTGCATTTGCACAAGTACTTTGTGCTTGTGCAAATGCCTGATACTGCCCCAATACTCGGAAGCCAGTGCTGGGCTGGCTTGTCGGTATCCGAGTGACTGGGGCTGCTAGCGGAATGCATTAATAGCATTCTGCTAGCATTCCCCTCCGGTTGGTCACATGGTCCGAGCACCAGCTGGCCACTCCACGGGGTCTTCGGAGTGAGCGCCAGTTTATTACGCGGCCTCCAGCCATGATCTCAACAGGGATCATGACAGCGCATCACAAGCTGTCAGCCGCTCGGGTGACCACGTGACGCAGCCAGTGGACGCTCCCACAGCCAGCTGGAGATATGTTTAAAATGTTAAGTATAAACATTTTTTTAAGTATGCTACTGTGGGCAATATTTATTATAGATATAGGAGGCACCAATAAAAACAAAATTATTAATATAGTACTAAGAAATAAGTTTGCACAAATATAAAATGTATGCAAGAACTAATATAATCACTGAGTGTAATATTTTGTAGATCACAATATATTATGTTTAATCAATATGTACAGTACGTTTATAAAATTAAAATTATTTATAAATTAAGCACCTAAGAATGGATAATTGATATAATGCAAAATTAATTAGAGCAAGATAGATTAAAGTGAATACAATATGATGCCTATTTAGTTAAATATATAATATTCAGAAGGATATAATATTAAAAATAAAGAATAAAGATTAAAATTGTAAATATATAGGATAAAATATAATATAAATTTAAATTGGACAGGCTTTCAGCAAAATCCAAATCTCTACCTCCACCTGTTTAGATCTTCATCTGACCGCTTACTTGTCTATGTATAGTGTAGAACTTTTGAACTGAATGTGTGTTTGACCATATGTTTTGATGTATTTGTATGTATGTTTTGATCAATGTGTTTTTATGTTTGTCAATGCCTCTATCTCTTACCAGTGTCTTTCATTATCTCACTAAACGCACCTCGCATACTTCCCCACTCTGCCTGTCCCTCCATTGGCTTCCTGTACGTTTCCGGATACAGTTTAAAATACTGATGCTCACGTTAAAATCACTCAATAACTCAACCCCTCCCTACATGTCTTCATTACTCCGCAAGCACCTCCCATCTAGACAGCTCCGTTCAGCTGGTGATCTCCACCTGTCATCGGTCTACACAGGCACAGCCAACTCTCGCCTCCAAGACTTCACAAGGGCAGCACCAGTCCTGTGGAATGACTTGCCTCGCCCTATCAAACTCTCCCCTGATCTTCAGGCCTTCAAGAAATCCCTCAAAACCCATCTCTTCAGATTTGTGTACCACATCACTGATGCAACTCATCCCTCTGCTCACCTACTCACACTTGATTGAAGTCGCTTCTATGGCCCCACAGTTCCCAAACCACTGGCACTAATGATCCTGCTAACTAGTAAAATTCATCTTGTCTTCCTCAACCCCAATCACTCTAGACTGTAAGCTCATATGAGCAGGGCCCTCTACACCTCTTGTTTCCATCCTATGTCCGTTTATATGTATTTTGTTCCCTTTGGTTATTGTAAAGCGCTGTGGAAACTGTTGGTGCTATATAAATGATGATAATAATAATAATAATCTTTGTCATTGTTTGTATTTGTAGGAAGTGTCACTGTGCCCCTGTCTTTGTCATTGTCTGTGTCATGTCATTGTATCTGTCATTGTCTTGATAGTAAGTGTCCTTGGGCAAGACACCTAAAGGTACATACTCGCCACCCAGGACATACTTGAAAACGAGAGAAATCGCAATGTATCCTTCCTGGTAAAATACTTTCTCAAATGTCAGAAGCCATCCAGTATAGAGGGGATGGGGCAAGCCCAGGACAGAGATTTTGCCCTGAGGCCCAGTGAAGTGTAATTATGCCCCTGGTTACCAGCTATTTCTACCACAGGTCACTTTCGAATAGTGAAAATCGGAGCTGCGTCATTCCTATCCTAACCTGCAAAATTATTAATCCCTGAACTCAGAACAGAATTTACAATCAATTGTGCCTAAAAGGTCAACTGCACATATATTCTCCACTATTTCCATTGTGTGTGTATGTTGTTCATTCTTATAGGAGTAATTTTAAAAATAAATTGTTTGACCCTTTGAAGTCATATGACATCAAAAGAAAATACATTATTGTGATAGAGGTACTTATGATATATTTTCAGACATACAAGGCTATTTCTGATGTAAAGGATGAGAAACACTATACTATATTGCTTAATGGCTCTGATGGAAAATGTAGAAATATCAAGAATGGAAAAGCTTTTCACTGGTCAAAATTAAAAATTTAACCAGTCATCTTTTTGCACTAGGCATGGACTAGCACATCCATCTGTTTAAAAACAGGTACTGTAGATACTCGAGTATACCGCTAGATTTTGGTGACAAAAATTTACCTTAAAATTGGAGGGGTCGCGTAATATTCGAGACATCTGCATCACGTGTAGAAAGAAAGAAAGAAAAAAATTGCCTTGCTCTGGATCCCAAGTTTCCTGGAAGTTCCGGTAGTCTCACTGAAGTGAATGCAGGCTCCCTGATGCTTGCAAACACTTCAGGAACTCCCAGATTCGGTAGAGGTGGGATCCATCATGGCTAGAGGGCACGCTCGGTTTAAGCCAATGAATCACTTCTCTCGCCTCTGCCGGCCATCTAATCGCTAGTAAAGAAGACAGGTGGTCGACATACTTAGTAACAACTGCAATCATTGTAGAGCAGAGCACCCTGGCCTGAGGGGGAGCCTGACTGTGTTAAGAGAATCTGGAAGGATTTTATTGTTTACCAGTACAGTATAATTTTGCTCCTCGCGTTATATTCGAGTCTTGAGTATCCTCTAATTTCCATAATAAATTTCTATCCATCGTGGTATATTCGGGTCGCATTATACTCGAGTATTTACGGTATTAACATTATTTGACTGCATAATAAGGCAGATCTCAGAACCGTTATAATCCAACTCAAGAAATTACACTTCTTTTTCCTTATCAGTGGTAACTAGCCTTTGGTACACCAGTTGAAATGGAACATGTTTTCTCAAATGTTTAAACATATTTTGGGTCTTCTAAGTAGCATAAATATGGACTTAAAACCATAGGAAAGTATACCTGCTGAAGTGAGATCATGCCATTGATACAGGCCTGATACATGATAGGAAGGTTCTTCAGTCTAGCCAACAGGACATACTGATGTGTAGAGCACTTAATATTAGGGGGTTACTCAAAGAGAGCCTAATTTGCCACCATATTGCACTCAACGGTGAATTTCCCCATACGGTGCAATTTCATGGCAATTCGGCTACTCAAAAAGCTAGCAATCAATCAAATATTGGCAAATTGCCAGTGAAATATGTTGAAATTTGGCGGCTGTGAAATTCGCCATAGAGACATAATGGTTTATCTATTCAGAGAACGCCAAACAGCAGTGAAAAGTTGGTGAAATGCCCTGATTTTCGGTGCTTTCGTTCAACAGGTTTAAACAGGAAAATCCCATAGTTTCCAAGTAAAAAAAAATCCCAGTTTTTATAAATTTTTTATTCAACCGTTTATTCTTTTCAGTTGTGGCAAAAAGTATTTTTTAGGCATTTTCCTGGATTTTTTTCCGATTAACTTTTTGGTTACGATGTTTTTAAAATGGCATTTTTTTTATTCTTTAACAGACCTTTTTATTGTTATTCATAGGATTTTATATATTATTTCCATGCATTTTCAGGCATTATTTTTGTTTAAAACACCTTTTAAAAATTGCTTTTTATGTTTTCTTTTAGCCCTGTTCAGCGGCAGGTCGACTTTTTATGGTGGTGTTCATTCAGTGCACTTTGGGGGCCCTGTGGTAAATGCTGAATTCACCACAGAGTAGGAGAATTCAGCTCGTCAAAACGCGCCGAATGAAAGAGCACCGAAATTTCGGTGCTCTTTGCATAAACCCTCATTGTGTAGTTTGACATTGGTATGTCAATATTATTTATTTCATGTCCTAGGAATGTCATTAAGCAAGTATCATATATTATACAAAACTATTGGTTAGAGCAAGACATCTAACTTACCCAGCCCATGCTATTAAGGTGACGCAAGCATAAGGAGACCAAGAGAAAACATAGACAACAATGACCACAAAGGCAATTTTTGCCATTTTCCATTCATTTTTCATTAACGGTGACAGAAAAGATTGACGACCACATGATCCAAGTTTTTGAACATCTCTGTGGAAGAAAGATACAGAATTAAACCTTTTAATTTATAATGACAGTCTTTCTATTATTAGTCTAAAGAATACAGTGATTTTAATTAAAATACAATTGCATGACAATCACTATATAAAAGTTATTTTTAATTATTTTTCATTAAAACCATATATGTAAAAGACATCAATTAAAGAAAAAATATTTTCCATTCTTTGACGTAGTGTGATATTTTATGTGTGTTATTGGATTTCACCAACTGATGAAATTAAATTCTACATTTCCTCAGGTAACTGATTTCCTTGACTTCAAAGGAGTTTGGAAAGTATCATGTACTGTATATCAGTGGTTCCCAACCTTGACCCTCAAGTATCCCTAACAGGCCAGGTTTGACAGATATCTGAAGCACAGTGAAGGTGCCATGATTTGCTGCTAAGTGATTGCAATATTCAGACTGCATTACCCTAAATGAATCCTTACATTTTTGGATTATTAGGAGTACTAGAGGACCAGGGTTAGGATCCACTGATGTAAATAATTACTAAATGTATCATAAAAAATAAAGTTATGCAGATCAATGAATAACCTTGCAAGACTACGTACTTATATAAAAAAGTACAATAACTTTATGAATAAGAAATTTTAATTCTACATAGACCATTCTGAATTAGAGTTAAATTCCGTGTGAATGATATTCCGCTAAATAACCATTTTTATTACTGATAACTACTTTTGCCCTATTTGTTCTTTTTTTTACTTTTAATTATTTATTAATTGCAACTGTTTCAACATTTTATAACTTTTTTATTGTAATGCCCACATATATATCATAAACCAAGATTAACAAAGAGGCAAGAAGAGTGCACTACCTCACTGATCACTGAGATACAGTCAGGTCCAGAAATATTGGGACATTGACACAATTCTAACATCTTTGGCTCTATACACCACCACAATGGAGTTGGAATGAAACGAACACAATGTGCTTTAACTGCAGACTGTCAGCTTTAATTTGAGGGTATGTACATCCAACTCAGGTGAACGGTGTAGGACTTACAGCAGTTTGCAGATGTGCCTCCCACTTGTTAAGGGACCAAAAGTAATGGGACAGAATAATAATCATAAATCAAACTTTCCCTTCTTAATCACAGCCTGAAGTCTGGAACGTATAGACATCACCAGACGCTGGGTTTAATCCCTGGTGATGCTCTGCCAGGCCTCTACTGCAACTGTCTTCAGTTCCTGCTTGTTCTTGGGGCATTTTCCCTTCAGTTTTGTCTTCAGCAAGTGAAATGTATGCTCAATGGGATTCAGGTCAGGTGATTGACTTGGCCATTGCATAACATTCCACTTCTGTCCCTTCAAAAACTCTGGTTGCTTTTGCAGTATGTTTTGGGTCATTGTCCATCTGCACTGTGAAGCGCCTTCCAATGAGTTCTGCAGCATTTGGCTGAATTTGAGCAGATAATATTGCCTGAAACACTTCAGAATTCATCCTGCTGCTTTTGTCAGCAGTCACATCATCAATAAATACAAGAGAACCAGTTCCATTGGCAGTCAAACATGCCCATGCCATGACACTACCACCACCATGCTTCTCTGATGAGATGGTATGCTTAGGATCATGAGCAGTTCCTTTCCTTCTCCATACTCTTCTCTTCCCATCACTCTGGTACAAGTTGATCTTTGTCTCATCTGTCCATAGGATCTTGTTCCAGAACTGTGAAGGCTTTGTTAGGTGTTGTTTGGCAAACTCTAATCTGGCCTTCCTGTTTATGAGGCTCACCAATGTTTTACATCTTGTGGTGAACCCTCTGTATTCACTCTGGTGAAATCTTCTCTTGATTGTTGACTTTTTACACACATACACCTACCTCCTGGAGAGTGTTCTTGATCTGGCCAACTGTTGTGAAGGGTGTTTTCTTCACCAGGGAAAGAATTCTTCGGTCATCCACCACAGTTGTTTTCCGTGGTCTCCCGGGTCTTTTGGTGTTTCTGAGCTCACCGGTGCGTTCCTTCTTTTTGAGAATGTTCCAAACAGTTGTTTTGGCCACGCCTAATGTTCTTGCTATCTCTCTGATGGGTTTGTTTTGTTTCTTCAGCCTAATGATGGCTTGCTTCATTGATAGTGACAGCTCTTTGAATCTCATCTTGAGAGTTGACAGCAACAGATTCCAAATGCAAATAGCACACTTGAAATGAACTCTGGGCCTTTTATCTGCACATTGTAATTGGGGTAATGAGGGAATATCACACACCTGGCCATGGAACACCTGGCCATGGAACAGCTGAGAAGCCAATTGTCCCATTACTTTTGGTCTCTTAACAAGTGGGAGGCACATCTGCAAACTGCTGTAAATCCTACACTGTTCACCTGAGTTGGATGTACATACCCTCAAATTAAAGCTGACAGTGTGCAGTTAAAGCACATTGTGTTTGTTTCATTCCAACTCCATTGTGGTGGTGTATAGAACCAAAGATGTTAGAATTGTGTCGATGTCCCAATATTTCTGGACCTGACTGTATGTATCATTGATCTTTTGTGATACATCAAATCAAATTTCATAGCTTAATGAGACATCAGTGAGGAGTAAATTGACAATATAATTCTATGGTAGGTTCATGTTATATGTAATATGTTCCAGGTAAACGGCACGCACACATTTAGCATAAGGTACTGCAGGTAGGTTAGAACATGCTAGCACCTTTTCTTGAAATTTTTGGAATAGCAACGGAGTCCTTAATCCCTTAATGAGAAACAGGTGGCGCCTGTCGGGAAGAGGTTAATGCCGGCAATGCTTACTAGTACGCCTCTGATTTGGCCCACCCAGGCAGCTGATGCGGAGAGGATCCAAGGTGGCCCATAGAAGTCAATGCGTCTTCTAAGCTCACTCCCCAAAGGGATGGCATGATACCCCCTGCAGCGGGAAAGGGTTAATTTATGTGATTGGCCTGGTAACCTACAGGTTCACTAGCAATAGCTACTCAGCTACCATTAGTAAGGCTAATATACACAAAATATGGTATAAAATACCTCCATACAATACCGCTCCAGATATGGGTGCTCAAAGGGAGTCCCAGAAGGTCAGCTCTAACATTCAGACTATACACAAACAAGGGAATCCAGGCACTCCACCCTCAGTGAAACAGCAGCTTTTATTTGAATAAGGTGAACAGCAAAGTATCGGCCATCAAAGTGACTTTTTTCAAGTTTGACAAAGACTACTTTGATGACTAAAAATGATGCTGTTCACCTTGTGCAAATACATGCCGTTGTTGTTACATTCAGAGTGGAGTGCCTGGATTCCCTTCTTTGTGCGAACGCCATTATTGAGGCTGACTGGTCTCTGACTGGTCTCAGAGACTGGTCTCTGGTTAAAAAAAGGGAACATTTGGAAAAAAGAAAGGGGGGGTTTGTTCCATACAGTGGAGGCTGGTGAATTTTGAACATGGTAGGGAGCCTGACTCTACCCTTGAAAGTTGATCCTTCCCACTTAAAACTAAAATAATTTTCTCAGCCGTCTGTTAAAAAAAACCTAAAATAGCATGGACATACTAAAAAAAGTAGTAAGTCACACGATTGAAAAAAAACAAAACAATATGTAACACGTATATAGTAGCAGATTAAGGGCTTCAGGGGCACAAAGCTGCCTCTACTGAACCAATGGACAAGCCTCCACTTGTTCCAGGTATTCTTTTAAGGGCTTCAGGGGCACAAAGCTGCATCTACTGACCAATGGACTAGCCTCCACTGGTTCCAGGTATTATTTTAAGGGCTTCAGGGGCACAAAGCTGTCTCTACTGACCAATGGACAAGCCTACAATGGTCCCATGAATTCGTAACAGACGCAACACTAATATTTTTGAAGGACATGTGGCTAACAAGATAATTGCTTCTTTCTGTCCCTATTGCTTACCTTCCAGTACTTCTTATTGCCAGAAAAATGAAGAGATAACAGTGGGATATTACAAGAAGAGGAACGAAGAATACACAGCAACACAGCATCATGGTATAACTCCTGTTTGAAGTTGTATATGTTATGTAGTCCCATGTACAAGATATCATCAAACCTTCAGGAATATATGAACCTGTGGAGATATAATATTTTATTATCCCGCAAGAAATAATAAATCAATTAAGATGTTTATACCAATTGAAAAATGTGTTTTTCTAGGAAATTGTTGCGTAACAGACAAATAGGCAAAGAGCTGATATGTTGATATATGTGTCACATGTGTCTTCAACACTTTACTTCAAACAAATCTAATAATTTGAGGTTGGAGAGATGGAAGATATGTTTAAAATATTGTAAACATCCTAGTGTGCTTAATATGTTATCATTTAGTTTCACTTCTGATCTATTTCAAAGACATGGGAATTGGGAAACAGTGGGTCTTCATATACTGTCAAAGTAAATTTCACTTACTCCAGCCAAGTATGGGTGCAAGACTCCACATAAAAGAGTATAGCCAGACGACAACAATAACTTGCAACGTTCTTTTCTTGGATGACCAATGTATAGATCGTAAAGGTTTAGTGATAACCAGGTATCGATCCACAGAAATAGCCAATAAAGTCATCATAGATGTTATTCCAAACAATGCACCACAAAATGCATATACATTACAACCTGAAAAACAAAAAACAGCAGGTTTTAAGATCCAGAAGAAATTGAATACATATTTACATATCGTAAAGTACCTCTCAACATATTATTTGATTCCCCGAAGTGCAGGGAATGTCGGCGACATTTCGGTGCTCTCTGAATAACCCCACATGTCTTTGTATCATAAGCACCCAAGTGTCGGAGGTTGTTTTTACTAAAGTCAGAGGAGAAATGTTACACTTCTACTCAATAAGCAAATGTATATCCCAGGATTTTGTGGGATTATTTTTTTTAAGCTCCCTTTATTCTCTACCAGTTTCCTTTAAGATTCTGACATGTTCTCCTAAACTGAATCCTAGGTTGCATCCTTTGTGCATTTCCTACCGAAAATACAAAAAGCAAGGATTTTGCTTTAGAAGCATAGGTTGTAAAATGTTTATTTCAATTCTCTTGTTCACAGACTAAAAGATTTGACAAAGTCTCAGCACCTATTGTTGTTTTAAAACTCAATAGTGTCACTTGCATATCCGCCTTTGCAATAATCTCCAATATTACAAGTTATTTTACCAGAAATACATTTTTCTACCTTTTAGAAGTGAAAGCCTTTCTATTTGTTTCTTTTTAACTATGTAATGTGACCGGTCGCAGAAAGGGATGCAGCAGAAATTCTCTACATCTTTCGGACTATACCTCAAATGGTAGCAGACAAGTTGTTTAACCCCTTCACTACCAATTGATTTTCCAAAAAAACATTGGCAGAAACCAGTGTTTTTTGTAAAATCATTTAAATTAATTATACAGTAATAAATAGCTATTACTCTAAATAACCTATTTGGCCAGTAGATGGCATCATCTACTGACAAATTGAGTTACAGAGGCTTGAGCCGCAGGTCGATTTTTTTTTCTCCCTCCGTTGGCCGCTGAAAGCATGATATTTCAGAGCATACATCAGCTGATTTTACAGTTTTAGCTCTTTGGGCTTTATGCCCACAGGGCTAAAACTTTGATGGCACCTTCTGCAGCCCAAAAGCATACAAAATTCCTTTGCGGCAAACTAACTTAAACACTTGGCTGCTATGGACGCGCTCAGCGCGTCCAGCCAAGTGGTTCTCCTGTGCTATGGATTCCGGCTGATTGCTGCGCCCCCCTGGTGCGGGCTGACATCTTGGATGTCAGCCCAGCACTCGGGACCCCGGCGGAGCAATTAGATGTCATCGCGGCGGCGCGATGACATCTAATTCAGGCGCCCCCCGCATGTGCGGAGGAGGCGCCTGAAAGGCCTTCGGACCTCTCTCACTCTAATCGCCGGGGAGCAGGGGGTTAATCCAGGCACCATTTGGAAGGGCACAGCCTGCCCTTCCAAATGGTGGCTGTCATTAACCCCTGGGGAGCCGGATCACGAATCGGCGCTGAAATGCGCCGGTTCGTGAAACTTTCACGGAGCTGGCCGACATATTGGATGTCGGCCAAGCCTCCGGGAACTCCCCCTGAGGACTGGCGTCATCGTGCATAGCACGATGACGCCAGTCCTGGAGTTAACCCCTAGCTGCCACCAATGGTGGAGATAGGGGGTTCATTGGAACCCCCTATCTCCCGATCCGTGGCAGCTAGGGGTTAATGTTTGATATCGTTGGATCGGCCAGAGCATGTCCTTTCCAACGATATCAAACATGATAATGAAAATTTTTTTTTAAAAAAATAAATATTAAAAATAAAAATATATATATATATATTTAAAAAAAATCTAAAAAAAAAAAAAAAAAGGTTTTTATTTGTTTTTGTTTTGTTAATGCAGCAATATTGTTCCCATTTCAATTATAATGTGAACAATAATGCTGCACTAACGATTTTTGTATGTGGTGCATTTGTTAAAAATAGCGACATTTTCCCCAAAAAAAATGTAACGGGTCCCCATGTCTAATTTTTTTAACAAGCGCACCCCATACAAAATATAACCGCAAATGATCGCATGTTAAAATGTGAAAAAAAACACTTTACACATAATAAATTATTGAAAATTCAAATTTTATTGCATTTTTTGTTATAATATACAGACATGACATAACGTATACATATAATAATGACATATTATGAATCTGTGGAGTCTGCCGGAAAGAACGATATATAATAGGTCTGGGTCATATATCAAAATATGGCTACAAAACGCGGTTAAACATGATGAGTGAAAGCAGTAAAAATGACCTCAGCACAGAGGTGTGAAAAGCCTCAGCAGCGAAAGGGTTAATTTGCGTTTTGGGCTGCAGATCAGCAGATTGAGATATCTCGATATCGGAGCACCGGATGGTGCCTTTGAAGCCTGAGATATCTCGATTTCGGTAGTGAAGGGGTTAATAATTTAGGTATATCATTCTCATTAAGTAATTGTCATTCCAGCTCTGACTGTGTGTGCTGATCCAGGCTGGCTCTTATTTCTTGACCTGCCATTCCTGCATTCCAGTACAGGAGTTTCTTTGCTATCAGCTCTTTTCATGATCACCTGTCTGTGCTAGCACTTAATCAGCACCTTATATGTAGGGGTTTCTCCCATGATGCTACACTCTTTGTTTTAAGTCATTTTCAGTGTTTATCTCTGTGATCCTGCTGTTAGCAAGCCCCTCTGATTTGTTTGTAGATTTTTCTGCTGTATTTTTTCCCCCTGTTTTCACTAGGTTGTTTGTCCCTCTGTTTACCTTGCCTTGTATTTGTTTTACTTGCCTTTGCCTTGTCCTCTGATTTATTATTTATTTGGTGCTTTGTTTCCCTTGCCTTTGTATTTATTTATGTTTATTTCTATCCCTTGCTTTATTTCTTCTTGCTCCTGTGTGGCTTCTCTGTGTACCGACCTTAGCTATCCCTATAGACAATTCTCTGTGCTTTAACCCTTGTTGTGCTGACTACATTCTGTACCGACCATGGCTATTTCCTTTATTATGTTTATGCTTTATCTGTTATACACTGTTTTGCCTTAGACCCTGCACTGCCATGTGTCATCTCCTTCTAGGATAGATCCAGCTACTTTAAGTATCAGTCTGTCAGAGTTAGGGAATTCTTTCCTTTGGTTGTCCCTGCCCAGCCTTGAGGAGTCCTCACCTCCTGCCTGCCTCTCTACTGGTTGCCTGTTTTTAGTCAATAGTGTCTCTTGCCTTTTGGGCTTTTAACCCCGAATATGGACCCCACCTTATCTCATGCCGGGTGCCTCCGTGACAATAATGCAGTACAATTCTTCCCACCATCTTCTTCTGGAAAGACACCTGATACAGAAAAGAGGATCCTAAAAGAATTAAAACTAGATGATTTCTCTAGGATTTAGTTCTAACTCATTTGGCTGAGGCTATTGCGTTGATGGTCTCATATAAATGTTTTTTTGCAAATTTTCCTTAAGATAATTTTGGCCACTTTGTAACCTTGTTAGATTCTTTTAAGCAATTTGAGCACATATTTTATATAAACATCATACAAAGGCAAATTATATGATTGGAGGTTCATTTCCCTTTTTCCACTGTTTTGGCTACCAATATCGATAAGCTGAAACCAAGAGAAGTAAGGGCCATCATGCAAAACAGAATCTCTCCACTCTCCAGGATTTTGTCGCAACCCTTCAATCCACAATCCAGGCAACCACAGAAGCGCAGAGATAAAATCTGACACATAACCCATAAGTAACCTCAAGTTCACATACTCTAATTCTTTAGAAAAACATAATACTACTTATATGTAACTAAGCAGGAATAAAGGAGGGATAAAACTATGAGGAGTATAATTTTTTCATCAAAGTCAAATTTCAGCAAGTATTACCAATAGCTATTTATAAAGAACCATTGAGCCATTGATTTCCAGATGTAGTTTCGAAAGCATTCGAGTTAAATCAATGTTTCAATTTACGAAGGATTACATGAGTTCTTCCCGCTACTCTCATTACATGTTTGACCCTCAAGAATAATGTAGTCAAGGCAATCCATTTTGCTTAAAGGGTTGTACTAGTCAATTACATGCTGTCTTTTCTGAAAAACATGTCAATTTGATTTTAGTGCCCTGCAAAACTGTGTGTTCTATCACCCTTGAAAAGAGCTTAAAAACATATTTTAATGTCATACTTGGGACAATTGTACTCCAATAAGTGCTATTTTATTTTATTCTTTCACTTTCTTTTGTCTACACGTTGATTCTTTTGGCATATACTTTTTATTATTCATAACAATACTTGATGACACATCTACTTAAACATGGTCAAGCTGTATTGAGAACATTGATGGACAACAATGCCAGAGATTAGTTTGAAAATCATAAAAAAAAATCAGTTATATGCACTGCTCCCAACCAATCCAAGGCATGCCAAATACAGTCATAACCTTCAGCCATACATCTTTACAAAGAACACCAACATTTTTGTAAAACATCCTCAGAATCCCAATTACCTACATATAAAACCAGACTTTTTTTAGTTTACTTGAAATGGCCATAAATGTAGTAAGCCAACTTGGCCACGTCAACGCATGTCTCCGTTAGGTGGGATGACTTCCACATTGAAAAACAATCTATGATAAGAGTGTATTTGTGGAAAAAAAAGGATAAAATAAAGTGCCTCTTAAAGAGATAAGGCCTCCAATAGTAAGTGACTCTTTAAAACGCTATTTTCTATTCTATGGTAGAGATTAATGTAGATAGAACATCAGGGAATTTTGAAAATTTCTGATATCTTCTTGAATGGAAAGATTATACCATTCACTTTTTTGAAATTTAACCCCTTCACTACCAAGTGACTTTCCAAAAAAACATTGTCAGAAACCAGTGTTGTTGTTTTTTAACCCCATAAGGACCACTGACGTGCATAGTACGTCCTGGGGAAAATTCCCCTTAAAGACCAAGGATGTACTAGGTACGTCATATGGTCCTTTACTCCACCTCCCTCCATATACTCCCCTCTCTGGCCGGAGTCCCATGTCAGACTGGCTTTCTTGAAGTGTATAGAGAAAATGGTATATTAAATTACTAGGGCCTCTATTCCACCGAATTGGCAATACGGAGATGCAAAGGCAAAAATGGTGAGATGAGTTGCTAAGCATTTGTGGCTCCCTATTAGGGATTAGGGATGAGCCGAACACTCCCTGAGTTCGGTTCGAGCCCGAACCCGAACTTCCCATTTGTTCGGGACCAAACCCGAACCGGAACTCGAACCCCATGCAAGTCAATGGGGCTGAAAATTAGATTTTTTAGAGTGCCCTCCAAGAGGGCATATATGCTACATATTTGCCATAAAAGGTGTATGGGGGTCCGGGTAGTGCCCTGGGGGACAGGAAACAAGGACAAAAAGTAAAAAAAAAACGTTTTTAAAGGGGCAGTGAGTTTTCCATGAAATAAGGGTTAAAAATAAAAACCAAAAATTCCTTCAAATATCGTGCATAGGAGGTCCCCATAACCTGCCCGTGAAGTGGCGGATTTCTAGGATGTATAGAAACACTTAAAAACAAAAAAAATGATGTTTCATATGACGACAAATGCTTTTCCTTTAATCTATCTATAAACAACTGCTTGGGGCGGCAGCCTGGATGTAAAGACATTTTAGGACGCGCAGAAAAAGTTTAGTGATTTTTTTTGGTTAAATTATTGTGAAACTTATGCAGGCTTTGGATGAAAGTAACAATAGGTGCTTTAAAATTGGGCTTTTAGCGTTGGCAACAGTGCCGTCACACCGTAACCACACCGTAACCCCTCTGAGGATATGAATCTGATACAGGCGTCAGTGGTGGTGCACCCAGATATTGAGTCTTTAGTGCCAGGCATGCAAGTACTATCATACAGTAACCCCTCTGTGGTATTGTGGAAGAATGCAGGGGTGGACCATGCGGTCCTATATTAAAAAGATAGGAATCTGGGAATGGGCATCAGTGCACCCAGATATTCTGCCTTTGGTGCAAGACTGCCAGGGCAGCAAGTATCATCATACAGTAACCCTTCTGTGTTATTGTGGAAGAGTGCTGGGTGAACCTCACGGTCCTATATTAAAAAGATATGCATCTGGTTAAGGCGTCAGTGCACCCAGATATTCTGCCTTTAATGCCAGGCCAGCAAGTATCATCATACAGTAACCCCTCTGTGGTATTGTGGAAGAGTGCAGGGTTGGACCCTGCGGTTCAAAAAAATAAAATGATATAAATCTGGCACAGGCGTCGGTGCAGCCAAATATTGTGCCTTTCATGGCAGCAAGTGCCTTCACACCGTAACCCTTTTGTGGTATTGTGGAAGAGTTCAGTGCTGGAGGTTTTGTGAATGCAGAAGAGGACATCCCCTATCTATTCCATTACTTCAGCATCAGGGGATTGATAGCTGCTGATCCAGGACTGATTCATTTTTATAAATGTCAGCCGATCTACAGAGTCGGTGGACAGACGCACTCTTTTGTCTGTGACAAAACCTCCAGTGGCACTGAACGTCCTTTCGGAAAGCACGCTAGATGAAGGGCAACCTAGTAGCTGCATAGCATATTGGCTAAGTTCTGGCTAGTGATCCAATCTCAACACCCAGTAAGCCAGTGAATCATCTGCTGGAAAGGTATCCAGGTCTGCCCTTGCCCCTAGGTAGTCCTGCACCATATGGTGAAGACGCTGGCAATGGGTGCCTACATTTGACGTCCTTGGGCGTCGTGGACTAAAACATTTTTAAAAAGCATCAGTCAAGCGGCCCTGGCCTTCACCGCTATTCCTCTGATCACCCGCAGCCTCAGAAGCACGTGTGTCAGCACTTGGTAATCTACCAGTGCCTGTTAAGGTGTTACACAAGTGTCGCTTTAGAGAGTCCTCAAGTTTTTTCATCCTGTGCTCCCTCTGTGCAGGCAGGATGAGCTCTGCAACTTTCCCCTTGTATCGTGGATCAAGAAGGGTTGCCAACCAGTAATGATCCCTCTCCTTGATAGCACGAATCCTGGGGTCCTTTAGCAGGCTTTGCATCATTAGGGAGCCCATGCAGCGTAGGTTGGAAGTGGCATTAGCTGCCGAGTCTTCCTGGTCAATGAGGATGACCGTATCGTGCACTTCCTCCTCCCAGCCACGCACAAGCCCTTCTGTTTCTGGGCACACAAAACCCTCCCTTGAGGAATCCCTACCTTCAATGCCCCCACTACTTAAATAGTCCTCCTCCTCCTCATCCTCCTCCTGTCTGATCTGAGTAGGACCCGCTGGAATGCTGTCTGCGGAAAGACTGGGGCCTTGAGAGCTAGGGAAGGCCTCCTCTTCCTCCCTCTGCTCTGCCTCTAGAGCCACATCTATAATTCCCCGCAGAGTGTGCTCCAGCAGGAACACTAAAGGAATTGTGTCACTGATGCATGCACTGTCCCTGCTCACATCCTCATTGCCTCCTCAAATGGTGACAGTACAGTGCATGCATCCTTGATCATCAGCCACTGCGGGGGGGGGAAAAAAACAAGTTGAACTGAACCTGTCCTTGTGCCATACTCACACAGGTACTCGTTGATGGCCCTCTCCTGCTTGTGCAGATGCTGCAGCATTGCTAATGTCGAGTTCCACCTGGTGGGCATGTCACAGATCAGACGGTTTGTGGGAAGGTGGAATTCTCTTTGAATTTCTGCCAGGCGAATGCTTGCTGGGAATGACCGTCTGAAGTGGCTGCAGACTTTTCTGGCCTGGATGAGAAGCTCTGGCAGCCCAGGGTACTTGGTTAGGAAACACTGTACCACCAGATTTAGGACGTGTGCTAGGCATGGTACATGCGTCAATTTACCCTTGCGTAGGGCGGAGAGAAGGTTGCTGCCATTATTGCAGACGATCATTCCCAGCTCAAGCTGGCGTTGTGTTAACCATCTCTGCACCTGCCCCTGCAGAGCTGACAAAATTTCTGACCCGGTGTGGTTCCTGTCCCCTAAACAAACCAGCTCAAGCACAGTATGGCATCTTTTTGCTTGAGCCATTGCGTAGACCCTGTCAGGCGTCGGTTTAACTGCCACTTCACCAGAGACAGAGAAGGAGGAGGAGGAGGAGGAGGAAGAGGTGGTGGTGGTGGAGCAGACAGACTTCATACAAGCAGCTTTCTGGAGGCGTGGTGGATGAACAAGCTCCAGCACAGAGCCCCGTCTTGGATCCCTCCCAGCTGCAATCAGAGTTACCCAGCGTGCCATGAAGGAAATGTAACGACCCTGTCCATGCTTGCTGGACCACGTGTCTAAAGTGACATGCACCTTGCTGCTGACTGCCTTTCCCAATGACTGGATAACATTGTCCTGAACAAATGGGAAGTTCGGGTTCGGGCTCGAACCGAACTCGAGGAGTGTTCAGCTCATCCCTACTCCCTATTACAGGGTCATTACAACCAACTGCTATGTTAGCAGCTTGGTTCATAATTGTCAATCGTTTCTAAATGATAATGGCTGCACCCCCATGCAACACCATTGGTATCCTCTCCTGGAGTTAGTAGGACCCCATGGAGATTTGTAAGAACCTGATGAAAGAATGCATTACATTTTTTTGGGGGATTGCACAGAGCTGGGAGAAGGACTCTGAAGAACTGTTTGTTCTTATTGTCCTTCTCCCTTAGGCAGAGGAGGCAGCAGATTGCACAACTGAGATAAAATCACATAGCACCATGAAATCTTGAATTTGTGTACAATAAAGACACCATCTAGAGTCCAAAACAGTTCATTCCAACAATATTTCTGTAAATGTGTCAGGGTGGCACCTGGCATATGCCGTGGTGGGACCCAAGTTCGAGGGGTTAGAGCCCTTTAGGCAGGAATATTCAGGTTGTACCTCAGAATAAATACAGAACAAATGGCGTCACGCTCATACTCACCGGAGCGGCAGCAACGGCCAGGAGTAACAGCCCAGTTAATGTATAAAACATAACAAGGAAAAAAGGTGTCATCTGCGCTCGTTTCTATGTGTTCCATGTACAACAAAACTGAGGTTTTTGTTTGTTTCAATGGCCATTGCAACGTAAGCTCACTCGCCACTTCACGGCACCTCTTTACAGAGTGAGTACCTAACATGTACCAAAAGGCCGCTCTACTGAGCAGCTCCAAGCCCCTCCTGCTGCTTTTCAGCCAAGGAGAGGCAGAGATGGTGGGTTTTATTTATACATTCGTGCTTAACTGTTTCACTTGGGATTAACCCATATCAGTGCTGGACAGGACTCAGGCAGCACTTTTCCTGGATGCACACCTGCAGACATGGTTTCTGCGCACCCTCAGGTACTGATCCCTGACAGATCCCCCGGGCAAAGGGAGCTCCTCCAGGTGACCCAGAGCTGGTCGTAGGTTGGCATCAGCGGGCATGAGTCAATGTCCATAATTCCTTAACACATCTTCCCAGGTGGGTAAGGCATCCCTGGCTGCAACCCTTGGAAACCGCTCTGAATCAGAGTCCTCAGAGGATGAAAAGCTGGGAGGAATAAAGTCTGTCGCTGGGTTATAACGGGGAACTGCAGCATGATGAGCCCCTCTGCGGGATGTAGTAGGAAAGGTGGTACCAAGGTACCCAGAACTCACACTTGGGGGTCCTCTGGAACGCCGGGCTGTTTCCAGTGGTGGCTCAGAGGACATGGTGTCCCATTCTTCGGTCCCAGAATCAGGTGGAGTGCAGCAGTCTGCAGAAGGCAATGGATCTTGCTGGCTGGGAGTGATGGGAGTCACAGTTAGCATCACCTGGGCAGTCTTGGGCACTCTTGCAGCTTGCCTGATGTTCAACATCAGGTCTTCTTTACGCACCACCGTGCCAATGGATGCATAAACACAGCCTGGTGGAACAGGGTCTGGGTAACAGGTGGTTAAAGCAGTACATTGTTTTTCGCATACAGGTTCTGGGGTGATATGAACTGTAGCAGGTCTCGGGGATGAGAAGGTTCCCTGTACACGATATGGAGCTTCTGCCTTAGGTGCAATGTTCTTTCTGGGTGCTGGTTTCAGGGTACCAGCAGCACTGGTCATGAGGTGTTGCCTGGGAGTGATGGGAGTCGTACCTGGGGTCTGCATGGTCATAATGTCCATAGGAATAGGAGGGTCAGACTCCTCAGGTATGGTGGTCTCGTACTCCATGGGCAGTTCGGGTTCTTCCTCCTCTTCTGCATAGTCCTCCAGAGACTCCCTACCCCTGGGTACAGCGGGCTTGAGTCTTCTGGGCACAGGCTTAGGTGTAGGAGGTTTTCTGGGCATAGGCTTGGAACTGGAGGCCTCCTAGGAGCAGGCTTGGGCACCGGAGATCTCCTGGGAGCAGACCTGGGCTCAGTTGCAGTGAACTTAGTATGGGGTGCCTCTTTAAGCACCAGAGTTTTTTCAAACACAGTCTTTTTCATTGTGGTTTGCCGTGAAACCGTAGCCGGTTCGGGTACGGGAGCTGGCCTTCTTTGGGGTCTCACTGGACAGTTCGCCAAAAAATGAAATGCCGCAATACAGGCATAGATTCTGGTCCATTCTCCTGGTATGCTCCTCTGGCGTCAGCGGGCCTCTAGGTCTCTTCCCTGGGGGAACATACACCTTGGGAGGGGCACTCCTTAGAGTGTCCATTAAGGCCCATATATCCTCCAGCATAACACATAGCTTGTAGGCCACCTTGTTCAGAGTTGTTAGGATCCCTGCGGGCTCAGTAGGTGGACTTTGCATTCTGTCAGGGTGGCACCTGGTATACGCCGTGGTGGGACCCAAGTTCGAGGGGTTAGAGCCCTTTAGGCAGGAATATTCAGGTTGTACCTCAGGATAGGCTGATACTGGTAGTAATCCATAGCGTAGTACAAAGGGGATAGCGAGATAGAGTGGTCTGGACGGTCCGTGGGTCAGTGGCTGGCAGCAAGGAGGCAATGTCGGTAGGGAAAGCAGGGTCTGGTAGACGGTGGTCAACAGATTATCAGAATAGGTCAGAACAATACAGAGGTTTGACTCTTAATGCAAAGTCAATGAGCAGAGGTGGGAGTGACTCTTTTATTAGACAGGCAGGAGAGTGTGGTGTATGTTTGTGTTCGTGCTTAACTGTTTCACTTGGGATTAACCCATATCAGGGCTGGACAGGACTCAGGCAGCACTTTTCCTGGATGCACACCTGCAGACATGGTTTCTGCGCACCCTCAGGTTCTGATCCCTGACAAAATGAATACATTGAAAACGAAAAAAAGAGAAAATTTACATTATTTTACTTTTTTTTTAAAATTAGAACAATTTCAGTGCAAAATTTCAATGCTAAGTTTGCATCCCATGTTTCAAATAATGCTTTGTTAAAAATTGTTTCAGTAGAAAATGCTTGGTTGTGAAGGGGTTAAATGATTCAGTTAATACTATTACCCAATAAATATATTCATTAATTAGCCCAAAGCCATTTGCTTGATGTACTCTTGTTTGTTCTAGTGTTTGTATTATCTTTAATAAAATTGTTATGTAATTTTTTTCTCTTTTTACAAACATACATGCTTCCTAATTGTCTGATCATCCCGTAGGTCTTTTGCTCCGCTGCACAGGATTGCTTGCAAATATACAATAGCCAACTAAAATTAGAATGGATTTACTGTCAGTCTACCAGATCAAATTTTGCATGGATTCTGACTTTCTCTCCCTCCAAAAAACCAACAACGATCAAAGACAGCAGACAACAATGTGAAGGCTAAAATAGTAATTGTGTGAATCACATCATGTAAAGAAATATTTTTTCGGATTTAAATTATTACTTATATACGAAAAGAAAATATTTTAATTTGTAGTCTTCTGTGACTATGCAAGTGTGTAGCCTGGGTGAAAATCATGTAGGGGTTAGTCTTTAAAATAGGTCCATGGAATCATACTGATTTAGAGTACCCAACTTGGAAAATTAATTTTAAGAAAAGGGTTAACACAAGAGAATTATTATTATACTTTATATAGCGCCAACATATTCTGCAGTGATGAACAATGAGCACAATATAGACAGGGTTACAATACATTGAGACTGAACAACATTTGATAAACCAGTACAGGAGGGAACGAGGGCCCTATTCCCGTGGGAACTTACAATCTATAAGGGTTGGTGGTGGAAACAGGAAGAGAGGACTGCAAGGTGAGAGTGATGGACTGGTTGGGGCAGTGGGGTGTATTAGTGAGTTGGGTGGTAGGCTTGCCTGAATAGGAATGTCTTAAAGGAGTGTTTGAAGGAAGGGAAACTAGGGGAAAGTCTGACAGTACGAGGGAGAGTGCTCCAGAGGATAGGGGCTGCTCGTGAGAAATCCTGCAGTCTATCATGGGAGGAGGTGATGCGAGGAGAAGCTAGGCGCAGGCCACTGTTTGATCTTAGGGAGCGGGCTGGGGTGTATTTGGTGATTAGTGAGGACAGGCAGTGGGGAGCTGAGTTAGTGAGAGCTTTGTAGGTCAGGATAAGGATTCTGAATTTAATTCTGCAGTGGATGGGGAGCCAGTGAAGGGAATCGCAGAGAGGAGTGGCAGAGGCAGAGAGGCGGGTGAGGTGGATGAGCCTGGCAGAGGTGTTCAGAATAGATTGTAGGGGGGAGCGGCGGGAGAGAGGGAGGCCAACTAGAAGATTATTACAATAGTCAAATCGGGAGATTACAAGACCGTGGATAAATTGTTTTGTGGTGTCAGCGGTAAGAAATGGCCAAATTCTGGAAATAATACTATAAACTGGAATGTTAATACTGAATACAGAATACTGAAAACAAAAATGTAGGTATAATGGGGGAAAAAAAACAGGGGATACTAAGCAATGGAAAATAATCAATATCTTATCTTATTATCTTATCTTAGTATGAGAATGTCTTCCATAAAAATGCAATTTGGAAAATAGAGCTGAAAAAAAAGTAATTGCGCAATTTCAACCATGCAATCAATTAAATCCAAAATCATAAAATGATAGCGAAGACCTAGATAGATCACAAAAACAAACATTAAAAGCATTCTTTTGGCTGTTCTTACAGAATTTCTTTATTAAATAAAAATAGAAAAATCCATGCCAAGTTTCTAGCAGAGAAAAATGAATGTGAATTGATTGTCAACAAACTTAACCTCACAGACAATTCTGGGCTTTTTACAGTGCATGAACAAACAGTGCCAGTGAATCGATGAATAGTGAATTCTAACAATATACAAGGAAACTGCAAGAATAAAATTAGATTAGACTCTACATACATCATTTCTATTATTTTATGTATTTCTCTATCAACTAACGTTAGGTCACGTGACAACTTTAGCTTACTAAACAACTATTTCTGCAGCCCCGTGTTTTAAAACAATTGATTTCAGAAGCAAATAACAAATAGAGCTTCTTTTACTTCCATGGGTAGCTTTCTCAATCAAAGAGCCAGGGCATAAAAAAGAGACTACTTCTATCTACATCTGTTTGCCTGTCTATCTATTATGATTTGATATACAAAATTAGATGGTACAGAAAAGTAGAAATAAAAATATTATTGGTTTGTTTTATTACTTATACCTTAAAGTTATTCTCCCATAAACCATCGTCCATCACTGTTTTACAATTTAGTTTTGCTTTCATTTTTTAGTTGATTTTAATTGATAGAGAAGAACTCTATCTGACAATCTCTACAAGACAATAGATTGTAACTGGAGATTTTTTTTGCAAGATCATATTTTATTATTATTTTTTTTTTTTAGAAAGGATTTTACCACTGATGAATCTGCATCAGGGAGATACATATCAAACAAACAACATCCCTTAAACATATGTAGCGCTCACTCCCGGAGGAGCCGCTGAATTTAACCTCGGGTTAGTCTCACCGCACTAGGGAATAAATATACACCAGCACTGTTGTGGATTTTATAGATTATATACTTTACTGATCCCAATAAAGTGGCATATATAATGTGAACACGGTATATGAGCAACAGGATTTTTGTAATGCGGGAAAACACGCGGTGGCAAAAAGGAAAGTTTAACCCCTTCGTTTCTGGATTGTAAGTCCCGTAAAAGTAGTGTCCCAAAAAGGTGTGTGTGTGTTATCTCAGGTACTGGCCAGTGAATGGATTGAGCAAATTTTCGACTAGTCACGTTGGGGCCCTGTAGATTTAAACAATACTGCAGCGTGCTTTGTTTAAACTTTGACTGTGGCCTGGAAGGCCTCTCACCCATCCGCTAGACAATCTGTTCCGCTGTCCGATCAAGGATCTCTCTCCGCTTGGTTATACTGGAACTCTGTGCCACCGGATCCGCTTCTCCTGCTTGTCCGATTTAAGTAACGAGAACTACGGCTTACCGCCTGCACTCCCAGTGGATCATCGCGGTCTCCTTACTCGGGGTCCAAACTGGAACGTTGTGTCTGCGCAAAACCTCTCAGCAATGTGTGGATAGATCTCCGCCAGCACTGTCTCTGATTCTCAGCACCCGCAAGGCAGCTCCTGCTCTCCGGCCTGGTCTTAATCTCTGGCAGTCTCACGTGCGTCTTCCACCTTTCGTCGCTCGGCTCACACTGGCTCTCCTTCGCACGAGGCTGTGGATGTCCTTCGCTCTCTCCCACCCACTTCCTGTCTCCACCGCTAAGCATGATGGAAAATGTAGTTCCATTTACCCAGCATAGTCCATTATGCCTCTGTCTCCCCCTGGTGGCCATAATAAGTAAATGCAGCAGAACACAGTCTTTTTTAAAGCAGCGCTACACATATCTCAAAGCTTAACATCTTTAATTGTTCACTCTGACTCCCAATATCAATTCCTGACTCTAACTCCTTATACTATATCCTCATCATATGCCCTCTTCAGCCCTCATTATCATTATCTTTTTTTCCTAATCATCCTACTCCTTCCTTACTATTTAGAAAATATTGTAGAGGTTATTCACTAAGCACCGGACTTGCTGCCGATTTGCACCGAACGTTGAATTTCACAGTTTGTTGCAATTTTGTGGCAGTTTATCTATTCACTAAACTGTCAATCGCCACATATTGGCGAATTGACAGGAAATTACGGTGCAGTTCGCCGCAGTTTGGTGATCTTCGGTTGCAATGAAATTATCCCATAGACAGGGGCGGTCTGACAACTAATGGGGGTCACCAGGCAGAAGGAGATCATGGGGCCCCCTTGTGTCGCACCCACTGGAGGCAACCCATACAAAATCCCAAACCTACAATGCAACACCCACATGTACATTGCTGTGCTAAATAATTTATTTCTTAACTCATTAAATAATCTTTTGAAAATTGTGTGAAGAAAATCCACTTGGACCCAACAGCGAATTGTGGAATCCATTGTGCCCCCTTTAGACTTACAAATGGTGATCGGTCTGCTGCAGCAGCCATCACCGACTCATTGCAGCTAAGGCTAGGGACAGATGAGCGCATTTTCTGCGGCCACCGTCAAAATGTACGTCGATGCGTGCGCACGCATTTTTTCACGGAATACGCTTAAGTGGTCAGACGATGCGCAATTCTGGACGTATTACATGACGATGGGGTGAAAAGAAGTCTAGGGAAATCCGGCTGTTTGAACGTTATGTTGGCCGCACACTAGCAGCGTCTGACGTCTCCTAATCACGCACACACGCTGCTATGCGGCCGCAGCGCACTCTGTACGTCAGTACCAGCGGTTTAACGTTCTCGAAAAAATGCGTTCATTTTCCACTTGCGTTGCGCGGCCGGACTTTTGTGCGACCGTACTTCGTATATTGGCCGTCATTGCCTGTCATCTGCTGCTAGCACGGCCGTGATTAAGTGCGCCAGAACGCGCGTTCGCACTGCCTCAGTCTGACCCTAGCCTAAGGCTGCGCCACAGCACAGAATGTCCCTGTGGTAAATGTGGGTAACTGTTGATCACTTTAAAAAGTTCCAGCAGGATGGAGTAGATGTAACATCACTGCTCTATAACCGTGGAGACACAGGTTCAAATCCCGGCCAGAGCACCTCTCTAGTATGTGTCCTCCGGCAAGACACCTAACGGTACATACTTGCCTACCACCACTGGTGTATTTTGGCCTAGGCCAACAAGGCCTAGGCCTAGGGCGGCACTCTCCAGGGGGCGGCGGCCCGCCGGGTGGCCCCACCCCTAAAAAAAAATTTTTTTTTTTTTTTTTTTACTTTTGCAAACTATTTTACCAGGAAGGAAACATTGAGATGTCACTAATTTTCAAGTATGTCCTGGGTAGGCAACACCAAGGCTTTCACTTTCCAGGGGGCAAGAAAAAACCTCACCACTAATTGGGTTACTCACAGAGCACCGAAATGACGCCAACATTTTCGTGTTCTGTGGTTCCCTGCACTTCGGGGAATAAAATTTCCCCACCCTGCAGTGAATTCACCATTCACCGCAGGGTCCCCAAAGTGCATGGAGTCGGCCGCTGTATGCTGCCGCCGCAAACCCATGGCCTGCTGTTTTCAAAAGAACTACTTGAATGAAAATGTCTGAAATTTACATATAAGATCCTATGATTGATAATAAAAAGTTCTGTTACAGAAAAAGAAGAACCGATATTAAAAAAAAGGGGGGGATTTTGCCAAAAAAATTCTGAAAAATTACTAAATGGTACTAAAAAAAAAAAATCAATAAAGACTTTTTACTGCAGATTAAAATAATAAGTGGTTTATTAGATATTGCATAAAAACGGGAATATTTTTAACATTGAAACCTATGGGGTTCGCCTGAATACCTGAACCTGCTGATTGAAACCACCGAACATCAGGGTATTTCACTGACATTTCTCTGCTGTTTGGTGTTCTCTGAATAGATTAACCATTACTTCTCTATGGGGATTTGCACTGCCTTCAAACAGCACTGTACTTGCTGGCAGTTCGCAAAACTTGTGTGTGAGCATATCACCAGAGCAGTGGTGTACTTAGAGGAGTGGTGGAGGGCGGGCTGCCCCAGGTACCAGTGATTATTGGGGTGTCATTAGGGGGTACTAGGAGGTGCCACTGTCACTGTGTGTCAGCTTTGAGCTGTGTTCTCAAACAACGAGCAGCGGAGCATGGCGTTTGCATACGGAATAAAATCGAATAGAATAAAAATCCCCCTCTCCTCCCTCCATAGCTCCTCCCCTGCCCCGCAGCAGCTCTAGGAGGGGGATTGTGTCCAGAGAGAGAAGATGACAGTAAACAGCAGGTAAAGGGGGGGGGGTTATCAGCAGAATATGAAGCCCTGTCTGCTTACTGCTGTTTAAAGTGGACCTTTCCTTAACCAGCACTGCAGTGATAGAAATTTGTCATTGAGCTGCCTGGCTCCTGGTGAGGCTGCACGCGTGCAGGTCACACTCGGTACGGCCAGTCAGGTGGTACTGAGTCTCAGTACCACCTGACCGGCTGAACCATGTGACACACACGCAGCTGCCCACCCTTTCGTTAACATGGACTGTCACTCTATTCTGGACTGAACACCCACCAGGAAGGGAATCAAAGCCACGGTGTACCCTCTGGCAGTGGCACCCCACTGCTGACAAGATGGCTCCACGCACAGGCACAGCCGTGAACCTAACGTGGCCTGGAGGGACCTCCTGCTGAGTCTGTACACAGTCCCTGCTGACTCTGCACACAGCCGTACCGCGGACGGAGGCCGGTAAATGTAGAATAAATAATTGCTGTGTGCTCAAATACACTCGGTTTGCTGGGAGTTTTATTGCAGTGGATTCTGATGCACTCATACACACCACACATTGCATTGCTGGGAGTTTTATTGCCGTGGACTCTGATACGCTGACACACACCACACATTGCATTGCTGGGAGTTTTATTGCAGTGGATTCTGATGCACTCATACACACCACATATTGCATTGCTGAGAGTTTTATTGCTGTGGATTCTGATACGCTGACCCGCACATTGCATTACTGGGAGTTTTATTGCTGTGGATTCTGATACACTCATATACACTGCACATTGCATTGCTGGAATTTTTATTGCTGTGGATTCTGATATGCTGACACACACCAAACATTGCATTGCTGGGAGTTTTATTGCTGTGGATTCTGTGAAACACACTGCATAGTACTGTGAGTTTTATTGCCTTGGAGCTCTGGGATACACTCATACACACTGCACATTACTGTAAGTTTTATTGCTGTGCAGTTCTGTGATATGCTCATACACAGTGCACATTTCTGTGGGTTTTATTGCTGTGCAGCTCTGTGATACGCTCATATGCAGTGCACGTTTCTGTGGATTTTATTGTTCAACCAATTAGAGCGGCTGTGATCCAGTATACTTAACATGCGTGGCTGTTCTTTGTAAAAATGCTTGAATTTAAACATTTCATAATTTTATTTATCTCAATAGATACATTTGAAATGGTATACAAAATATACAAGTAGGCACTTGGTATCCACTTTTAATATAAAGAGAGGAAAAGCGGGGCTCTAAGAGGAAAAGGTGGAGCTTAAAGAGGAAGGGTGGGGATTAACCAGGAAGAGGTGTGCCCTTGACAGGAAGGGTGTCACGGATCCCTCTGATTACCAAAAGTGTGGTCCCTTTACGCAGACCGCTCTCTACCCTTCCGATCCTTGAATGGTCGGCAAAACTAGAAAGACAATTATCCAGACAATAGGTAAACAAGGGGTAACACCAGACAGAGGTATGGAATAGAGTATTGTCACGAATCCTTCTGACTACCAAGATATTGATCTCTTTATGTAGCTCACTTTCTACTCTTCCGATCCTTGAATGGTCGGCAAAGCTATATAGACAATTAAGCAGGTAACAGATAAAGAAAGGGAAACACCAGACAGGGGTACAGAACAGATCACAAGTCCTCCCTAGGACTTTAGTAATAGCAGAGGTAATCTGATGTGTGCTTAGGGTGCCACATAGACTGACCTCGGTACCAACGTTAAGGGCAGAACCTAGAGCAGAGTAAATGCCAATACCAGGGGTTATACACAGAAGGGTTCGTTTGCCAATGCCAAGAGTCATACACAGGAGGGTACGTTTGCCAATGCCAAGGGTCATACACAGGAGGGTTCGTTTGCCAATGCCAAGGGTCATACACAGGAGGGTACGTTTGCCAATGCCAAGGGTCATACACAGGAGGGTTCGTTTGCCAATGCCAAGGGTCATACACAGGAGGGTTCGTTTGCCAATGCCAAGGGTTATACACAGGAGGGTTCGTTTGCCAATGCCAAGGGTTATACACAGGAGGGTTCGTTTGCCAATGCCAAGAGTCATACACAGGTAATAGCCAAATATTCACAAGAGCTCTGCGGGAGGTGAATACCACGTCAGGGCACCGGTATAATGGTGAGACTGGGTTTTAAACCCGGCGGGTCCGCGTCATAACGCCAGGCCCTGCCCCTCGGCGTCCCACGTGAGCGCACCCGGAAGCGTTTACATTCGGCGCCTGGCCAGCGAGCAGCGAGGAAGCTGCTGCCAGGCGCCCCATCCCCTGACCCACCGTGACAGAACCCCCCCCTCCAGGGGCGGCCACTGGACGACCCCCAGGGGCACGGGGGTGCGCCAAATAGAAGGCCTTCACTAGCCTAGGAGCATGGACTTCCGCAGCCGGTACCCAAGAACGATCCTCCGGACCGTAACCCACCCAATCGACCAAGTACTGCAAAGACCCCCTAGACATCCTGGCACCCAGAATGGCCTTAACTTCGAACTCCTCCTCGCCCTCCACAGAGACAGGAGGCGGTGGAGCATGGACCTTGGTGTACCGGTTACATAACAACGGCTTCAAAAGGTTTACATGGAATACATTGTGTATCTTAAAATGGGGGGGTAACGCCAAAGCATAGGAGACAGGGTTGAGTCGCCGTAGAATCTTATAGGGGCCGATATACCTAGGAGCCAACTTCATGGAAGGCACTAAGAGCTTGATGTTACGTGAAGACAGCCAAACCCTGTCCCCAACTTGATACACGGGTGCCTGCCTCCTGTGTCTGTCGGCCTTAGTTTTCTGGATGGCACTACTCTCCTCCAGTGCCCGTCTCACTCTCCCCCAAGTCTCTTTCAATGATGCCAGTTGCTCATCTAAAGCAGGAATCGTGGTATCAGGAAACGTGGCGGGGAGCACGGGAGGATCAAAACCATAAACAGCGAAGAAAGGAGAATGTCCTGTGGATTCACTCACTGCGCTGTTCAAAGCATATTCTGCCCATGGTAGCAGGTCTGACCAGTTATCTTGTTGTTCTGAGATAAAGCACCTGAGATATTTCTCTATATTTTGGTTTGCTCGTTCTGCTGCTCCGTTGGTCTGGGGGTGATAAGCCGAAGAGAAAGAGAGGTCTATCCCCACGTTCTTACAAAACCCTCTCCAGAATCCGGAGATGAATTGGGTCCCCCTATCAGAGACAATCTCCAGAGGGACACCGTGTATGCGGACCACGTTGGCAATGAAAATGGGCACCAGTTCAGCTGCCGAAGGTAGTTTCCGAAGAGGAACATAGTGGCCCATCTTGGAAAATCGATCTATGATCGTAAGTATCACTGTATTCCCTCTTGACTCAGGTAACTCTACTATAAAATCCATGGCTACATGTGACCAGGGTCGTTCGGGGATCGGCAAAGGCTGGAGTAAGCCAATGGGTGCTGTTTTGGGACTTTTCTGCCTTGTGCACACTTCGCACACGGCAATGTAATCTTTGACATCTCGGCGCAACGTGGGCCACCAGAGGAGTTTACTGATACTAGACACAGTCTTGGTGATGCCCATATGCCCGGAAGTTTTATTATCATGATAGATGTTAAGTACTTCCTCTCTTTCGTTCTCAGGTACAAAGAGTCTCGCAGGAGGTTTTCCCCCAGGAGCTGCACCCTGGACGGTCTGCAACCTTTTCATTAGAGGAGACGAGACACTAATCGTGGTAGCGGCTATGATCCTTTCCTGGGGTACAATGGGATGCTGATCTTGGATATTATGTTCATAAGACTCATACTGTCTCGACAATGCGTCTGCTTTAATGTTTCTGGACCCAGGTCTATAGGTAAGCACGAAATTAAAACTTGAAAGAAACAATGACCATCTCGCTTGTCTGGAATTTAAACGTTTAGCATCTCCAATGTACGTGAGATTCTTATGGTCGGTTATGATAACGATGGGGTCCTTAGACCCCTCTAATAAGTATCTCCATTCGGCCAAGGCCGCGATGACTGCTAACAATTCTCTATTTCCAATGTCATAGTTCTTCTCTGCCGGGGACAACTTCCGAGAATAGAAGCCGCATGGATGCAAGGGTTTGTCAGGAGCCTCCCTTTGGGACAAGACTGCACCAAGACCTAGTTCGGAGGCGTCAACTTCTACTTGGAAAGGCAGAGCCGGATCTGGATGTCGGAGAACAGGGGCAGTAGTGAATGCTTGCTTTAGTGCCTCAAAGGCTTGAGTGGCTTGAGGTGTCCATTTCTGATTTCCCACCCCTTTCTTTGTCATAGCCGTGAGGGGGGCCACCAAGGCCGAAAAATCTTTAATGAACCTTCGGTAATAGTTCGTAAACCCCAGAAACCTCTGAATGGCTTTAAGTCCTTGGGGTAGAGGCCAGTCAAGAATAGCTGAGAGCTTCTTAGGATCCATTTGAAAACCCCCAGGGGTTATTATATAACCAAGGAATTGCACAGTTACTATGTCGAATAGACATTTTTCTAGCTTACAGTACAATCCAGCCTTCAATAGTTTTTTCAATACTTGTTTCACGTGGACATGATGAGTGTCCACATCAGGAGAGTATATCAGGATATCATCCAGATATACTATGACGAATTCTTGCAGAAATTCCCTTAGAGTGTCGTTTATAAGGTCCTGAAAGACGGCTGGCGCATTACACAACCCAAAAGGCATCACCAGGTATTCATAATGCCCGCTATGTGTATTAAAAGCCGTTTTCCATTCGTCTCCCTTTTTAACCCTGACCAGGTTGTACGCTCCGCGTAAATCAAGCTTCGTATAGACACGGGCCCCTTTTAATCGGTCGAACAATTCTGTTATGAGAGGTATGGGATATGCATTTCTTATAGTGATCCTATTCAAACCCCTATAATCGATGCAAGGTCGCAGATCTCCCTCTTTCTTGGAAACAAAAAAGAAACCTGCTCCTGCTGGAGAGGAGGACCGTCTAATGAATCCTCGTTCCAGATTCTCCCTTATGTATTCCTCCATAATGTCGTTCTCTCTTTGTGATAAAGGATATACGTGACCCCTAGGAGGCATCGTACCGGGGAGTAAATCAATGGCACAGTCATATGGACGATGTGGTGGTAGGACCTCAGTCCTGGCTTTAGAGAACACCTCCTTTAATGCCAGGTAACATTCAGGGACCTCTGTGGACAAAGGAGGGGCTGTGGCAATATTGAGGCTACCAATCACATTGACTCTGCCTAGGCACCTAGACTGACAACTCTGACCCCAACATTTTATGTC
This sequence comes from Leptobrachium leishanense, assembly GCA_009667805.1. Classification (NCBI taxonomy): domain Eukaryota; kingdom Metazoa; phylum Chordata; class Amphibia; order Anura; family Megophryidae; genus Leptobrachium; species Leptobrachium leishanense. The sequence goes on along the minus strand of CM019063.1, from coordinate 385,346,515 downwards.
TCTCTGGACCCAATCGACAACTGGGTTGTGCTCTGTTAGCCATGGAAACCCAAGAACGACAGGACATGAGGGTGATTCAATAATTTGAAATCTTATTGTTTCCTGGTGCAAAACTCCTGTTTTCATACATACATCGACTGTGTCGTGAGTGATATGTGGACATGACAGGGGTTTACCATCTATGGCCTCCACCATTAGAGGTCTTTCCTTGAGAACCAGAGGTAGGAGGTTTTTGGCAGCAAAATTCTTATCCATAAAATTGCCTGAGGCCCCAGAGTCTAAGAACGCCTCAGTCTTGAGGTGAACCCCCTCCCAGGTTAGGGAGATCGGTACCAGAATCCTGGATTTTTTTTCTCATTATCCACAAAGGAGGCATACAGAGAACCGATAACCTGGGTGTTTCCTGTTCTGAATCCTAATTTGCTATGTTCAGCCCTGCTAACCCTGGGTCTCTGAGGACATTGAAGGCGGAAGTGATCTGCCCCTGCACAATAGAAGCAGAGCCCCTTTTCTCTTCTGTGCGCTCTTTCTGCTTCTGAAATACCTGTCTTCCCTATTTGCATGGGTTCAACGACTGGCAACTCTGTTTTCACATTCTCCGAACCACCTGACGTACTGGTGTGTCTGGTAACGAGGGTAAAGGAGGCAAGACCCTTCTGGGTCTATCTCTGGGGTGTCTCCTTTCCCTGATTTGATCGTCCATGGCTATACAGAAATCTATCAGGTGGTCCAGACTTTCTGGTAATTTTAAGGGAGCCAGCTCAAACATAAAAGCCTCGTTCAAGCCTTCGGTAAAGGCTAAGGTTAAAACGTCGTTCGGCCAAAGTACCTCAGAAGTCAAAGTTTTAAACTCTATGGCATAGTCGGCGACCCTCTTATTACCTTGTTTGATGTGAAACAAGGACCTACCCGCATTGGTAGCCCTTCTAGAGGGATCAAAGGTACGTTTTAACTCAAAGGTAAAACCCTCATAGTCATAAATGATGGGTTTCTTATTTTCCCACAACGGCGTAGCCCACAATAAAGCTTTTTCTGTTAAATGATTAATCAGATATCCTACTTTGGCTTTATCAGACATACAAGAACCTGGATTGTTCTCAAACAAGATCTCGAGTTGAGTCAAAAAACCCCGACATAGGCTTGGTGTACCATCATAGCGTAGGGGTGCCTTCATACTAAGCCTATGTCCTTCAGGGGGGACGGAACTGACCCTAGGTAATACTGGATCTGGAGGGTTTGTGGTACCTGTATTGGACCGATTTAACAGGGTTTGCAGAGCGAGAGAAATCTGGTCCATCCTATGGTCCTGTTCCTCTTGTCTGGCTGCGATACGTGCCAGCTGGTTAGAGAGGTCTGCGGGATCCATTGGCCCTGACGTAATGTCACGGATCCCTCTGATTACCAAAAGTGTGGTCCCTTTACGCAGACCGCTCTCTACCCTTCCGATCCTTGAATGGTCGGCAAAACTAGAAAGACAATTATCCAGACAATAGGTAAACAAGGGGTAACACCAGACAGAGGTATGGAATAGAGTATTGTCACGAATCCTTCTGACTACCAAGATATTGATCTCTTTATGTAGCTCACTTCTACTCTTCCGATCCTTGAATGGTCGGCAAAGCTATATAGACAATTAAGCAGGTAACAGATAAAGAAAGGGAAACACCAGACAGGGGTACAGAACAGATCACAAGTCCTCCCTAGGACTTTAGTAATAGCAGAGGTAATCTGATGTGTGCTTAGGGTGCCACATAGACTGACCTCGGTACCAACGTTAAGGGCAGAACCTAGAGCAGAGTAAATGCCAATACCAGGGGTTATACACAGAAGGGTTCGTTTGCCAATGCCAAGAGTCATACACAGGAGGGTACGTTTGCCAATGCCAAGGGTCATACACAGGAGGGTTCGTTTGCCAATGCCAAGGGTCATACACAGGAGGGTACGTTTGCCAATGCCAAGGGTCATACACAGGAGGGTTCGTTTGCCAATGCCAAGGGTCATACACAGGAGGTTGTTTGCCAATGCCAAGGGTTATACACAGGAGGGTTCGTTTGCCAATGCCAAGGGTATACACAGGAGGGTTCGTTTGCCAATGCCAAGAGTCATACACAGGTAATAGCCAAATATTCACAAGAGCTCTGCGGGAGGTGAATACCACGTCAGGGCACCGGTATAATGGTGAGACTGGGTTTTAAACCCGGCGGGTCCGCGTCATAACGCCAGGCCCCGCCCCTCGGCGTCCCACGTGAGCGCACCCGGAAGCGTTTACATTCGGCGCCTGGCCAGCGAGCAGCGAGGAAGCTGCTGCCAGGTGCCCCATCCCCTGACCCACCGTGACAAAGGGGTGCCTCAAATTTAAATTAGGGGGTGCACGAGTTTAGACAGGCCTAGGGCAGCACAAAACCTAAATACACCACTGCCTACCACACAATATCGGCTGTGGAGTCCAGTGGTAACTACTCTACCCCTCGACCGTGGAGAAGCAAGTCAAAATACCATTCAGCACATCCCTCCAATACAACTGTGGAGAAGTCTCGACTTTACGAGAAGCGGGTTCAACTTAACCACCAGGTCGCTGCTCTACAATCATGGAAAGCAGACCCGATTCCACTCAGAAGATGCCTCCAACGAGTGTCCTTGGGCAAGACACCTAACGATATGGATGCGACTACCTTGCAAAATACTTGTACATCTTATAGATTGTAAGTTCCCCTGGGAACAGGGACCCCCTGAATCAGACCGTATCATCCATGTGTGTTATTCTAATGTATCGACCCCTTGTACACTGATCTTGTAAAGCGCTGTGGAATATGTCGCTGTATAAATAAAGGATAATAATAATAATACTGTACATTACTGACACACTGCACATTACACAGCTCCACAGCAATAAAACTGTAATGTGCAGTGTGTATAAGTTTATCACAGAGCTCCACAACAAAATAACTCACTGTAATGTGCAGTGTGTATGAGCGTATCAGAGCTAAACAGCAATAAAACTCACAGTAATGTGCGTGGTGTATGAGCGTATCACAGAGCTCCACAGCAATAAAACTCACGGTAATGTGTGGTCTGTATGAGCATATCAGAGATCCACAGCAATAAAACTCACAGCAATTTGTAGTATGTAGGAGCGTATCAAAGAGCTCCACAACAATAAAACTCACAGTAATGTGTGGTGTGTATGAGTGTATCACAGTGCTCCACAACAAAATAACTCTCTGTAATATGCGGTGTATATCAGCGAATCAGAGCTCACAGCAGTAATACTCACAGTAATGTGTGGTGTGTATGAGCGTATCACAGACCTCCATAGAAATAAAACTCACTGTAATATGTGGTGTGTATGAGCGTATCACAGAGCTCCACAACAATAAAACTCATTGTAATGTGCAGTGTGTATGAGTCTATCTCAGAGCTCCACAGCAACAAAACTCACAGTAATGTGCAGTATTTATTTATAAGGTATTTTACCAGGAAGGATACATTGAGATTTCTCTAGTTTTCAAGTATCTCCTGGGTGGAATAGAGGTAACATCACTGCTCTGCGTGGAGAGAGCCTGTGGAGTCATGGGTTCGATCCCAGGAAGAGCACCTCTCCAGTAAGTGTCCTTGGGCAAGACACCTAACGGTACATACTCGCCACCCAGGACATACTTGAAAATGAGAGAAATCTCAATGTATCCTTCCTGGTATCACAGAGCTCCCCAACAATAAAACTCACAGCAATGTGCTGTATGCAGGGCTCGAGTCCTGCAGGAACGCGAGGGAACGGCGTTCCCACACTTTTCCTGCAGCGGGAACATAGTGGCAACGCAGCTTCTAACTGTCTCTGATAACGGACCCAATCGGGGCAGACTGCGAGAATCGCTGCAGCTGAGCTCCCATGTGATCACAGCCTCTTCCAGCCGACACACTTGCATCTGCCAGCAGCAGGCATGTGCACTCTGTGTGTGAGGTCACACAGAGCGACCCTGCACAGGAGGAGGATCCCACCCCTTTCACTTATGATCCTGCTAGTGGAGGAACACCATCTCACCAAAGGCATCGCTGCAGGGGAACAAGGTGTCCGTGAGTGGTCCTGCCCTTTGCATGTTACAGGCATACATGTCTTCACACAGAAGCAGGAGTCCAATGAGAGGAGAGCTGGGTCCAGCCTCTCCCTGGGGGGGCTCATTCATGCTGAGAGCTGGTGCTGGCTCTGTACATGTGGATATTGACAGATCCCAGGTCACCCTGCGCTTCCTCTGGGGAACAAGTGAAGGAGGCTGCATGAGGACACTGGGACCTCCATAAAACTTACCTGTCAGCTCTCAATGTTTGGGGTGCATCGCACATGGCGTGATGACTTCATTGACGTCGCGAGGGGTATAAATCTGGCGTCTGACTTCCTGGAAGTCAGAACGCAGCGGGACCCTAGAGAGAGAGGTGAGTATCTCTCCCAGGGCTCCCACTAGCGGGTGATGTGTTGGGAATGTCCTCCGCATATAGTGGGAGTGTCACTTTACACTCGACAACCGTGGTTTGGATCCCTATCGACAGACCTCTAAGCCCTCCAATCCTTGAGTGGTCGGGACCGCTAACTAGGCTTGTGCACCGATTTTTTTTTCGGTTCGATTCATCTCTGGAAGAATTCCATCCATCCCGCTGGCTTTTTTACTTCGCAGATCTTGAATTTTTTCTGCTACTTCTTGGGGTGTAATGGGTGTATCTAACGGGTTTTGGAAATCCTTGATTTTTTTCCTCCAGTTCATGTAGTCTTCTGATGATGTGTTCCTGTTCCCCAGTTAGCTCCTCTTTGGGACTGTCTTTGTACGGTCTCTTGAAGTAGTTGAGCCAGATGTTGCCATTTTGGATGTGCAGGTGATTTTTCTTGGTTCCGTAGCCGATTTGACTCTTTGTAACCAATGAACTTTATGCTTCTAAATTCACAAAGTACATATAGTTATCTAGATGGAGACAGTATGAGTAGCTGCAATTAACTCAGCCACTGTTTCGCATTCGTGGAAGCAATTCTCTGGGGATATGGTTTATTTCTCCGTAGTTCGAATTGCATATTAATTGTGCCTGATCTCCACAGTGTAAATATTCTCAAAATATGAGCATATGTCCATACTTTGGTTCATGGGATAGCACTTCTTATTGAAATGGACTAGAGGCCAGTATAAAATTAATATATTCCTCTTTATCTTGGGCAATTTAATGGTGGGTCAAACTTTTGATCCATTCTTCGTAAAATCTATCACAGATGGCTATGTAGGATATAGATTCACATTGATGCCTGGTCGATTCTGGAACCATACCCCATTGTGGTTAAGATAATATCTATTACTTATTTTTGAGGGTGTTTAAGATGTATTTCGTCCTTTTATTGTAGTATCCCTCAAGTTGATAAGATAATGATCGGTTAATTATTACATGTTAAAAATTAGCTAGGTTGTTTCACAATGGAGTGGGAATAATGTTTCACTCAAGAATACGCTGTATCTTGATTTGGATCATTTTACAAAGGATAGAATACATAGTTAATTTATTAACATCTGGATCTCGAGCCCCAAGGAGTTCATATCAGGGAATTTATTTTTATAGTCCCTTGGATCATGATAAGGGAGTTATGCACATATTAAAATTTATAAACTAATAGACTTTATGCAAAATCGTAATGTTCGGAATTAATTCAGATTTAATATTTGAGATTGCACATATGTTTTAGAACTAGTCATGAAGCTCTATCAGGGTTATTCAAAGAGATCCGAATTGTGGCCGACAGGTAACCGAACAGTGAAATTCAGCGTACGGTTACCTTTCCTGGCCAGAGAGCAGGCAGTTCGCCAAATGTTGGCGAATTGTCTGCACATACGGTGCCTGTTCGTTTGCTGTTCGAGGGCAGTGAAATCCCCGTAGAGAAGCAATGCTTCGTCTATTCAGAGAACACAAACCAGCAGTGAAAAGTTGCAGAATTGCCCTGCTGTTCGGTGGTTTCATACGACAGCTTTATTCAGGCGAATCCCATAGGCTTCAATGTTAAAAATATTCAGTTTTAATCCAACATCTAATAAACAGTTCATTATAATATTCTGCAGTAAAAAGTATTTTTACTCATAGATTTTTTTTAGGATCTTATAGGCATTTTTCAGATTTTTTTTTTGCGAAAATTTTTCTTTTTTGTTCTTTTAAATCGTTTTTTCTTTTTTCTGTAACAGCCCTTTTTATTATCATTCATTGGATCTTATATGTAAATTTCAGACATTTTCGTTCTGTAGTTTCTTTGCAAACAGCGTTTCACTTTTCAAACATTCAAGCGTACTGTTTTTTTTTTGTTCACTCCATTCGTCTGCGGTGTCTGCTTTTTCCGGCGGCTGCTCTGCGCTGTGATCGGCGGCTGCTCGGGTTTCTCCGGCGTGTTCGGCGGGGTTAATCCAGATGTTTTTGCGGGTTTCGGTGTGCGTTTGCCGGGTTTTGTGGTGAGTGTTCGGTGGGTTTCTGGCAGCTTTTCCCTGCACTACGACGGCCCTGTGGTGCTTGCTGAATACACCGCAGGGTCACCGAAATAGGATCGCCAAATTGCACCGAATTGAAGAGAACGAAAAGTCACTGAACGTGCGGTGACCTTTTCGATTGTTTGAATAACCCTGTATTTACAGTTACATTGTATTTTGTCTGTAAATACTTTATTATATATACAGTTGCAAGACAAAGTATGTGAACCCTTTGGGATTACGTGGAGTTTTGCATGAATTGGTCATAAAATGTGCTCTGATCTTCATCTAAGTCACAACAATTTGAAAAACACAGTCTGCTTAAAATAATACAACACAAACATTATATGTTTTCATGTTTTTATTGAACATAACATGCAAACATTCACAGTGCAGGGTGGAAAAAGTATGTGAACGTTTGGACTTAATAACTGGTTGACCCTCCTTTGGCAGCAATAACCTCAACCAAACGTTTCCTGTAGTTGCAGATCAGACCTGCACAACGATCTGGAGTAATTTTGGACCACTCCTCTTCACAAAACTGTTTCAGTGTAGCAATATTCTTGGGATGTCTGGTGTGAATCGCTCTCTTAAGGTCATGCCACAGCATTTCAATTGGGTTGAGGTCAGGACTCTGACTGGGCCACTCCAGAAGGCGTATTTTGTTTTGTTGAAGCCATTCTTTTGTTGAATTACTTGTATGCTTTGGGTCATTGTCCTGTTGCATCACCCATCCTCTGCGGAGCTTCAGTTGGCGAACGGATGGTTTTACGTTTTCCTGCAAAACGTCTTGATAAACTCTGGAATTCATTTTTCCATCAATGACAACAATCCGTCCAGGCCCTGAGACAGCAAAGCAGCCCCAAACCATGATGCTCCCTCCGCCATGTTTTACAGTGGGGATGAGGTTTTGATGTTGGTGTGCTGTGCCTTTTTTTACCCACACATAGTGTTGTGTGTTTTTTCCAAACAACTCAATTTTGGTTTCATCTGTCCACAGAATATTTTGCCAGTAGTGTTGCCAGTAGTGCTGCAACATCCAGGTGTTGTTTTGCAAACTTCAAACGTGCTGCAATATTCCTTTTGGACAGCAATGGCTTCCTCCGTGGTGTCCTCCCATGTACTCCATTCTTGTTTAATGTTTTCCTTATTGTAGATGTGTCAGAAATGTTAGCATGTGCCAGAGATTTCTGTAAGTCTTTAGCTGACACTCTAGGATTCTTCTTTACCTCATTAAGCATTCTGCGCTGTGCTCTTGCAGTCATCTTTACAGGACGACCACGCCTAGGGAGAGTAGCAACGGTGCGGAACTTTCTCCATTTGTAGACAGTCTGTCTTACCGTGGACACATGAACATCACGGCTTTAGGAGATACTTTTGTAACCCTTTCCAGCTTCATGCAAGTCAACAATTCTTGATTGCAGGTCTTCTGAGAGTGCTTTTCTGCGAGGCATGGTTCACATCAGGCAGTGCTTCTTGAAACCAGTAAACTCAGAACTAATGTGTGTTTTTAAAGGGCAGGACAGTTTTCAGCAACACATCCAATAATATCACACTGATTAGACTCAAGGTTGGCTCACTCCTGTCTCCAATTAGCTCTTGGAGAAGTCATTAGGCTAGGGGTTCACATACTTTTTCCACCCTGCACTGTGAATGCTTACATGTTATGTTCAATACACACATGACAACATATAATGTTTGTGTTGTATTATTTTAAGCAGACTGTGTTTTTCAAATTGTTGTGACTTAGATGAAGATCAGAGCACATTTTATGACCAATTCATGCAAAACTCCACGTAATCCCAAAGGGTTCACATACTTTTTCTTGCAACTGTATAATGTTCTTATTGCCGTGCCTTATCAATATAGATATTGCCAGATAATGTTTATTTATTACTAATGTGGTGCTGTAAATGACCAATGGCAATTCCTGGCTAAGTATGCTGTTTCATGTATAATTTATAAATATAAATTAATATAAATCAATATATATGAATATATGCATCTGTTCAGACCAGGATTCTTTTGGTTCCTGCCTCTTTTCTTTTCCATGTTGCTACATTATGTTGATATAATGATAATGATAAGAATAATAATAATAAAATTGGAAACTAAATTCATTTGGATATGGACTCCATGCCCTTAAAGTTCCAGCACATCAGACATAGCAGATGATGTACTAGAACTCTCGTAAGTACTGGGACATTTTTGAGTCTCTTATTGGAGACATGATAGACCCAATACACTACAACAGCATTACTGCTTTTTGGCCAGCAGTGGGAGCCTGTCAAATATGAAATGTAGCATCTAAATATGTAGAAGGGTTTCTACTGCAAATGTCACTGTGTTGCTACTGTAGAGTGGAATATATCTGAACAATTATATGGTAGATACTTATTTTGGCAGGAACAGGTGTAAATCCTAGTCCCATTACTTTACGTTTCTACAACATTTTTGTCTGTAAATCCTTCATTTGTCTTTAAGGACTATATACCTCTACAGTGAAATGCAAATCCATCTCTAAAACAGAAAATATATATTCTGCAGTGGAATGAGTCATAAACATTGCCCTTGGGTAGATTTTGATTAATGAAAGCCTTGTACTTTTTTACCCATCAAGCACTTGATTAATATGTAACTCAGGAGATTATATACTTGGTCAGGTAGGAAAATTGTAAATCTAGCAAGTGTTCTAACATGATTCTGTGCAGACTTTAAATTATTCATTATACTGGAGTACTTCTTTGAAGAAAAGGTTCTGAAGTTGGAACATTCGATGATTACATTGTATAAAATGTAAAAAAAATAAATTTGAAGAAATCTGATCCATATCCATTGCATGCTTTTTTTTCATGTCTATACAAAAATATTTAATTACAAACACACTTTAATTTAGATAACAATGTGCTATTGAATACAAATATTATTGACACAGTACAATACATTATATTGGAGTCGTCAAAGCAGTTATTGGACATCGGTGAAAACTACAGAATTGTGCTGATAACCACCAAATTGGCATCGGCGAATTCCACTTAACTGAAAAAAATGGAAGTCTCTTAATGGGAGCTTCAATTCTTTGAAAATGTTTCTAAATAATAAAAAAGCTCCTTTACAAAAATAATACAAAAGGTTTGTTACAAAATAAAAAAATCTTTTAAAAGAATAAAAAAAACAAAAATGTCAACAAAAAACGCAAAGAAAGGTCTTTTAAAAAAGAAAAAGGTGTTATTCAAAAAATAAAAATAATAAATGGTCCTTTTAACATTAAAAGCTATGGGATTCACCTGTTTAAACCTGTTGAAATGAAACACCAAAAATCAGAGCATTTCACCAAAATTTCAGTGCAATTTGGCAATCTGTGAATAGAAGATACAATAGTCTTCAATGGGACAATTTTGGTGTCGCCGAATTGCAGCCAATTGCACCGCATTTCGCTGTCAATTTATTTGTATTTCGCAAATTGACACTTTAGTGAATAGATGAATTGCACCAAAAGTGCACTGAACAGTGAAATTACCCTTCGTTGGGGCCAATTTGAAGGTTAGTGTATAACCCCTATCGAATTTCAAGTTCAAATATAGTGTTGAATATACAGATTTTTTTAATTTAAAACAAACCATTGAATAAATAAATGATAAAATACCTCAAGTGAAAAAATATCATCTTGTATCATTACACTACAGGGAAATATTTATGTTCATTGCTTCCTCTGGAAGTCTACTGTTACACAAATATATAATAGATAAATAAATAAAGGACAAAGGGCTGAAAATCTTTGAAGAGGTGTTCCAGTCGTAATACTGTATGTTTAAATCATTACTATATAGAACGAAAAGGTACATTTAGAAGCATGATTTTATTCTCAAGAAGACTTCTTTAACAAGCTGAATACACAAGGAGGGTAACACTCAACCTTTACTAAGCTCAGAATGTGGGTGCTTCTCCAAACAATGTAATTCAACAAACCAGAAAGCGAGCACTCCATCAACACATTCAAAGACTTCAACAGCAGCTTATACATTTAAACATTGAGGTTTTATCAAATTTTAATCCTTCAAAGCATTCAGCAACTCTTACCCCTTTCAAGATTACAACAGTTCTTTACTTATTCAACTTTTCATAAGTTTATAACCCTAAACTCTGTTGAAAAATCAATTTAATTTTGAACTGCAGGGAGCTCCAGAAAGGACTCAGTCCTCAGGAAGTGAGTTGATCCCATAAGAACAGTCATTAGGTTAACATGATAGGAACCTGCCAAAGGTGGAATACATTGGCGTTTGTTGACAGGCTTAAGCAATTCATGGCCGTTTATTGTGAACTAAATTTCCACTATATTTCTACAGAGTTTAGGGTCAAATCCTGTAGAAAGTCTTGAATGGGTTAAGAACACTTGTAATCCTGAAAGAATTAAGAGTTGTTGGAAAGCTTGAATGGTTAGAATTTGATAAAATCTCAATGTTTAAATGTAAAAGACACTGTTGAAGTTTTTGAATGTATTAGCTGGAGTGCTCGCTTTCTGGTTTGTTGTTCTTTAACAAGCTGTCACACCCTCAAAATGATCCATGAATGTATCTACTTTTTGCCCCCTGTCATACCAGGACATGTTATTTATCCCATATAAAGGTATACCCTTCAAAATAGGTTGGTCTTATTCATCATATTGGAAGTAGGCTTGTGCACCGATTTTTTTTTCGGTTCGATTCGGTTCGATTTTTCGGATTTTTAAACTTTTCGATTCGGCTCGTTTCGACCGATTTCGGTTTCGATTCGATTCGGTTCGACCTGTTTTTCGGGTACATTTTTTTTTCGGAATTGCGACCATTTTTCGTATTTTCGTGTCACTGTGCTCGGTTTTTGTATCGACTTTTCGCTTTTTCGAAAAATTTTCGTTTTTCTGAAAATTTTCGTTTTTCGGAAAATTTTCGTTTTTCGGAATTGCACATTTTTCGGCATATCGACCTTTTTTCGTATTTTTCGTGTCATTTTGCCCGTTTTTTGTATCGACTTTTCGTTTTTTTGAAAAATTTTCGTTTTTCAGAAAATTTTCGTTTTTCGGAAAATTTCCGTTTTTCGGAAAATCTGTTCTCCTCGTTTGCCACATTTCAAGCCCATTCGAAAAATCCGAAAATATTTCGTTTCGGCTCGGAAAACATTTCGGATCTGAGCTTTTCGGATCTAAAATTTTTCGGAAATTCGGCCGCATCCGAAAACACGAATCGGGAAATTTCGTGAAAATTCAGAAATTCCGAAACCCGAAACGCACATCCCTAATTGGAAGTGCAACTGTTCTGGTCCACAAGGATATGGCTCCTGCCACTAATTGCATTTGGGACATTGCTTGTGATCTAAAGTTAATGACGCAAACATGTCTGTATTGAAAAGCATTAAAAATCTAAAAAACTGTTGAAATTACACTAATTTTATCTGATTTACTTTATTTAATACAAAAGCCATTCCTGCCTGTATGCTAATAATGCAGACCTTGTTAGACATTGTGCAAAATAAAGGATGTTGTCAAGTGTCCAGAACAATTCATTCTAATAATATTTTAAAAGCCACTTCCCATTTCGTGAAGCTAAACAACTTTTGTTGCACATCACAACCATATTCCTTGGTCTTACCGTTTGTGATGAATGACTAAAGGAATTTGGCCTAGGGGTTTACTCATATTTGTACCCCTATGAAACAGGAACTTATGATTGAACAATTTTCCTATTCCTAGTAACCCAGGTGTATAATAAAAATTATAACATATTAATGGGAATATTATTCAACTATATTTCTCTCATACGAGTTCATAGGAGAGTCAATAATTGTGCCATTTACATGAAGAGGAAAATGGGTGGTCATGCTTGATTAATTTATAAATTGTTACATTAATGCCAATATATTACAAATTGCAGAATACAGAATTGCACCAACTACAGTATTACCTCACAATACCATCTTTTATAATAGAGCAAGGGAACAAAGCCCAGTATTTTATTTAGGAAAAGCCTTTAATATAGGCAGTTATATAAAAAGCAGCCGTAGGCCCAGGCCAAATTAAAGAGCCAGTTATGACACCTTTGAAGAAGATAAGGAGGACTATCAGATAGGCTGCAAAATTTTAGGTACAGTAGGGAATTGCCTAGTTAGGCTAGCTTCCATTTGTGATGCAGCATGAAGGTAATAGTCATATTTCTGTTTAATCATTTAAATGCATGGTTCAGTCTGCTCTTGTGTTAACAGTTCATGCTGGTATAAACTGTGATAGCATGGGGATTATTGTCCATATACACAACCTTAATACTTATTGAGTGTTTTTTTAACACTTTCACAGCTGAACCATTTCACCCCTGTGTGCTGAAATCTTTTTGACTATCTTTTACTCATTACTTTTAAAGGTAGTGAAAGGGTTAATCGATATTACATATGTGTATTGCACATCTTTTACTTCTATAACAAAATAAAGAAAAGTAACAGTTGTTTCTGTCCCTTTCAATATTCAGTTTGATACATTTATACAAGAACTATATAAGTTTACATTACATTTCGCATTGAAAATGCAGAGACTCATACCTATATCTCCAAGCATCCACTGCCCGTATAAACTGTTGAAGAAGCAGATAGGAGCTTGAGTAACTGACATGAGGAAATCACTGACTGCTAAATTCATTATAAAATAGTTGGGCGCTGTCCTCAGCTTCTTGTTACTGAAAGAATAAGATATGGCATGTGAGATGTGCATTCAGATCATCATATTTACAAATAAAGACCTCCTTCAGAGCTCTGACATGCAGATTCATATATTGTATGCGTGTAAATGGAAACTAGGAAACCAGGGAATCGATGTAGTTCCCCTGCGAAAGCATTTTCAAATGATTACAATTTGCTGGAAAACCTCAAGTGATTTATCTGCACCATCGAAGTCCATGGGGAATTTTTGTGGATAACTCATTTCAAATGTTTCTGATTGTAATTATTTGAAAATGCTTATCCAAAGTAATCCACCGTGAGCAGCAGCAAAAGACAACGATCGACACAATGGTTTTTGTCAGACTTGACAAAGACCATTGTGTTGAAACGTTGTCTTTTGCTGCTCACTGTGGATTAAAATCCTTTATAATTCAACCACATCAAGGAGTCGGTAATTATTATTCTCTTCGCTGATCATTATATGTCACAGATGCAAATCTAAACCCAGGGGTATATACATACAGTACAATAATTCAGTTCCTCTATCAAATACAGAAGCCAACCAAAAGACTCCTATAAGAAAGTATAAATTGGTAACAGCTCGGGGGGGACACCACCCCTAATTAGCATATATCCAGTACAATTGCCTGACTAGTACCTCGGCAGTTCGAGCTGCCTACTATTCCCAATTTAATAGGAGCAATTAGGAGATTTATATCACAGAAGTGACATCTCAGTGGTCAATACCCATAACCATCCACTCAAGACCACAAGGGACACTTATTCAGGACATATAACAGTTAAAAGATGAGCCACACATGCCTCAGGGGCATAGAGGTAGGGTAATGGTATGTAACTGCCGGTAACAGCTAGCGAACCCCAAATATTACGAAGTCAAACACCAACAAAACAACAGAGTCCTAATAGAACTCTTACTGGGATGGGAGCTGCTGATGGTTAACAGCTCAAGTCAAATGTTTCCCATTATCAGCTTCCTGTTACTGGCTCAGTCAGAATAGGGCCCAATATTTCTAAATAGAATGAAAATTCCACAAATTAATACACTTTGGGCTCTATTACATTCTTTGCGCAAACGTTAATGCGTGCGCAAAAACGCATTAACGCGAGGGGCAAAACCCTTTGCGCGGAACGTTGTATTACAATGTCCGCGCAAAAAATCCGCGTTAACGTCTACCGCGGGTGGACCTGCGCGAACCCTTTGTGAGTGTACTGTACTTTGCGCGTCCTATACTTAACATTGTGAGCGCAAATGTGTTTGTGCGCTAGTACGCTGATGGTATTACAATCTGTGTGCAATTTTTAACGGACAATGTTTGCGCGCATAATTTTAATGTCTTTTAAAAGCTGGTGTTAATGGCAAATCTGAATATCCTGGCCGAACCCAAATACACCAGCCGAGCCCAGCCCAGCAGCGTTAATGCGTGCGTGTTTATGCACGTCTTTTTTTACGCGCGTTATTTTTTGATGGATGAAAATAGGCGCTTGGATTGTAATACCAGCGTTAATTTACGTGTGTTAACGTTTAACACTTCGCGCACAAATTAACGCGCTGCGTGAGCGTTTTTGTGCAAAGAATGTAATAGAGCCTATCTAATCACATTCTTGCAGAGCAATCTGCTCTCCATATTTTTAATTACATGTCTGATATTTTAAATAAATATGTGCTACTATTTGTGAATCACAAGTGCTTGGTGATGAAGGTGTTAAGTAATCCATTAAAACAGATTATTGGGCCTAAAAATTGCATTTTTTATTGCCTGCTTTTTGATCTTATCCAATCCAAAATGTTTCTAAAATTTTGATTATAGCTATCGGAAAGAAAATTAAGAGGTTAGAATAAATTAATAACAGTACTATCGTCCCATATATTCAGCCTTGACATACTCTTTGGAGCAGTAATTATTAAGGCAGCCAAGGTTCACAAGTTATTTTGATTTTCTTTTTTTCTTATCAAATGTGCTATTGTTTTAAATAAACCGATGTCACATTGAAAACATATTCTAGTTACTGAACAAAAGTTTTTTTTAATTTATCACCCTAGTAATGAGAAAAAACTTAAGTAACATAAGCAGAATTTTACAGAAAAAGTAACTTTATTAGCCGATATTGGAACAAACAGAAAAATTTTATAAAATTATTATATGTATAGTACTTTAGTTCGGTACCTGTAAAATGCATAGAGAACTAGAAGGTTTCCTGCTATGCCCACAGAACCAATTATAAGAATACAGCTTCCAAATGTGTAGAGAACTTCTCCTGGAATATCAGGCAATGATACCACATCCTGGCGTTTTCCAAGTTCAACAGCCTAGATAAGACAGAAACACAACTGCTGAAATACATTTAAAGTAGATAATATCTCCTGTTTTTTATTAAATCATAGTGTCAGTAGACAGACCAAGCCAATGTTCTCTTCAACTGCCCTTGCGGCAAGCAAGCCATGTTGCAAGGATGTATCCAAGTATTAAAACACTTACCCCACTTGCAGACAAAATATAAGCCATGGCATGTTGGAAAGACTTTCTGAAAGGACGTTCAGTGCCGTTGGAGGTTTGTCACAGACAAAAGAGTGCGTCTGTCCACCGACTCTGTAGACCAGCTGACATTTCTAAAAATGAATCAATCCTGGATCAGCAGCTATCAATCCCCTGATGCTGATGTAACTGAAAAGATCGGGGATCTCTTCTGCATTACCAAAACCTCCACCACTGCACTCATCCACAATACCTCAGAGGGGTTACGTTGTGAAGGCACTAGCTGGCACCAAAGGCCCAATATTTGGGTGCAATGACGTGTGTACCAGATTCATATCATTTTAATATTTGAATGCAGAGTCCACCCCTGCACTCTTCCACAATACCTCAGAGGGGTTATGATGTGAAGGCACTAGCTGGCACCAAAGGTCCAACTTTAATGCACCGGTTGTTACTTTCATCCAAAGCCTGCATAGGTTTCACCATAATTTAGCCAAAAAAATCACTAAAATTGTTCTGCGTGTCCTAAAACGTCTCCTCTTTTCATACAGGCTGCCGCCCCAAGCAGTTGTTTATTAATAAAGTAAAGGAAAAACATTTACCGTCATTTGAAATGTCATTTTTTTCTTTTTAAATGTTTCTATACATCCTACAAATCCGCCACTTCATGGGCAGGTTATGGGGACCTCCTAGGCACGATATTTGAAGGAATTTTTCATTTTTATTCTTAACCTTTATTTCATGGAAAGATCACTGTTCCTTTAAAAACTGTTTTTTTTTTCCTTTTTTTTCCTTGTTTCCTGTCCCCCAGGGCACCACCCGAACCCCCATACACCGTTTATGGCCAATATCTTGCATATATGCCCTCTTGGAGGGCACTCTAAAAATCGAACTTTCGAGTCCCATTGACTTGCATTGAGTTCGAATCGTGTTCGTGTTCTAAAACTGAACTTTTTCAAATGTTCGTGTTCGAATGCGAACCGAACACGGGGGTGCTTGGCCCATCACTAGTGCATTGCCCTCTGTGTCTCTGTCCTGTTACTATGACCCTTCTTCAGTTTACCCTACTTCTTTTTCTCCTCCCTGCCTTGTCCATCAGTCAGCTGTTTTCCAGACTTGTCCCTCACCATTCTCCCAATTACTTGCTGCCATTATTTCTGTTCATCCCAATTAACCCTATTTGGACTGTACTACAGCGTCTGCCTGTGTGTCTCATCATCCTGGGCTCATACTGGTACACCAAAACCTGACACTTCGATTGTCTGGACTAGTATACATTTGTAAGAAAAAGAAAAGGATATGTTGTCACTTTTAAACATGGGAGCAGAGCTACATCACAGATCTTACACATGTGAATCACCCCTAATCAGTGCTAGCTGGAGACATTTTATGGTGGTGGGGTGCAGGAATCTCGCTCTGTGCATATCTCTGTAAAGCCTATCTTGCCACAGACAAACATATAATTAGTCATTAAGCAGGAGATTTATTACCCAGAATATCAGTTAAAATGTAGGGATTATCTAAATCAGCATGTTTCTATATGCGTCATACACAAGATTATAAAAAGCGACTGTAAAAAGATGTGGATTTACGATATAAGATAATTCCAAGATGCAGTTAAACTGTTCTGAAAGTGAATTATCCTTTTATTTATGTCCTTGATCTGATACATTATCAGACAGTTTTACTTCAGTGCTTGCAATGCACACCATACACAATGTGTTTCCTTTTCACAGTGAAAATTAAAATGGTGTTTGCAACAATATGACCAGTGAAAAAAAAAAAAAAAGCACCAAGCAAGTGCCCAAACAATCAGTAAATAAAGTGAACACACTTGGGTAAGTACCAGTAATGGGCACCCTGCAAAACAACACACATAAAATGTTGTCACTTCAACACAAAACATGAAACATTATTACCAATGGATGCTGCGCAATGGTGAACAAAATAGTTTTGTTCCTGTCTGAGGCAGGAACAAAATCTCAAATTCGTGTAATGATGCTTATACCATATGACTAAAGAAAAGTCTGAGACCAGGAAACAAGGAAGCACAGTGACTGATCGCCAGCCGGTCATATACTGTAGTTACTCTGCTTTGTGGACTCCCTGAGACTTTCAAACCGTTAGATAACGGTTTTTATTATTGTTAATTGGAATAAAATTGATTTTTTTATAGAGAGAGAACACTTACAGGTCTATTCACTGAAGGGTGAAGTCAGGAGAATGACTAGAGAAGTGAAAATGTTAGGTAAAAATAGCCAAACCAGAAAATTTCTCCCATTTATCTCCCTTTTACAAATCGGCTATTTGGTCTAGATTGTTCTCTTCTCCTGCCAATTCTCCAGGCTTCACCCTTTAGGCTAGGGACAGACAAACACATTCTGTGCGGACTGTGCGTCTGTGCACAACGGACGTACTTTCCCACTGATGACAAGGTAATGGCCACGCAGTCCGTTTTTGTGACTGGGAAATAAAATTAATCTGGAAAACAATTTTGTCCGTCAAAAATGCTGGACATCAGAAATGCAATCCGTCTGACTACGTTCCATCACTCACACACAAAGCTATGCAGACGTGGCGCACTCCGCACGTCCGTTCTATCGGTTTGACGTTCTTGCCTAACTTGCGTCCGTTTGCCGCAGACATACTTCGTGTGTGGGTCTCTATTGATCATAATTGTATGCTACCACGGACGTTAAAATGTGCGGCAACACGGATGTGAACACTACGCTCGTCTGACCCGAGCCTTAGTGAATAGACCCTTGTATCTCAACTCCATTTATCAGTTCCAGCATACCATTTGAGGATCCTACGCATACAAGGGGTCTGATCCTCCTTGTGGCATTCATGTGTAAGAGGCACACAGTCACTCGCAGATTTGTGAGTGGATTTCAATAAGAACTTATGCACATATTTTATTTATAACATATAAAGTACTATGGACGCTTTCAATTTATTTTGCAGGTACTCACTATTTTGTTCACCATTGTGCAGCATCCATTATTAATATTGTTTCACATTTTAAATGCAGAGGATCTATATTCACCATGAAATTATTTCAGCTACAGTATCCAATTTTAATGTAGTAAAATAAAAGCACTTTGCATACAATGCTAATAAAATCTTCTGTTCCAATGCAGCAGAACTATGATAGGAGTACAGCTGATACAGACTTGTGGCAAAGGGATCCAGACAAGATGTATGGTTGTCTTTGTGCATATGACAATCATAATTTTTCACATTTTATCATCCGAGTCTTTGTGGTTATATATTCTATGGGGTGCGCTTGTTAAAAAAATGTGAAATGGGGGTTCATTTAAATGGGGGTTCATAATTTTTTTTGGGGAGAGAAATTATGATTTTTAGCAAAACCCCCATAGAAAGAATCGTTAGTGCAGCATCATTGTTTACATCATAATTGAAATGGGAACAATATTGCTGCATTAATAAAAATAACACCCAATTTTTTTTTTTTTTAAATAATTTTTTTGATATATTTTGAATCTGCCGAGTCTGCTGAAAGAAAGGATATATAATATGTCTGGGTCATATAATAAAACGTGACTTCAAATCGCGTTTAAACATGATGAGCAAAAGAGGTAAAAATGAGCTCACAGATGTAAAATGGCTCAGCAGTGAAGGGGTTAAGGAGACCTCATCACAGGTAAAAGATGACACCTGTTTAATGATCTGCTGGAGTGTTGCTGTAGAGAAAAAGTCCAGCAGGGTAGTAATTGAATCCACTCAGGCAGCACCGGATTTGCCCTGCTTGCACTGTCGGCGGCTTGTGCCGTGACAATGGCTTAGCTGACTATATTAACGTAAGGATATAGCGTCACCCAGCACACAGACAAAACCCAGCAAAGCGAGGAAACACCTAATCTGAGAATCTGGTCCTTGATGATGGCCAGGTACTAATCTAAAGGAGGTATACAAACAACACATAAAAGTACAGATCAGGGACAGTAGAGATATCGTAGTAATAACAAGCCAGAGGTCGGTACACGTGGTCAACATATGCCAAGGGATAAACACAGAAATCAATGTCAAATATACAAGCCAGAAATCAAACCAGAATATCATATGCAGAAGCTCTAAGACACACGCTGAGGGGTATAATAGACCACGACAGAGCTCAGAGCACAGTCAGTGACTGATATTTAAAGTCCTAGATCTCAGATCAGGTGCAGCTTACAAAGTGGCCTAATTCATAGACTGGCGCCCTCTCTGTTGGGGAGACCGCACTGCAGGAGCACCAGCAGGAATGACCATACCCCCTCCATGAGCGCCCTCCGGGCGCCGAGATCCCAGGGCAGTGGGATGAGAGCGGTGAAATGCACGAACCAGATGGAGGGCATGGAGATCAGAAACAGGGACCCATGAGCGTTCCTCCGGGCCATACCCTCTCCAGTGCACCAAATATTGAAGACCACCACGTGAATGATGGGAATCAACGATGGACTGGACCTCAAATTCTTCTTGTCCCTGGACCAGTACAGAACGAGATCGAGGAATGACAGTGTTGAACCGATTGCACAGAAGGGGCTTCAATAAGGAGGTGTGAAAGGTATTAAGTATACGGAGGGGACGAGTTCGGTCCAGCGCATAACTGACTTCATTGATACATTTTAGTTAGGACCTTGAATAGACCAATATATTCGTGGAGCAAATTTCATGGATGGCACATTTAACTTAATGTTATGGGTAGACAACCAGACTCTCTAGCCTGGAATATAGGAAGGGCCCATCCGCCTATGCCTATCTGCATAGGTCTTTTGTTGGACTGCAGCGTGACAGAGGATAGAACGTACCAGATTCCATACTTTATGAAGAGACTGAACATAGGAGTCCAAGTCAGGAAGACCAGTGTCAGAACTAGGGGATGGCAAAAAGGTAGGTTGGAAACCATGGGCAACATAAAATGGGGAGTGACCAGATGAGGCATTCACATTACTGTTCAGAGCAAATTCAGCCCAATGAAGTAAAGATACCCAGTCATCCTGCCCTTGAGAAGAGAAGCTGTGAATGTAGTTCTCAATAGACTGATTAGCACGTTCAGTAGCTCCATTAGACTGGGGTGAAAAGCAGAGGAAAATGATACTTTTATGCCCAAGTGTGCAGAAATTTCATCAAAATCTAGAGATGAACTGGGGACCTCGATCAGAGACAATTTTATGAGGCAAACCGTGCAATCTGAATACCTCCTTGGCAAATATGTTGGCTAGACCTTTAGACGTTAGCAATCTCTTGAGAGGAACCAGATGAACCATTTTAGTAAAGCGATCAACAATGGTCAAAATAACTGTATGCCCTTCAGAAGGTGGCAAATCAACTATGAAGTCCATAGAAATATGTGACCAAGGTTTATCAGGGATGGCTAGTGGTTGCAATAGCCCTGCAGGACATTGAGTAGAGGCTTTGGATTGCGCACATACCACACATGCCTGTACATATTCCCTCACATCTTTGGCAATATCTGGCCACCAGTACATCGGTGTAAGGGCTGACAATGTCCTTTTTATACCAGGATGACCAGCTGGCTTGGAGGCATGATAACATGAGAGTAGTTCTTTTCTTTCTGCGTTAGGAACAAACAACTTGTCAGAAGGAGTTTCAGGAGGAGCTGTACTTTGCATAGCTTGGATACGAGTAAGGAGTGTAGAAGTAAGGGTGAGATGAGTAGCTGCCACTACTCTCTCCAGTGGAACAATCTACTCAACTGGTCTATCTTGCTGTTCTGTGACCTCAAACTGCCTGGAAAGCGCATCTGCCTTAGCATTTCTGTGATGGTGATTATGTAATTGAAGTGAGTCAAAAACATAGACCACCGGGCTTGATGGTATGATAATCTTTTGGCATTGGCAATAAAGGTCAGGTTTTTATGGTCAGTCAGAATCATAGTGGGAGTAGGAGCTCCTTCAAGTAGGTGTCTCCACGCCTTCAAAGCAGAAATGATAGCCAGGAGTTCTCGGTTATCGATATCATAGTTCCTTTCAGCACTAGATAATTTCTTGGAAAAGAAGCCACAAGGCTTGAGTGGTTGGTCAGGGGATTCTCTTTGGGAGAGAACAGCTCCTACTCCTGTCTCAGAGGCATGAACCTCTAAGATGAAAGGCTTCCTCGGATCAGGGTGGACAAGTATAGGGGCCGTAGAAAAAGCCTCTTTAAGAGTCTCAAAGGCTTTAATGGCTTCAGGGGACCAAATACGAGTATTAGCTCCCTTCTTGGTCATATTGGTAATGGGTGCCAGTATTGCAGAGAAATTGAGTATGAACCTGCGGTAATAATTGGCAGACCCTATGAATCTCTGAATAGCTTTTAGCCCTATAGGACATTGCCAGTCAGTAACAGCAGTAAGTTTAGCTGGGTCCATGGAAAATCCTTCTTTGGAAATGACATAACCTAGAAATGCAATTGTAGGTTGATCAAAGAGACACTTCTCCAATTTACAGTAAAGGCCATTGTTCAACAACGTCTGAGGAACCTTTTTAACCTGCAAGTGGTGAGTAGCGAGATCAGGTGAGTAAATGAGTATATCGTCTAAAAACACGATGACACAGTCGTGTATAAAAATCACACAAAACATCATTTATAAAGTCTTGGAACACAACAGGAGCATTACATAGCCCAAAGGGCATTACGAGGTATTCATAGTGACCGGATCTGGTATTGAAAGCGGTTTTCCGTTCATCACCATCTTTAATTAGCACTAACTTATAAGCACTTCTTAGGTCAAGCTTGGTAAATATCTGGGAACACTTAAGTCTGTCAAAAAGCACAGCAATCAATGGAATGGGATAGGCATTTTTCACAGCCATTTTATTTAATCCCCTATAGTCTATGCAAGGTCTCAAATCCCCCTCTTTCTTAGAGACAAAAAAGAACCCTGCACCAGCAGGAGATGTGGATTTCCTTATGAAACCCTTAGCAAGGGAATCCTTTATGTACTCCTCCAATATGAGGTTTTCATGTTGAGACAGAGGATACACTCGTCCCTTGGGAGGAAAAGTGCCAGGGAGAAGATTAATAGCACAATCATAAGGTCTATACTCAGGTAAAGTCTCAGCCCCTTCCTTGTTAAAACCTCCTTGACCTCATTAGGGATGAGCCAAACACCCCCATGTTCAGTTCGCATTCGAACTCGAACAATTTCAAAAGTTCGAGCTCGAACTCGAACCGAACTCAATGCAAGTCAATGGGACTCAAAAGTTAGATTTTTAGAGTGCCCTCCAAGAGGGCATATATGCAAGATATTTGCCATAAAAGGTGTATGGGGTCCGGGTAGTGCCCTGGGGGACAGGAAACAAGGACAAAAAGTTTAAAAAAATACATTTTTAAAGGAACAGTGAGTTCTCCATGAAATAAAGGTTAAGAATAAAAATGAAAAATTCCTTCAAATATCGTGCCTAGGAGGTCCCCATAACCTGCCCGTGAAGTGGCGGATTTGTAATCTAACACAATAATAATTGTATGCTCACATAGGCCCTTCGGGAGAGGTACATGACATACAAATACTGGAATATTACATTTAAATCTAAAGAGTGTGATAAAGATTTTATTAAGCCCTTGATGACAAATGACGTAACATTTACATCATTAATGATTTGGTTTTACAGAGCCCTGGTCCATAAGGGGTTAAACAGCATATCAGAGGATCATATAGTAGAAATGAACACTTCTTAGAATTCAAAACAAGCACAGTGTTTGTTCATACATGTGCCACACCCAGTCTGCTGGCAATGTATCAAATTCATGAGGCCAGACTAATTAGAAGCACATGTTATTTTCAAACACTAATTAATACCTGTTTACGCCCTGCTGTAATCACAGGTCATTTAGAGGTGAGAATCTTTGCACCTAGACAGTAGGTAATTTTTTAATTCAATATCTAATAAACCGTTGCTTATAATATTTTGCAGTAAAGAGTCTCTTTATCTCTAGATTTTTTAGTATTTCTTAAGCATTTGTTATACTGTTTTAAAATTTATTTTTTTTCGAAATCGAACCGAACACGCCAAAAAGTTCGAAGTTCGCAAACTTTCGAACTGCCAATGTTCAAGTCGAACTCCGAACTGATCGAACCGAACAGCTCATCCCTACTCCTCATACTGAATGGGAACTGATACAGATAGAGGAGCAGCTGTGGGTACATTTATGGTGTGTACAGATTTAACAGGAATCATGCAGGAATTAAAACAAGTCTTGCTCCATGACAGAAAAGTGTTATTTCTCCAGTCTATGACTGGATTGTGTTTTTGTAACCAAGGATATCCTAAAACAACAGGACATGTAGGAGATGATAGGAGTTGGCATACCACAGTCTCTTTATGGAGAACTCCTACAGACACGGAAATTGGACTGGTCTCCATAGAAATATATGGGTTGGAAAGGGGTCTGCCATCTATAGAATGAATAGCTATAGGTGGATTTTTTTCAACACAGGGAATCCCTTTCTCCAATGCAAAAGTGGTGTCCATAAAGTTGTCCTCTGCCCCTAAATCAAGAAGTGCATCTACCTGAATAATGGAGGCAGTGGCGTAGCGTGGGTTGTCAGCGCCCGGGGCAAGGCAAGAATTGTGCGCCCCCCAACCTGTGGACATAACACACCATGATTCCCTTCTACCAGTAGAGTATTGACCCCCCATTACCCCACAAGCACAAGTATTGTATATTAACAAAATACTGATATAATAAAAAAATGAAACACACATGCCCCCCACGCTATGCCACTGCTACCAGTCACCCTGTTCCCGGTATACCCTAGCATAGTTCCACTCTCACACTATACCCAGTCACTCTCTCCCAGTACCCCCAGTAACCCCTAGTGACTCCCAGTAACCCCCAGTCTCTCAATCTTTCTCCAAGTACCCCCACTTTCTCCCAGTACCCCAGTCACTCTATCCAAGTATCTCCAGTCACTTTCTCCCAGTATTCCCAGTCATTCTCTCCCTGAACCTCCAATCACTGTCTCCCTGTATCCCTCACTGTGTGTTGGTCACACTGCTCTGGTGTCACACAGTGTTGCCTACCTGTGTGGAGTTGCTGGTGGCCTGGGGGGGCTGTCCAGGGGGCTTAGTGGAGACCGAATTTTAAATTGTGCTGCAGGGCAGGTGCCTCCCTCCCTCCTCCCTGGTCAGCAGCTGTAGGGCTACCAGCGGCAGGGGGGCTGGAACAGTGCTTCAAGGGGAGTTGACATGCGTGGTACAGGGTGTTCTGTCGAATAATGCTGCGCTGCTTCACGTGACTCATGTCGGCGTTAAGAAGGAGTCAGGACAGGACCAGAATTGTCTGTCCTGGTCCTCCCATTTGGATGCTGAGTGCGAAGTCACCGCCAGGATGGCAAAACTGGTGTTATGGAAAATATTAGTGGCTCAAATTTCTTTTGAAATTTTGCGCCCCCTAAGAAAATTGCACCCGGGGCGACCGCCCCCGAGGCACCCCCCACGCTATGCCACTTATGGAGGAACCTGCCTCAATCATAACAGTAAAGTAACAACGCTTTTTATATATAGATGGAGACAATGTCATAACTTCTGAAACCATTCCCCTCTCCTCTGACGGTTTAATCTCTCCAGACTGCATTGGTTGAGGTACAGGGTTGTCAGATCCAGCAGGGTTAAACTCTAGAGACACACACGGCATTAACCTATTAGGTTGCACTTTATTTTTATACATGTCCCTGATTTGATCATCCAGCGCAATACAGAAGGGAATTAGAGCATTCAGATTCCTAGGAAGATCTCTTGCTGTAATAGCAAGAGTTAACGAGTCAGACAAACCCTCCAGAAAACAGGCCACCAGAGTTTCATTATCCCAATTAACAGCATATTCCAACACAATTCTGTTGTTTCTCTGATTTAACCTCATTAACCAGTTAATACCAGAACTTGCTTTTCTGGAAGGGCTGAACACACTTTTTAAAGATGGTAACAAATTCCTCATAGTTATTTATTATGGGATTTTTAGACTCCCATAATGCAGTAGCCCAGTCTAAGGCCTTGTCTCTGAGATGTTTAAAAATAAAACACACTTTAGCTCTGTCAGTTGTACATATGAGGATTTAACTCAAAACATACATCAATTTGATTGAGAAACCCTCTGCATGCAGCAGCCTCACCACTGAAAGTAACAGAGGGCAACATTTGCACTGGAACAGTGGTTTTAACCATAGAAGTGTCAGAATGGGTTACTGTAGCAGGTGAGGGAGACTGCAAGCAATCTGTATTCTCCAAGAAAGTTTCCAGCAACATTGCAAAACTATACATCTTGTCATCAGCCTCCCTTATATGGGAACAGCAAGCAGCAAACTGCTGGGCAATGTATGCAGGGTCCATGGCCCTGTCGTAATGTAAGGATATAGCGTCACCCAGCACGCAGACAAAACCCAGCAAAGAGAGGAAACCCCTAATCTGAGAATCTGGTCCTTGATGATGGGCAGGTACTAATCTAAAGGAGGTATACAAACAACACATAAAAGTACAGATCAGGGACAGTAGAGATATCGTAGTAATAACAAGCCAGAGGTCGGTACATGAGGTCAACATATGCCAAGGGATAAACACAGAAATCAACGTCAAATATACAAGCCAGAAGGCAAACCTGAATATCATATGCAGAAGCTCTAAGACATGCGCTGAGGGGTATACTAGACCACGACAGGGCTCAGAGCACAGATAGTGACTGATATTTAAAGGCCTAGATCTCTGATCAGGTGCAGCTTACAAAGTGGCCTAATTCATAGACTGGCGCCCTCTCTGTTGGGGAGACCGCACTGCAGGAGCACCAGCAGGCATGACAATTAAACTGCTTTGCTATTAAAAAACACACCATTATGGAGATTAAAAACACTAAAAAACATTAAACACAGAAACATGTAAATGAAATAAACCTTAACAAATAGACCATCATCTTCATCTTCATATTTACAGAACATTATAACCACCTTGATTTAGGTTTAGAAATAAGTCTTACAAAAGACGCAAACAATACACTGAAGCAGAAAATGAAAAATTAGAACACTGACAACAGCAATAATGATAAAAAATGATATCCATGCAGCCTAGGAAATATTATTAGGGTGAATATTTAAACCAAATGGATTTTTTTTTAACTCAAAATATTATTACACAAAAGTGGTTATTCACAAAGCACAGAAATTTCATAAAAATTTCGGGGCTTTTCACTTCGATGCACTTCATCTATTCCATTTTGCCAAAACTATGGTATATTCACTATCCACCATAGGGTCACGGTAGTGCACCGAAGATGGAGTCGCTGACGCTTTATGAAAAATTTGGCGAATGTCACTGAAGAACACTGAAGACCGCCGGAGACTGCCAAAGAACAGCATACTGGCATGCCGACAGGGCTGGTACATCCATTAGGCCAACTAGGCAGTTGCCTAGGTCGTCACTAGGAGAAGGGGGCACCGTTCTGAGCCAATATAGCCGCAAGCACTATGACAGAAGTTAGGTCTGTTTTGTGCAGACAGGGAGCTTACAGTAAACCTCTCCTTCCTTTAGCCCAGAACAGCTGATAGCTGCGAGAGCTCTCTGACTGCGAGATCACTCCACTGTCTCACAGTGAGCAAGGCGGAGGTGCCCTGGCCTAAACCCCACAAGAGTATGAGACATATTAAGGGAGCAGAGACAATATTTGGTGGGAAACACTGGGGAGTGGAGGGGCGGCAAAATATTTGTGACTAGGGTGGCAGAAATCCTTGCACCGGCCCTGCATGCCGATATCCATTGAACTTGATTAAAAGGAAAAAAAGGAACTATTATTTTTCTAATAGGTGTTTAAACCAATAAAAATTTCTTAAAATGTGTCTAAATAATAATAAAAAAGGTCCTTAAAAAAAGTAATAAAATAGTCTGTTACAGAATTAAGAAAAAGCCTTTTAAAAATTTTTGTTTATAAAATGCATAAAGGTGTTCTAAAAAATAAAAAGGCTTTTTGCTGAATGTGATGAAACCTACCATCACTGGGGCATCTGGAGGTGGCTGTGGGCTAGCCTCCTGCCCTGCGACTATGGCCCGTGGAAGAGACCAGGGGATTTGCCCTATTTGCCTGGTAAGAGCACTGAAGGGAGCCGGGACTTGAGTGCCAGGCAGACGCACCTTTTTTAGACGGGGCTGTGGAGCCACATACAAATACATTTGACTGAAAATGGGTGAATCAGTGGAGGCGCTGGTATTAGAGATGACGGATGTTATGTGATGCTGCCATCCAGGAGTAACACAAAACCTCGACTAGAATGTGCTAAAGATACAAAGGAACAGATGAGGGGGGTCCTCGTGGAGCAAAAGAAATTACAGTACAATGGTAATCAAGGGTTAACACGGACATAATGCTAAAACATCATTATTGCGACCCGTGTGGAGATTAAACAAACCAGCAATGATTACGGATAAAATACAACTGTGAAACAGTACAAATGCTAAAATCAAAAAAGTGCACGTGAAAGTGCTCGTAGGAAAAAAAAGGTCAATAGCAACCGAATCAGATGTAAGTTCGGTCTAAGTGCGTCTCTTGGAGCGTCGGATCCTTCTCTTGTCCTAATGCAGACTCCCAATGTAGGGGGAGATGGGAAAGAGAAGGAGGAGAGGATAGTGCAATGCCGTATGGATGCACTGCATGATATAAATAAAGAATATCACTTACACACTCCAGAGCCTATTACGTCCAGGCTCTGGGTTGAAGCACCTCGGGCTAAATAGATGGTGGCCTCTCCCCTTCTTTGGGTGATCTGGGTTGCCTCAAACAAACAGGGGATTTGCCCGGTAAAAGCACTGAAGGGAGCCGGGATTTGAGTGTCAGGCAGACGCACCTTTTTTTAGACAGGACTGTGGAGCCACATACAAATACATTTGATTGTCACCTCACCCAGCTGACAAGTGGAAACTGACATTTTTATATTCAAAGGAGAGTTACTCCACCAGCTATAGACTAATGGGGAATTGGTGGATCTTATAAATATATTTGGGTTTTCACTGTGCATCTGTTCACTGTTTTGACCATCCCCCCCCCAGCTAACTAAAGATGACTGATAAGAAGTGTCCATGTGCATGGGAGATTATTGTTTTATTGTTTAAAACTTTGTACCTGTCTGAGTGAGTAATTTCTGGGAATTTCCCAGTCTGGGTTTTCCTGCCCCATCTTCAGTGATTGGTTTATTTCTAGTCTTTATCTGTTGTTGTCATGAAAGGGGGAATGTCCCTTAACTGTTATCTGTACCTCTGTGTGAGTAAAGAGAGAGTCATTCTGCTGTTACTCTAAAGCACTGGTGCTGCCTGGTGATTTGAGGGAGGTTTGGGCTGAGAATCCTGGATGTCGGGTTCCAGCAGGGAGAAAGCCAAAAACTGATGGAGGCACAAAGTCGGGGTGAAAAATTAAAAAGGATATTACTTTTTAACATTGAATCCTATCGGATTTGCCTTTTGAAACCTGTCGAACTAAAACACTAAAAATCTGAATATTTTGCCAACACTTCAGTGCAGTTTGACGTTCCATGAATAGAAGAGCCATTACTTCTCTATGGGACAATTTCGCTGCTGCCAGAGATCGCCGAAGATTGGCAAACAGTGGCAAACTGGTGAAATGCACGGTATTTTGCTGTCAATTCACCAGTATATGGAGAATTCACCGCTTTGTGAATAGACAATCTGCCTCGATAATGCACCACATTTGAAATTTACCGTTTGGTGCACTTGGTTTACAAGTTCGGGCCTTAGTGAATAACCCTTATAGAGTTAAAACTAAAATCCTGAAGCAATTTCTTAGAATGCTGCAGGAATACATTTTCTTGGCATATGTAGGTAATAATGACGAATGATTGAGAATGGTAGCCATAGGAAGCACAACTATATATTTTTATTTCCTTTCTTGCTTCTCTTCTTACTGAGCAAAATAAGACATTTTTGTAAATTACTATAATTTATGCTCTGCTGGCATAATCAGGGATTTGCTTCTCAATGGGATGCAACATTCCATATAAAACTATTTAACACTTATTCAAGTACAAGGACAGCAGTGCTTATAAAGCAGAAAATAGTAAATGCACACATTCGAATGTTATTTGTACAAAGATATATAACTAAGTAGGCTTTTTGGTGCATGGTGACTCAACCATGTAGGACATAACTGACAAGGTTAATCAGTGTAGTTATGGTACTCTAGGCATCTTATAACCTTCTTCTTATAAACACAAATCTCAAGCAGAATGTCTCAATTTTATTTTGGTACTCGCTTCAGTTATAGTTTAATTTTACATTGTAAGGTACTTGGGGATTTTTAAGCATCTCAATGCAAAACTGTTTTAGTTGGAAATTTTTTATCATTAGATCCTTTTAAAACATGGGATACAGTTAAAATGAGTCTTCATTCTTTACTGAAATATTGTTGGGATGAAAGGTTCTAATCTGTACATGTGTTCCTTATCTTGCACAGTTTTGAACAGGGACTGCGTAAGTATACAGGCAGAAATGGGCTTTATTTTGAACACAGAAAGTAGTTAAAAACACATAAAAGTATTTCATGCTCCCACTTATGCTGAGACAGCCTTCTGGTGTTCTGCCCAGTATTTTACAAGATGTACAGTACTGGCCAGTGACTCTCACAGGGTTATTCAAAGAGATCCGAATGGCTGCCGAAATGGAACCGAACGCTGAAAAGCAGTGTTCGGTTACCTTTCTTGGCCATTCGGCTATCCAGAGAGCAGGCAATTCGCCAAATCCTGGCAAATTGCCTGCACATACGGTGTCTGTTCGGTGCCTGTTCGTGGGCAGTGAAATCCCCATAGAGAAGCAATGCATTGGCTATTCAGAGAACAACAAAAATCAGCAGTGAAAGGTTCCCGAAATGCTCTGTCATTCGGTGGTTTAATTCGGCAGTTTTATTCAGGCGAATCCCATAGGCTTCAATGTTAAAAATATTCCCGTTTTAATTCAATATCTAATAAACCGTTGATTATAATATTCTGCAGTAAAGAGTCCCTTTATCTATAGATTTTTTAGAATATTTTAAGCATTTTTCGGGATTTTTTTTAAAAAAAAATTTAACTTTACTTATTTTTTCTGTAACAGCACTTTTTATTATCATTCCCTGGATCATATGTAAATTTCAGACATTTTCGCTCAGTAGTTTGTTTGCAAACAGTGTTTCACTTTCAAACTTTCAAGCGTACTGGTTTTTTAATTTAATCACTCCATTTGTCTGCGGAGTCGGCTTTTTCCGGCGGCTGCGCTGCGTGTGACCGGCTCCTGCTCGGGTTTTTCCGGCGTTTTCGGCGGGGTTAATCCAGATGTTTTTGCAGGTTTCAGTGAGCATTCGCCTGGGTTTTGCGGTGAGTTTTCTGCCGCGACTTTTCCCTGCAATTCGGGGACCCTGTGCTGCTTCCTGAATACACTGCAGGGTTGACAAAATGGAATCGCCAAATCAAACTGAATTGAGGAGAACGAAAAGTCGTCGAACGTGCGGTGACTTTTCGATTCTCTTTGAATAACCCTGTCAATGGAAGCAGCAGCCCTGTTAAAGTCGAAGAGAGCCATTGGAAATCCAAGGACTGGAATCATGGCAAGTTTACAAGGATACTTTAACCACTTCAATGCGGTGGACGCGCTCAGCGCGTCCAACCGCATTGGTACTTGGCTGCGGAGGACGCGCTGAGCGCGTCCTCCCTTTGCAGCCGCGATCAGCCGGTATTCCGGCTGATCGCTCGGCCCCCCGGTGCGGGCTGACATCATCGATGTCAGCCCAGCCTCCGGGACCCCGGCGGGCACGATAGGCGTCATCGCGCATGCGCAATGACGTCTATTTCAGGCACCCCCCGCCATTGCAGTGAAGGTGCCTGAAGGGGAGTGGGGAAGGTCCTTCGGACCTCTCCCCCTCCCCTTCCCCGCAGGCCAGCGATTAAAGGCAGGCACCGCCTGGAAGGGCACAGCCTGCCCTTCCAAGCGGCGGCTGTCTTTAACCCCTAGGGGGCTGGATCGCGATATGGCGCCAACATGCGCCGTATCGCGGTCCCCTCCCGGAGCTGGCCGACATCTTGGATGTCGGCCAAGCTTCCGGGATATCCCCCTAATGACTGGCATCATCGCGCAGAGCGCGATGGCGCCAGTTTTGAAATTAACCCCTTGCTGCCACCTATAGTGGAGATAGCGGGTTCCAATGAACCACCTATCTCCCGATCCGTGACAGCTAGGGGTTAATGTGTGCTATCATTGGAACGACCAGAGCGTGGCCTTTCCAATGATACCAAACATGACCATGTAAAATGTAAAAAAAAAAATTAAAAATAAATTTAAAAATTTTTTAAATGTTTTTAAAAAAAAAATGTTTTTTGTTTTTTTTTTAGATTTATTAGTGCAACAATATTGTTCCCATTTCAATTATAATGTGAACAATGATGCTGCACTAACGATTTTTTCTATGTGGGGCGTTTGCTAAAAAACACGTAATTTTCCCCAAAAAAAGTAACGATTCCTCATTTCTAATTTTTTTAACAAGCGCACCCCATAGAAAATATAACCGCAAACAAAAAAACACTTTACACATTGTAAATTATTGAAAATTCTAATTTTATTGCATTTTTTGTTATAATATACAGACATGACATAATGTATACATATAATAATGACATATTATGAATCTGCACAGTCTGCTGGAAAGAACGATATATAATATGTCTGGGTCATATATTAAAATAAGGCTTCAAAACGCGGTTAAACATGATGAGCGAAACCGGTTAAAATGAGCTCAGCACAGAGGTGGGAAAAGGCTCAGCAGCGAAAGGGTTAAGAAAAGAATGGCAATGGTAACCAGGATGGAAGTCAGGAGTGGTTAAAAATTACCTCTCTATCCCCCTTCACATTTTTAATTAAGAGAATGCTTTAATAGCAAGATCTAATGTCAAACACTTTCTTCGCTTCTTCGGTCTTTTAATCCCTTCACTACCAAGTAATTTTCCAAAAAAAACATCAGAAACCAGTGTATTTTTAATGATAGAGTAATAAATAGCTATTACAGTAAATAACCTATTTGGTCAGTAGATGGAACCATCTACTGCCAAATTGAGCTACAGCCCTTTGAGATGCAGGTCATTCCCCCCCCCCCCCCTACATCGGCTGCTGAAAGCCTGATATTTTAGAGCTTTCAGCAGCCGATTTTCACAGTTTTGGCTCTTTCGGAATTATGCCCAAAGGGCTAAAACTTTGGAGGCACTTTCTAGAGCCCAAAAGCAAACGAAATTCATTTGCAGCAAACAAATTTAATTTGCTTTTGGGCTGCAGATCAGCAGATCAATATATCTCGATATCGGGGCACCGGATGGTGCCTTTGAAGCCAAGATAATTTGAACTCGGTCGTGAAGGGGTTAATCCCAAAGCAGTCACATAAACATAATCCTCTATCATTGCCTGTCTTTACAGATTGATCTGAATACTCACAGGATTAATACAACTACCGTCAAACTGACACCTAACTCTTAAGGCCAGTGTCAGACAAGTGTACTAGGTGCGCCCGTACTGATGTGGCTTCTGGCGTCCGTCGCAGCATTGCGACGCTGCGACGGGGCCGGCCAGACGCTGTTGCGCGCGCACAAATTGCTGCACATCAACAGCAGCCGTGCTGCGTCCATTTATTTACAAATGGATTCCACAACATGAGTCCGCAGTTTTAGCAACTCAGGCATAACATCTGAGATGCCCATACAGTTGGAACCCCTCAGAGTTAGATTTTTTTGCCTCGAAAACATGGAACAAAAACTGTGTTATTGAGATGTGTTAGCAGTTTTGGCCATATGCCTGTTAAATAGTGAATATTAAACTTTCTTTTTAGAATTTCAAGCATCGTTTCAATGAATTACTACTGCAAAGTGGTGTTCCATAAAACCTGGACAGGCACCCCCTCCAACGTGAAACCTTTTGGATTTATAAACTCCAGACCCTCTACCCTCTGGGTTTAAATGAGGGATTTACGTTCATATCGTTCCTATGATGTATCTTTCCCTTTGAGCATGGCTATACTGTTTTTTCTAATATTGACCTTGTGAGTTTAGGCAGGGACTTTTTATATTTATATATCAGATAAGTTCCCATTAGCTTTGTTATGTGAATTACCATTCCTATTGTATTACTATATCTCTGTCTCATGATACATTTATTTAGGCTTGTCTACCCCTCTCCTTTTCCCTGTCTCCCCCTCCATATATTGGAGTAGGCCTCTGTAAGTGTCCAATGTGTCAGTGTATAGTACTAAACATGGCACATAATGAGCCCATATGCAGCTCTGTGCAAGATGTGAACCAGTTTTAAACTGTTATATTGTCTTAATGATACAGTAAAGTGTCTTAATTATTAGATGCACACAGATTAATAACCCTATATTGAACATGGAGTTTTTCCTACTCTTCTCTTCTGTACGATAGGGGTTTTGGCGTGCATTCACTTTTTATGTAGTGTTCATAGCACCAAACATGGCACACCCATATGCCGTTTGTGCAGGATGTGAACCAGTTTCAAGCTGCTACAACATACATGGGACCACCCCTGTCCTGCACCAGCCATATGGTATTTGCTTTCATTTCTCCACTATATAAAGAGCCTGCTCCACCAGGACCTCTTTTGCTTATTTATTTATGCTTTTGTTGATCCAATTTCTCTCCAAGCATGCGTCCATTAAAACCAGCATCTAGAAGGGAACAGCTTTTTTTTTTTGCCTTTATCAATTGAAACATGGGGCAGTTCTACTTGGTATCCATAGACATAGGATTCACATGTGTATTGGTCATACATCAATCATATGCTACCAACTCCCTACATGCTATCTGTAGGGGTGTGTTCACATACATGGGACCACCCCTGTCCCACACCTGCCTCAAGGTAATTGATTGCATTACTTCAGTATATAAAAAGGGCCTGCACCACCAGGACCTCTTCTTATTTCTTGTTATGCTGCCAGTGAGTGAGAATTACTTCCTGCATGCTCGTGAGGACGCCAGTGTTTATGGCGAAACGCGTTGAGTGACGGAGTGCTTCCTCCCATGCAGATTATGTTTTTGATTTTAATATTTGTTTAGTCTCTGTGGCTTGGTGTTAATCTTGGGGTGGGTTGGCTCTTATCTGGTAGTGCTCCCAGCATTGATTTTGGGCCTCAACCTTTCCTCTACCTAATGCAATTTCACTTGCCACTCATCCTATTGGGAACTCTCTCTATAGCAGGCTTCGCTCTGTCCTATTGTGCAGACCCACGAAGGCCCGTTTCTTTACTTTGATAGGAGTTGACAGAATTTAGGTTGTTTATCTGTTTGTATCCCATATGAGAGACTTATCTAGGTGCACCTAGTACCCTATGTGGCATTTATTACGCTGATTGGAGCCACAGAGACTTTTTATCTATTCCTTGGTTTATCATTATGTTGTTAGGTTTCTTAGTTTCCAATAAATGTTAAATTTTATTTACAATTTCAATCAATCAATATCCTTTGTTCTATCCGAGTATGGGTTAAATTATTAGATGAGCCACTAATATAGTGACTTGCTTGTAATTTAGTAAGTGAAAGGTAGATGACAATGTTTAACCGTTGTTGTATTTGTGGCTTCATATATCCAGCTCAGTCGGAATATTATTATTATTTTTATACTTTACTTATATAGCGCCAGCATATTTCGCAGCGCTGAACAATGGGCATGAGAATAGCGGTTAAGATATTTCCGGAGAACCTTCTAAATGTGAACTTGCTGCCCAATTTCTTTACATTCCCTATAAATCATGTCCCCAGACGTAGTATTTGAAATGTTAACAGTTGCAGTAAGAGGTTCCTCTTCCTGAACATCTTTCTTATATCGAAGTTTATACCCACTGTTAATTCCTTGTTCCTCATGAAGAAACATAGTTGACCTATTGTCCGAACTGGAGGGCCCTCTATTAATCTATCAAGAAGTGAATCTGGATACAGATGTTTTTAGAATGAATTCTTTCTAAGAGCTCATATAACATGGATTTCAAATGAAAGATTAGATCAAAAAAATGTTTAAAAAATTAATTTTAAGAGATCAACACTGAAAATATGAAACCGACAAATAACAAACCATGTGTCGCATTGCGTGAGCAAATCGATGTATCTATTGTGAATTTACATCATGTGTTCTTCTAGCTCAGCTCTAGAGATGGCTTACTTAATTCAGTGTTAGAATCAGTCTTCACAAGCTTTGTGGCGAAGCCGCAATGTAAGCTTAATTTATTAGTATACTTTAGAAATACATCTTAAACATTTCAAACTACAATAAAAAGATAAATACATCTATTTACATGCACTGCATTTTTTCCCAAGACAGTAGTAAACTGAATGACAATTAAACATAGAAAAAAGTATATACAAGACCGTGTAGAAATTCAAGTGTGAGCCAAAGGCATTTATAAAAAGATTCAAAGCAAGATGCTACTACAAAAGGCCCTCAAGAGAGCATTTGAAAAGGTCATTCTTTGGACAGGATGAGTGCCCTTAACCCCTTCACTACCAAGAGATTTTTGTGGAACAAAAGTTATAACATTTATTTGAAACATGGGATGTGAAGTTAACTATTAAACATACAGGGTTATTCAAAGAGAATCGAAAAGTCATCGCACGTTCGGTGACTTTTCGTTCTCTTCAATTCGGTTCCTTTTGCTGATCCCATTTCGGTGACCCTGCGGTGTATTCAGCAAGCACCACAGGGTCCCCGAATTGCAGGGAAAAGCTACCGCAAACCCGTCGAAAACTAACTGCAAAACCCAGGGAATGCACGCCGAAAACCCACAAAAACATCTGGATTAAACCGCAGAAGACGCCGGAAAAACTCCAGCAGGAGCCGATCACAAAAAAAGCCGACACCGCAGAGAAGGCAGTGAATAAATTAGCAAAACAGTTTGCATGAATGATTGAAAAGTGAAACGCTGTTTGCAAAGAAACTACTGAGCGAAAATGTCTGAAATTTACATATGAGGTCCATGGATTGATAAGGGCTGTTACAGAACAAATGTGTTAAAAAAAAAAAAAAAAACACAAATCAGACTTTTGAAAAAAAAAATCCAGGAAAATGCTTAAAATATCCTAAAAAAAATCTATAGATTCTTTACTGCAGAATTTTATAATGAACGTTTATTAGATATTGAATTAAAGCGGGAATATTTTTAACATTGAAGCCTATGGGATTCTCCTGAATAAACTTGTCAAGTGAGGCAACATTGGACAGGTCAGAGTCTGGCCTTTGCATTGATACCAAACATGACCATGTAAAATCTAAAAGAAAAGAGAAAAAAACTTTTATTTATTTATTTTTAGTACCAAAGCGATGGCATTGTCCATTTGTCAGACATAAAATGAGCAATATCACTGCCATTACTTACCTTTTTCATTTCCCACTCTGGGAGCAAGGTCAGTGTTTTATACATACAGTTGCAAGAAAAAGTATGTGAACCCTTTGGGATTACGTGGAGTTTTGCATGAATTGGTCATAAAATGTGCTCTAATCTTCATCTAAGTCACAACAATTTGAAAAACACAGTCTGCTTAAAATACAACAAACATTATATGTTTTCATGTGTTTATTGAATATAACATGTAAACATTCAAAGTGCAGGGTGGAAAAAGTATGTGAACCCCTAGCCTAATGACTTCTCCAAGAGCTAAATGGAGCCAGGAGTGAGCCAACCTTGAGTCCAATCAGTGTGATATTATTGGATGTGTAGCTGAAAGCTGTCCTGCCCTTTAAAAACACACACCTGTTTTGGGTTTACTGATTTCAAGAAGCACTGCCTGATGTGAACCATGCCTCGCAGAAAAGAGCTCTCAGAAGACCTACGATCAAGAATTGTTGACTTGCATGAAGCTGGAAAGGGTTACAAAAGTATCTCCAAAAGCCTTGATGTTCATGTGTCCACGGTAAAACAGACTGTCTACAAATGGAGAAAGTTCAGCACTGTTGCTATTCTCCCTAGGCGTGGTCATCCTGTAAAGATGACTCGAGCACAGTGCAGAATGCTTAATGAGATAAAGAAGAATCCTAGAGTGTCAGCTAAAGACTTACAGAAATCTCTGGCACATGCTAACATTTCTGACACATCTACAATAAGGAAAACATTAAACAAGAATGGAGTACATGGGAGGACACCACGGAGGAAGCCATTGCTGTCCAAAAAGAATATTGCAGCACGTTTGAAGTTTGCAAAAGAGCACCTGGATGTTCTACAGCACTACTGGCAAAATATTCTGTGGACAGATGAAACCAAAATTTAGTTGTTTGGAAAAAACACACAACACTATGTGTGGAGAAAAAAAAGCACAGCACACCAACATCAAAACCTCATCCCCACTGTAAAACATGGCGGAGGGAGCATCTTGGTTTTGGGGCTGCTTTGCTGCCTCAGGGCCTGGACGGATTGTTGTCATTGATGGAAAAATGAATTCTAGAGTTTATAAAGACATTTTGCAGGAAAACGTAAGACCATCTGGCCGCCAACTGAAGCTCCGCAGGGGATGGGTGATGCAACAGGACAATGACCCAAAGCATACAAGTAATTCAACAAAAGAATGGCTTCAACAAAACAAAATACACCTTCTGGAGTGGCCCAGTCAGAGTCCTGACCTTAACCCGATTGAAATGCTGTGGCATGACCTTAAGAGAGCGATTCACACCAGACATCCCAAGAATATTGCTACACTGAAACAGTTTTGTGAAGAGGAGTGGTCCAAAATTACTCCAGATCGTTGTGCAGGTCTGATCTGCAACTACAGGAAACGTTTGGTTGAGGTTATTGCTGCCAAAGGAGGGTCAACCAGTTATTAAGTCCAAAGGTTCACATACTTTTTCCACCCTGCACTGTGAATGTTTACATGTTCTGTTCAATAAACACATGAAAACATATAATGTTTGTGTTGTATTATTTTAAGCAGACTG
This sequence comes from Leptobrachium leishanense, assembly GCA_009667805.1. NCBI lineage: Eukaryota > Metazoa > Chordata > Amphibia > Anura > Megophryidae > Leptobrachium > Leptobrachium leishanense. Next base: position 385,307,926 of record CM019063.1, on the reverse strand, counting down.
TTTTTCAAATTGTTGTGACTTAGATGAAGATCAGAGCACATTTTATGACCAATTCATGCAAAACTCCACGTAATCCCAAAGGGTTCACATACTTTTTCTTGCAACTGTATAATGTTCTTATTGCCATGCCATGCCCTTACCATCCTCCAAAACACAAGGGAAATATTTCACTTTTTTTTTTTCCATTGTTTGGTTAAAATTGTATATATTATTAGAAAGATGCAGTAACAGGTTCCCATTTCACTTTTTTTTTTAACAAGAATTCCCTATAGAATATATAACCAGAACTGTTTGGATAATAAAATGGGAAAAAATAATAATTTTACATGCTTTAAATGATTGAAATCTGAATGGAAATGACCTCACACAGTATCTGCCTCGTTAGATATACCCCGTACCTGCACCATGTAATAACCTAAAAATATGTTTTCAATTACACTAAATTCCAAAAAAAACACCAAAATATTCAGCTCCAGGCCCATCTAGATCTTAATCTGGCCCTGGGAATTACGATGGGTAAGTAAGGTGAAAATATGGGGAATTCACTATTTAGGGAACTGTCATAGTCTGCCATACTTTTCACCGATCACCGTCTATTCCACCGCAGTATCTGTCAGAGTTATTTGAGAGTACTGTTCATCCGAGTTTCCAAAGTAGTGTCATTTGGAGGTTTTCTGCATTCTTTCATTTGCAGTTTAATGAGGATCGCTGCTCTAAAATCACAGAATTATATTATTAACCGGTGTTACAAAAAATGATGGAAAGACGCTTAATGGAGAATAGCCACGGTTTACACATTTGATGGAAGAATAACCGTGGTATTGGTTTTCAGCTTTGTTCATATTGTTTGCAGCAACTTCCCCTGCCGTTGAAACATGGGATGTGAAGTTAAGAATTAAACATAGGGTAAAATAGAAGTTTCGCACAGAAATTGTTATTCTGAGATAGTTAAAAAATTTATATAATGTTAATTTACTCATTTTTAATTTTTCATGTATTTGTTTATACTTTACAGAAATATTGTTGAAATGTAAGATTGAGCTCTAGATGGTTTCCCTTATCTTATACAATTTCAAACAGGGTCTGCATGATCATCATACAGGCAGAAAAGACAATTGTGCTAGCTACAGTAACTGAAAAATAAAAGTAACAAAAATGGTGACATCTTCTGCTAAGGCTGGGGTCAGACCAGCGCACTTTTAACGTGCGTTCTGGCGCACATAATTACGGCCGCACTAGCAGCAGATGACGGGCAATGACGGCCAATATACGATGTACGGCCGCACAAAAGTCCGGCCGTGCAACGCAAGTGGAATTTGAACGCATTTTTCTGAGAACGCTGAACCGCTAGTACTGACGTACTGAGTGCGCAGCTGCGGCATAGCGGCGTGTTTGCGTGATTAGGAGATGTCAGACGCTGCTAATGTCCAGCCTACATAACGTCCAGACGCAAAAAGAGTTTTATTGACGATCCGTACAAAATCACGCCCGAAAATGCGCGTCGTCTGACCGTTTTTGCGCATTCCGTGAAAAAATACGTCAATGCGTTCGGACGCACTTTTTCACGTTCGCGGGGAAAAATGCTTTCGTCTGACCCTAGCCTTAAGGGGATTTGCAGTGATCATAATTAGGGATGAGCTGTTCGGTTCGATCAGTTCGGAGTTCGTCTCGAACATTGGCAGTTCGAAAGTTCGTGAACTTCGAACTTTTTGGCGTGTCCGGTTCGAGTTCAAAATTTTTTTTTTTGAAAAAAGTATAAAAAATGCTTAATACTAAAAAATCTAGAATTAAAGAGACTCTTTACTGCAGAAAATTATAAGCAACGGTTAATTAGATATTGAATTAAAAAATAATGTCTACATGCAAAGAGTCTCACCTCTAAATGACATGTGCTCTCAAATGGCGTAAACAACAGGTGTTAGTGTTTGGAAATAACATGCACTTTTAATTAGTCTGGTCTAATGACTTTGATACATTGTCTGTAGACTGAGGGTGTCTGGAGGTGTCTCCTGAACATGTATCAAACAACACCTGTGCTTCTGAGAAGTGTTCATTTCTCTAATAAATGTTCCTCTGATATTCTGTTTAACCCCTTAACCCTGCATTTCACTGCTGTGTGCTCAGCTCATTTTTACCGCTTTCGCTCATCATGTTTAAACGCAATTTGAAGCCACTATAGGGTACAGCTCAAATGGGGGGTACCCTTCCCAGGATAAAGGTAGTCCCAATCGCAGGATTTCTTTACAATGTACAGCCCTCTGTACTTTTATTCAAGAGCTGCATACGGGTCAAGAAACAAAACAAAACAATACCCTTGCCTGTCCGGCACTAACTAAACAGTTAAGGTTTTCCCTCACTACCGTTTCAGACAACAAAGTGTATTCCAACCTTTCCTTTTTGCAGCCTGATCTCTGGTTCAGCTTTGCTCCCTCAGTAGCTGGTCTGAGTCCCAGGGTGGAGACCTGAATGAACCTCACTTCCTGCTTTTATTTCCCTCTAGCAGCACCCATCAATCAATTAAGCCTCCCCAGGGAAAACTGCAAAACCCGGAGATTTGTGTGCCCCGAGCTGAACCCAAACTCCGGCCTGGAGTTCTAGACCCAACAATATGACAAAACTCGAGGGGACACATACCGTACCTCAAACACCACTCCTCTCCTCCCGTCACACCACATTTTATTAAATGACCCAGACATATTAGATATCGTTCTTTCCGGCAGACTCCGCAGATTCATAATATATCATTTTTATATGTATACGTCATGTCCTGCCTGTATATTATGACAAAAAATGCAATAAAAATTAAATTTTTAATAATCTGCAGTGTGTAAAGTGTTTTTTTTCACATTTTAGCACATGAGCGTTTGCGGTTATGTTTTCTATGGGGTGCGCTTGTACAAAAATTAGAAATGGGGACTTGTTACATTTTGTGGGGGGAATTACGTGATTTTTAGCAAACGCACCCCATAGAAAAAAATCATTAGTGCAGCATAATTGTTCACATTATAATTGAAATAACACAATAACACAAAATAGCACACAAAAAAATACATGTTTTTATTTATTTTTTAATTTTGATAACTTTATACCTGGTCACGTTGGATATCATTCGAAAGGCCATGCTCAGGCCTTTCGATTGACACCCTCCATGACCCCCTAGCTGCCACGGTTCTGGAGATATCGGGGTTCAAATGAACCCCCCATCTCCTCCAAGGGATTCCGGGCAGCTAGGGGTTCCCTGGCTATCTGACGTCATCACGCTATGCGTGAGGACATCAGGCAGTGAGGGGGGACCCGGGGGTGGAGCCGCCATCCAAGATGGCGGCCCCCACCGAAGCTAGGCCGCACTTCGGCGCCGCAAGGCATCTCTATACACAGCCCCATCAGCATCTCTATAAACAGCCTCACAGCATCTCTATACACAACCTCAGGGATCTCTATACACAATCTCACAGCATCTCTATACACAGCCCCATCAGCAACTCTATACACAGCATCTCTACACACAACCCCATCAGCATCTCTATACACAGCCTCACAGCATCTCTATACACAACCTCACAGCATCTCTATACACAACCTCAGAGCATCTCTATACACAACCCCATCAGCATCTCTATACACAGCATCTCTATACACAGCCTCATAGCATCTCTATACACAACCCCACAGCATCTCTATACACAACCCCATCAGCATCTCTATACACAACCTCACAGCATCTCTATACACAGCATCTCTATACACAGCCTCACAGCATCTCTATACACAACCTCACAGCATCTCTATACACAGCCCCATCAGCATCTCTATACACAACCTCACAGCATCTCCATACACAGCCCCATCAGCATCTCTATACACAACCTCACAGCATCTCTATACACAACCTCACAGCATCTCTGTGAACCCTCAAATAAACCCCCTATCTCCACCAGGGGATTCCGGGCAGCTAGGGGTTCCCCGGCTATCTGACGTCATCACGCTATGCGTGAGTACATCAGGCAGTGAGGGGGGACCCGGGGGGTGGAGCCGCCATCCAAGATGGCGGCCCCCACCGGAGCTAGGCCGCACTTCGGCGCCGCAAGGCATCTCTATACACAGCCCCATCAGCATCTCTATAAACAGCCTCACAGCATCTCTATACACAACCTCACAGCATCTCTATACACAACCCCATCAGCATCTCTATACACAGCATCTCTATACACAGCCTCATAGCATCTCTATACACAACCCCACAGCATCTCTATACACAACCCCATCAGCATCTCTATACACAACCTCACAGCATCTCTATACACAACCTCACAGCATCTCTATACACAGCCCCATCAGCATCTCTATACACAGCATCTCTATACACAGCCTCACAGCATCTCTATACACAACCTCACAGCATCTCTATACACAGCCCCATCAGCATCTCTATACACAACCTCACAGCATCTCCATACACAGCCCCATCAGCATCTCTATACACAACCTCACAGCATCTCTATACACAGCCTCACAGCATCTCTATACACAACCTCACAGCATCTCTGTGAACCCTCAAATAAACCCCCTATCTCCACCAGGGGATTCCGGGCAGCTAGGGGTTCCCCAGCTATCTGACGTCATCACGCTATGCGTGAGTACATCAGGCAGTGAGGGGGGACCCGGGGGTGGAGCCGCCATCCAAGATGGTGGCCCCCACCGGGGCTAGGCCGCGCTTCGGCGCCGCAAGGCATCTCTGTACACAGCCCCATCAGCATCTCTATAAACAGCCTCACAGCATCTCTATACACAACCTCACAGCATCTCTATACACAACCTCACAGCATCTCTATACACAACCTCAGGGATCTCTATACACAATCTCACAGCATCTCTATACACAGCCCCATCAGCATCTCTATACACAGCCTCATAGCATCTCTATACAAGACCCCACAGCATCTCTATACACAACCCCATCAGCATCTCTATACACAGCCTCACAGCATCTCTGTACACAACCTCACAGCATCTCTATACACAGCCTCACAGCATCTCTATACACAACCTCATCAGCATCTCTATACACAACCTCACAGTATCTCTATACACAACCTCACAGCATCTCTATACACAGCCCCATCAGCATCTCTATACACAGCATCTCTATACACAGCCTCACAGCATCTCTGTACACAACCCCATCAGCATCTCTATACACAGCCTCACAGCATCTCTATACACAACCTCACAGCATCTCTATACACAGCATCTCTATACACAGCCTCACAGCATCTCTATACACAACCTCACAGCATCTCTATACACAGCCCCATCAGCATCTCTATACACAACCTCACAGCATCTCTATACACAGCCCCATCAGCATCTCTATACACAACCTCACAGCATCTCTATACACAGCCTCACAGCATCTCTATACACATCCTCACAGCATCTCTGTGAACCCTCAAATGAACCCCCTATCTCCACCAGGGGATTCCGGGCAGCTAGGGGTTCCCCGGCTATCTGACGTCATCATGCTATGCGTGAGGACGTCAGGCAGTGAGGGGGGACCCGGGGGTGGAGCCGCGATCCAAGATGGCGGCCCCCAACCGGAGCTAGGCCTCACTTCGGCACCGCAAGGCGCCGATGTGTGACCCGGTGCCTAAAGGGTTAAAGCCAGGCACCACTTAAAAGGGGAGACTCTCCCCTTCTAAGCGGTGCCTGGCTTTTTTTTGTGGGACCTCCCAATCAGGAGGGAGAGGGATCCGAACGGATCCACCCACTCCCTTCCAGGCGATCTCCTGGCATTGCCGGGGGGGTCACCTGGAAATGACGTCATCGCGCATGCGCGATGATGTCATTTACGTCGGGAGGAGCTTGACTTCAGCGTCTGAGGACGCAGAAGTCAGAACGCCGTGGGACCCCGGACAGAGAGGTGAGTGTCTCCGCCGGGGGTCCCGCAAAGCTGATGACGTGTGACATATTCTGTCCTCCTCAGCATACAGCGGGAGTAACTGAGGACGTGTCCCACACGTCGTCAGCAGTGAAGGGGTTAAAAACTTCTTTTTTTAAAACTTTTTGTCCTGGTTTCCTGTCCCCCAGGGCACTAGCCGGACCGGACATTGTTTTTAAATGTTTCTATACATCCTACAAATCCACCACTTCATGGGCAGGTTATGGGGACCTCCTAGGCACGATATTTGAAGGAATTTTTCGTTTTTATTTTTAACCCTTATTTCATGGAAACCTCACTGTCCCTTTAAAAAGTTTTTTTTTTAACTTTTTGTCCTTGTTTCCTGTCCCCCAGGGCACTACCCGGACCCCCATACACCTTTTATGGCAAATATCTAGCATATATGCCCTCTTGGAGGGCACTCTAAAATTCGAACTTTCGAGTCCCATTGACTTGTATTGAGTTCGAGTTCGGGGGTGTTCGGCTCATCCCTAATCATAATGAGATTATTAGCAATGCAGCTTCCAAAAAATACCAAAAGAATATAAAAATAATATCTGTATGTGGGGGACACACTAATCCTGCTTTAAAAAGGTGTAAAATTGTCTTTTGACATGCTAATGAGTGCTTTTCAATACAAAATTGACAACGCAATCTTGGGTATGAAGGGGTTAAAACACTTACAGGGTTATTCAGAAAGGTGAAAACCAGGAGAATGACTGGAGAAGCGAAAAGTCTAGGTCAAAACAGCCAAAAATTCTCCCATTTATCTCACTTTCCAAATCGTCTAATTGGTCTAGATTGTTCATTCTCCTAGCAATTCTCCTGGATTTCGCCTCTCTCTGAATAACCCTGTGTATTACACTTTCTTTCCTATGGCGATGCACAAATTACATCAACACATGCCTTTATTTTTGCTATGTATGTATTTAACCATAATTGCTCTTTTTCTATTTAGGTGTACTAATACATGTCATATGTCGTTTTTATACCTTTTTTTGTACCTTAACTTAGTGCTAACTTAGCACTTGTGGCTGAGGAACTGAACACGCCTCACAGACCCTCACAGAGCAATGTTCTGCAGTCTGCATTCTGGCACATGCTCTGTCTTGCATCTGGCACAACCACCAATAAGGCCCCGTTCACACTGTGCGATTTCAAAATTGCTTGTTTTTTCAAGCGATTTTCATATTTGCGACATTGCAATTTTGCAAAGCACCTCCAATGGAAATCGCAAAAAATCAAAACGCAAAAAAAGGGTCATGTACCAGCGACATGCTACCGCATGCGACATGCGACATGGCGCGACATGGCGCGACAATAAAATGCATTGGAGATGCGACATCGCGGATAAATCACACAGTGTAACACGCTGCAGGCCCAGACTCCCACTGATACCCATACATAGCCAGCGCTGGATTGGGACAAAATATCAGCCCTGGACTTCATGCAGACCAGCCCACTTTAATTATGCACAGACACACAAAAATATTATATAAACCATCCGGATCTCAGCCAATCACTCTGCAGATACCGGAGTTGCTTGCCTAGTGATTGGGTAAAGCAATGCATAGGCACTGAGGTTGAGTGTGCACCATATCTTAAGTAGGGATGAGCTGTTCGGTTCGGACGGTTCGAAGTTCGGCCCAAACTTTGGATGTTCGAAAGTTTGCGAATTTCGAACTTTTTGGGTGTGTTCGGTTCGAGTTCGAAAAAAAAAGAAATTTTGAAAAAAGTATAGAAAATGCTTAAAAAAATACTAAAAAATCTAGAAATAAAGAGACTCTTTACTGCAGAATTTTATAAGCAACGGTTTATTAGATATTGAATTAAAACTAATGTGTACGTGGAAAGATTCTCAACTCTAAATGACCTCTGTTCACAAACGGGCATAACACCAGGTGTTTTTAGTCTGGTCTAATCAATTTGATACATTGTACACTATACTGAGGTATTGAGGGGGTGGGGTAGTGACTGCTTCTGATTGAGATTTGAGAATTAATTTCCCTCCTAAAACTTCTTAATATGCTGCATTTAACTGGTGTTTGAAAAAAATACAACATTTCCTCATTGCCCACTTTTAACATCTAAAGCAATGTTATTTTTCACTGCGGGATTAAATATCCACAGGGTTATTCAGAGAGCGGTGAAAAGCAGGAGAATAACTGGAGAAGTGAAAATTCTAGGTCAAAATAGCCAAACCAGAAAAATTCTCCCATTTAACACACTTTCCAAATCAGCTATTTGGTCTAGATTGTTCTCTTCTCCTGCCAGTTCTCCTGGCTTTCACCTCTCTCTCAGGGTTGTTCAGAGAAAGGTGAAAACCAGGAGAATGGCAGGAAAAGAGAACAATCTGGACCAAATAGCTGATTTGGAAAGTGAGATAAGGCTAGGGTCAGACCGTCAAAAAGTGCGTCCGAACGCATTGCCATATTTTTTCACGGAATGCGCGAAAACGGTCATACGATGCGCATTTTTGTGCGTGATTTTTTACGGATCCAAACCAGGAAACTTTGGGTGTCTGGACGTTATGTTGGCCGGACATGAGCAGGGTCTGACGTCTCCAAATCACGCACACATGCCGCTAGTGGACGCAGCGCACTCTGTACGTCCTTACTAGCGGTTCTGCGTTCTCGAAAAAATGCATTTATTTTCCACTTGCGTTGTGCAGCCGGACTTTCGTGCGACCGTACTTCGTATATTGGCCGTCATTGCCCGTCATTTGCTGCTAGTGCGGCCGTGATTAAGTGCGCCTAAACGCATGTTAAAAATTCGCTAGTCTGACCCTAGCCTAAATGGGAGAATTTTTCTGGTTTGGCTATTTTGACCTAGAATTTTCCATTCTCCAGTCATTCTCCTGCTCTTCACCACTCTCTGAATAACCCTGACAGGGTTATTCAGAGAAAGGTGAAACTCAGGAGAATGACTGAAGAGAAAATTCTAGGTCAAAATAGCCAAACCAGAAAAATTCTCCCATTTATCTCACTTTCCAAATCGACTATTTGGTCTAGATTGTTCTCTTCTCCTGCCAGTTCTCCTGGCTTTCACCTCTCTCTCAGGGTTGTTAGAATTTTCCATTCTCCAGTCATTCTCCTGCTTTTCACCGCCAAAAAATCAGTAAACTTTTTCTACGTGTCCGAAAATGTCTCCTCTTTTCATACAGACTGCCGCCCCAAGCAGTTGTTTATGGATAGATTAAAGGAAAAGCATTTACCGTCATTTGAAATGTCATTTTTTGGTTTTTACATATTTCTATACATCCTAGAAATCCGCCACTTCACGGGCAGGTTATGGGGACCTCCTAGGCACGATATTTGAAGGAATGTTTCGTTTTTATTTTTAACCCTTATTTCATGGAAAACTCACTGTCCCTTTTAAAAACTTTTTTTTTACTTTTTGTCCTTGTTTCCTGTCCCCCAGGGCACTACCCGGACCCCCATACACCTTTTATGGCAAATATCTAGCATATATGCCCTCTTGGAGGGCACTCTAAAAACCGAATATTCAGCCTATTGACTTGTATGAAGTTCGAGTTCGGGTTCGGGTTCGGATCCGAACATTTGGAAAGTTTGGGTTCGGGTCCAAACCGAACTCGGGGGGTGTTCGGCTCATCCCTTATCTTAAGGTGAGGCATATGCGCAGCGGTTTTTAACAGCACAGTAGCCACAATATGAGACTGTGGCAGACTGCATCTGATTTACAGACAGTGAAATTTCTCACCTCACCCTTTAACGGCAGTGCGAGCTTCATGGTGAACCAACATTCAGACTGGCCCACTGAGCCATCGGCCCAATGGGAATCTCCCTGTAGTCCCTATGGCCTGTACATAGCCATATAACTCAGGAAGTTGCTATAGGCAGGCACAGAAACTAGGCAATTCCCTGCCTTCTTAGTCATGATCAGAAACTATGGGCCATGTAATAATAAAAAAAAAAATTCACTTTGTTTTCATTTATTTTATTTTTTACTCATAATTTCTACATGGTCATGTTTGAGATCATTGGAAAGGCCATAGTCTGTCCTTTCCTATGATACCTCACTGAACCTTTCAGGATGTATGGAACCAGCAATACAGGGGTTCGAAGGGCCCCTGTATCACTAACAATGGGTTTGCAGCTCAGGGGGAAGCAAATGCCGTTTGTGGTCTGTTTCTGGACCGGACAGTGCTCTAGACTCGGTGACGCTTTAGGCACAGCTCAAATACTATATGAGAGCGCTATAGGATATTTATTGCACCTTTGACTGTCAAACCATATCTACTTGTAGCTTTAAATTATTTTTTATTTTTCTCCTGCACCTTTCTACATTTATGCTAAACAATAATATTTTTATGTATTTGTTTTGCTTCTTTTTATTATTGACTTGTGGTTCATAGTTTTGTTTAATCCGCTGGATTAAACAATGGAAAGCTATTTCATTTTGTCCTTCAACTGTGATACTTTGTCCTTCTCTGTGATACTTAAGGATACTGCATGTGTTGTATGGCATTCAGTGGCGTAGCGTGGGTTGTCAGCGCCCGGGGCCAGCCAAGAATTGTGTGCCCCCCCCACAACCTGTGGACACGTTATCGATATTGCCCCAGCTCACACATGAATATTGCCCCAGCTCACACATGGATTTGCCCCAGCTCACACATGGATATGCCCCAGCTCACACATGGATATGCCCCAGCTCACACATGGATATGCTCCAGCTCACACATGGATTTGCCCCAGCTCTCCCATGGATATTGCCCCAGCTCACACATGGATTTGCCCCAGCTCACACATGGATTTGCCCCAGCTCATGGATTTGCCCCAGCTCACACATGGATTTGCCCCAGCTCATGGATATGCCCCAGCTCACACATGGATTTGCCCCAGCTCATGGATATGCCCCAGCTCATGGATTTGCCCCAGTTCTCACATGGATTTGCCCCAGCTCATAGACTTGCCCCAGCTAATGGATTTGCCCCCAGCTCATGGATTTGCCCCAATTCTCACATGGATTTGCCCCCAGCTCATGGATTTGCCCCAGCTCATGGATTTGCCCCAGCTCACACATGGAATTGCCCCAGCTCATGGATATGCCCCAGCTCACACATGGATTTGACCCAGCTCATGGATTTGCTCCAGCTCATGGATATGCCCCAGCTCATGGATTTGCCCCAGCTCATGGATATGGCCCAGCTCACACATGGATTTGCCCCCAGCTCATGGATTTGCCCCAGCTCTCACCTGGATATTGCCCCAGCGGCAGCCAGCTCTCACATGGATACTTGCCCCAGCTCCGGATCCAGCAGGGGTTGAGGGGGCCCAGATGCCGGGCAGCGGGAGTGCCTGCCCGGTCCTGAGTGTGAGTCCGTCCGTGTTGAAGGGGAGGCGGCTGCTTGCGTGCGCAGGTCACGCGGTCCGGCCAGTCAGGTGGTACAGAGACTCAGTACCACCTGATTAGCCGGACCACGTGACCGGCTGCGCCTGCACGCAGCCGCCTCCCTTTCAACACGGATGGACTCACTGTTCAGGACCGGGCAGGCACTCCTGCTGCCCGGCATCTGGGTCCCCTCAACCCGCGGGCCCTTGGGCGGGGCCCGGCAGGTCAGTCCGGGCATCAAGTTTTAGGGGCGCAAATTTCTTTTGAAATTATGCGCCCCTAACAAAACTGCGCCCGGGGCCACGGCCCCCCTGCCCCCCCCCACGCTACGCCACTGATGGCATTCCTGAGTGGAAGTGCCTTCCAACCTTTTGTGCTATGGTCTACTTTAGCACATCACATTATTGTATTGAAAAAAAATAAGTTACTACATTACTACACTAGAATTGTATGAATGATACTGAGGAATGACATCAGCTACTGTATAGTGTAAACCTTTGAATGCTTTCAGGACGTACATAATATATTTCTTTTTGTTCTAAATGCTAATGGGTTTGGCTCCCTTAAAATAATTTTTCCTTGTAGATTGGCAAGCAAGACCAAGATCCTCACAGAGATACATTTTTTCCCTGGTGGTACCATAGAATGGTGGCTGTTACAGATGGGAATAACTTTAACTGTTGTAGATTTCTTTCATGACAGGTATGCACATCAGAGGATACACCAACCAGGGCCCCTATTACATTGTTCGCGCAATTTCGTTCGCGCAGCGCAAATTTTTTTGGCACGCATCATCCAGCGTTATCGCGCAAAAATTAACGCGGCATTCCAATCCGAACGCATTTTCTCATCTGTCAAAAAATAACGTTTGTAAAAACGATGCGCAAAACGAAGTGTAATACGCACGCAGTAACGTAGCGCACGTAAATCAGTGTGCAGACAGTTTTTTCGCAGGATTCAGACAATCAGAATTAAGAACCTTAATTGACATCAGTTTACCTTCATTGACTCACTTAAGTTTTTGCGCCTGTCAAAGTAAATCTGAGTATACATGCTGCAGCAATAAAAAAATATATGCACGAATTCACAATTTTATTGTTTGGGTATGTGTAGAATGTGTAACTATACTGTGCTGTATCTTTTTTTTGGTGCTGGTGTGTTTAGTTTCGGCCACAACGTTCCGATTTGCAGTTACCACCAGCTTTTCAAAGACGTTAAAATTATGCGCGCAAACGTCGTTCGTAAAAAGATGCGCATCGATTGAAATACCATCCGCGTACCAGCGCACAAATGAATTTGCGCTCACAATGTTAAGTATAGGACGCGCACAGTTCATCACGCTCACGCAGGTCCATCCGCGTTAGAGGATAACGCTCATCATTTGCGCGAACATTGAAACACGACATTCAGCGCAAATGGTTTTGCCCCTCACGCAAATGCGCATTTGCGCACGCAAAACGCACTGCGCGAATAATGTAATAGGGGCCCAAATGGGGAGATTTTTGTGCCTTTTCAACCCTTGTGTTAGGGAGTCCCACATACAATTATAAATCTATAATGACACAACATCTAAAATCTACAAAAAAATTATTACCATAAAGTATATTATCAAATATCCCTGTAGTTTATGTGAATTACGGTAACTTCCTGTCACAACACTAAATATTTTCTAATTCGTTAGATCTGATTCTTACCGTTACAGTTAAAAGTTTTTATAAAGTGCTAACTAGTTCCGTAGCGCTGTACAATGGGAGGCAGAACAATAAATAGAGGTTAGACACATAATACAGTAGATGAGAGGACCCTGCTCAAGAGCTTACAATCTAAGAGAATAGGGTGAGATGCCTTTACACCCAGCACATACTTTCAGACCCAGCACACCCCGTATTCACACATCTGAAAGCACAAAAATAGGCAATAGCACATCAGGACTCCAGGCTGCAGATACCAGCTACATTCTTTAACACTCATCTAAATCTATCTATCTCTAGATCTATCTATATATATCACAGTTTAATTAATTGAAATCATAGTCCATATGGAAAATAAGTCCCATTCCATTTACTTTGCACTTATTAATACACATTAGTTAATGTATTGCCATGCATTTAACATTCTGTCCTCCCCAGGCATATACATATCGTATAAGTGCAATTAGTGTCTGAAATGAGGATTGGATTGGCCTAATTTATCAGTAGCACACTTAATTAGAGAAGTCCTTCAACCCCATGTTGGCAGCAACTCAAGCTTGGCAGGCCACCAGAAATCATTTTATTCCATTACTGGGTTATATGTCTTTAGGGCTTTACGATAACACTATTGTTATTATCCTGCTTTAACCCCTTTAGTGTCAGAGTACCTGCATTATTATTGACATGTAATATATGTCAAAACTAATATATGTCAAAAGGAAAGACATGTCACGATAAAAAGATTGCACTAATTCCACAGAATAATAGCAGGAAACGTTGTTGGGTTTAAAATCAAAAGCTATTATTTATTTCCATTCATTATTTGCAATATATGGCTCTGATTGTAGCCAGGTACTGTATAATGAAAATATATTTGAAATATTTATGTGGTGTTTGGTTATATTATATCCATTCACAAATTGTTAAACGATAATGTTCAGGCACAATAAATAACTGACTACAAATGTAAAACTGTGTCCAGAGGAGCAGGTGGAAAGAAAACTATAACACTATACAAACAATAAAGGTATTGTGGAATAGTGCTCATGAACCATGCATAAGGGAGTCAAAAAATAATACTTACAATTAATGTTGCAGCTTCAAAAGTCGTCCCATGTCACAATAGGTGTAACCAGATTATGTTCCAGAGCCTCAAAATGCCCCACTCTGGTTAACTAGGGATGAGCCGAACACCCCCGTGTTCGGTTCGCATTCGAACTCGAACAATTTCAAAAGTTCAAGTTTGAACGCGAACACGAACCGAACTCAATGCAAGTCAATGGGACTCGAAAGTTCGAATTTTAGAGTGTCCTCCAAGAGGGCATATATGCAAGATATTTGCCATAAAAGGTGTATGGGGGTCAGGGTAGTGCCCTGGGGACAGGAAACAAGGACAAAAAGTTTTAAAAAAACTTTTATTTTCCATGAAATAAAGGTTAAGAATAAAAACAAAAAAATCCTTCAAATATCGTGCCTAGGAGGTCCCCATAACCTGCCCGTGAAGTGGCGGATTTGTAGGATGTATAGAAACATTTAAAAACAAAAAAAATGACATTTCAAATGACGGTATTAAATGGTTTTCTTTTAATCTATTCATAAACAACTCCTTGGGGCGGCAGCCTGTATGAAAAGACATTTCAGGACACGCAGAACAAGTTTAGTGATTTTTTGGCTAAATTATGGTGAAGCTTATGCAGGCTTTGGATGAAAGTAACAATAGGTGCTTTAAAATTGGGCCTTTAGTGTCGGCAACAGTGCCTTCACACCGTAACCCCTCTGTGGTATTGTGGAAGAGTGCAGGGTTGGACCCTGCGGTCCAATATTAAAATTATATGAATCTGGTAATATAGGCGTCAGTGGCAGTGCAAATATTACTGCGTTATAGTGTATGGCAAGATGGAAGTGCACCAGCAGTAACAAGCAGCGGAATATACCAGACAGGGGCACAGAGCGAGAGTAGTTGTTATAACAAAACCAGCTCAACAACGTTTAGGCACTAGTACTGCGCTACTGTATATGGTGAGAATTGGCGCACACCAGTCCCGGCGGCTCTGCATCATCACACCTCCCCCTGCCCCCTGATCACTCACAGCTGCGCCGGGTGCCGCCGGAGCTCCTGGAATTCGGCCAGCTGGCGGCACCATGCATCTGGGGCCCTCCGATCGCCACCCGGGGCCCTGGATGTCACAATATTACAATCCAAACGCAAACGGGTTAAGTAACCAAATTTGTAAGAAGAATAATTAATGCAGCATATGAATCCTCACACTGCCGGGCAGCACCTTAAGGCCCGGTTCACACCTAAGCGTTTTACAGCGCGTTCCTGCATGCTGTAAAACGCATAAACAGGGAAATCACATTATTTGCTATGGGACCCGTTCATACCTGGGCGTTTTACAGCGCGCAGGAACGCGCTGTAAAACGTCCTACGCCCAAAGAAGTACAGGAGCTTCTTTGGGGCGTATTGCAGTGCGTTCACTCTGCAATCTATGGCCGTGAAACGCGCTGCAATGCGCATTCGCATGTTTTTTACGTTTGCGCGATACGCGCGTTAAAAACGCACGTATTGTACGCGTAAAAAAACGTAGGTGTGAACCCAGCCTTACAGTATAATTAATGCAGCATATGATTCCACACACTGCCGGGCAACACCTCCACAGTTTGTGGATCCAGGAATCAGGTGAGTATTAGAAAGAAAAAAAAGGTTTTATTTTATGTTGCTGGGGACATTTAAAAATGCCCTCGGATTTTATTTTTTTTAAAAATGTGTCGCCTTACCTTAACCTGGTGGTTAGTGGGGGCTCCCTGGATCCTGGTTGTGGGGAAGGGGGGGGTCTGCCATGGCTCCCTCACTGGAGTCCCTGCGCCACCTTTCTGCCACATGCACC
Organism: Leptobrachium leishanense; assembly: GCA_009667805.1. Taxonomy (NCBI): domain Eukaryota; kingdom Metazoa; phylum Chordata; class Amphibia; order Anura; family Megophryidae; genus Leptobrachium; species Leptobrachium leishanense. The sequence goes on along the minus strand of CM019063.1, from coordinate 385,292,057 downwards.
CGGCTGGCCAGCCCGCACAGTCGCAGCTCTGTAATCTTGCGGCCGCATGCTCCTCAAGGGGTCCTTGGGAGGGAGGCTCCGGCGGGCTGCCCTCTACAGTGCCTGATTAGAGGGCCTCATCTGCCTGATGTTTTGGCAACAAGAAGGTTTTATCCCATAGGCTTCAATGTTAAAAATATTTCCGTTTTAATTCAATATCTAATAAACCATTGCTTATAATATTCTGCAGTAAAGAGTCTCTTTATTTTTAGATTTTTTAGTATTTAACCACTTCGATGCGGAGGACGCGCTCAGCGCGTCCTCCGCATGGCTCCTGCTGTGCTGAGGACGCGCTCAACGCGTCCTCCCTTTGGGGTCAGCGTTCGGCCGGGTTCCGGACGATCGCTGGCCCCCCCGGTGCGGGCTGACATCCTCGATGTCAGCCCAGCATCCGGAACCGCCGCCGGTGAAATTAGGTGTCATCGCGGCAGCGCGATGACACCTAATTCAGGTGCCCCCCCCCCGCATGTGCGGAGGAGACGCCTGAAAGGGAGGGGGGAGGTCCTTCAGACCTCTCTCCCTCCCGATCGGCGGCATTGCGGGGGTTAACCCTGGCACCATTTGGAAGGGCACAGCCTGCCCTTCCAAATGGTACCTGGCATTAACCCCTGGGGAGCTGGATCACGAATCGGCGCTGAAAAGCGCCGGTTCATGATCCTTTCCCGGAGCTGGCCGACATCTTGTATGTCGGCCAAGCCTCCGGGAACTCCCCCTGAGGACTGGCGTCATCGTGCATAGCACGATGACGCCAGTCCTGGAGTTAACCCCTAACTGCCACCAACGGTGGAGATAGGGAGTTCCAATGAACTCCCTATCTCCCGATCCGTGACAGCTAGGGTTTAACGTTTGGTATTGTTGGATCGGCCAGAGCATGGCCGTTCCAACGATACCAAACTCGAATGTGAAAAAGTTTGTAAAAAAAATAAAATAAATAAAATAAAAAAAAAAATATTTAAAAAACAAATTATAAAAAAAAATAAACCCTTTTTTTTTCTTTTTTTTGGTTTGTTAATGCAGTAATATTGTTCCCATTTCAATTATAATGTGAACAATGATGCTGCACTAACGATTTTTGTATGCGGTGCGTTTGTTAAAAATCGTGTAATTTTCCCCAAAAAAAATGTAACGAGACCCCATCTCTAATTTTTTTAACAAGCGCACCCCATACAAAATATAACCGCAATTGCTCGCATGTTAAAATGTGGAAAAAAAACACTTTACACGCTGTAAATTATTGAAAATTCATATTTTATTGCATTTTTTGTTATAATATACAGACAGGTCATGACGTATACATATAATAATGACATATTATTAATCTGCCGAGTCTGACGGAAAGAACGATATATAATATGTCTGGGTCATATACTAAAATAAGCCTTCAAAACGCGTTTAAACATGATGAGCAAAACCGGTAAAAATGACCTCAGCACAGAGGCGTGAAAAGCCTCAGCAGCGAAAGGGTTAAGCATTTTTTTTTTTCGAAAAAAAACAAAAAAAAATTTCGACACTTTTGGCGAAGATCCCAAAAAGTTTGAAGTTCGTGAACTTTTGAACGGCCAATGTTCGAATAGAACTCCGAACCGATTGAACCGAAGAGCTCATCCCTATTCGTAACCCCTTCACTACCAAGCAACATTTGTTGAAGACAATAAAAATCAAAAAATACATCTATTTACATGCACTGCATTTTTTCCCAAGACAGTTGTAAATTGAATGACAATTAAACATAGAAAAAAGTATATACAAGATCGTGTAGAAATTCAAGTGTGAGCCAAAGGCACTTGTAAAAAGATTCAAATCCAGATGCTACTACTAAAGGCCCTCAAGAGAGCATTTGAAAAAGGTCATTCTTTGGACATGATGAGAGCCTTTAACCCCTTCACTACCAAGGGATTTTTGAGAACAAAAGTTATAACATTTATTTGAAACATGGGATGTGAAGTTAACAAGTAAATATAGCGTAAAATAGAGGTTTTGCAAAGAAATTGTTGTTCTGAGATAGTTAAAAAATTTAAATTTTTCATGTGTTTGTTTATCCTTTACAGAAATATTGTTGAAATGTAAGATTCTGAGCTCTAAATTGTGTAATTTATCTTACACAACTTCAATTGCATTATTATCATACAGGCAGAAAAGAACATTATGTTAGATACAGTAACAGGGAATTTAAAGTGATGATAATGAGATTATTAGCAATGCAGCTTCCAAAAAAATACTAATATTTAAAATATTATCTGTATGTAACAAAATGCCTGTATATGTACATTACAGTAACACCTTGTAACCGTACTCTACGGGGATTTTTCATCATTATAACCCCCTAAATCTTATCCCTGTAAGGCAGTGATTGACCCCACAGCTCTCCCTGTATTCTGCCAAGTCCCTGGCTGCTGTAATGCAGCAGTGATCTATTTGTTAGATCTATTTAGATCTATTTGTTAGATCTATTACTGTTAGTGATCTATTTGGTATTTTGTTACAGTGAGGTGTAGGGTGCTTGGAGAGACATAAAACAAAGGATTTCATTTCTCCACTGGCGACACTAATCTTGCTTTAAAAAGGTGGTCAAATGGTCTTTTGATATGCTAATGAGTGCTTTTCAATGTATTACAATGCAAAAATCGAGATAAACCGTGTGGTCTATTAGACAGTGACTCTGCCCTTTCAATGTTGACTTCAAAGACAAAAAAGGGGAGACAGTGCTCCCATAGCGCAATAAAGTTTCAGCAACATAATCTGGTTACACCCATTGTGAGATAGGTGGTCTTTTGGAGCTGCAACATTAATTTTACGTATTATTTTTTTCTTATTTACACTTATGCATGGTGCATGAGCACTGTCACACAGAGCCAATACCTTTATTGTTTGTATTGTGTTAAAGGGATACTCTAAGCAACATGACCACCTAAGCTATTTTAGGTGGTCATGATGCCCGGAGTATGCCGCCCTTTGTCCCCCTCCCTCCGCTCAGCCGATCAGCTGAAAATGCTGAAAACAGCTGAGAGAGGCGGAGAACTTTACTCCGCCCTCCCAGCTGTCAGTCAGCAGAGCGGGAATCATATTTCCCGCTTCTGCCGACTTTTGCCGAGTAGGAGACGTCATCGCGCTTTCAGCGCGATGACGTCTCCTACTCCCCGCAGAAGGTGGCGGCTCCCTCTTCGGGTTAGTGTTGCGCGCATCCTCTTGCGCGCAACACTAATCCTCAGAGGGAGCCGGGAGGAAGCCTGCCGATTGGCTGGCTTACGTGAGAGGCGCGCATGCGCGCTTCTCACGTAAACCAGAAGCCAAGACGCAGCAAGAAGAAGGACGGGAGCGGAAGAGGAGGGAGGTGAGTATAAAAAAAAAAAACGCCGCTGGAAACCAGAGGATTTTAAGGTAAGTATTGCAGTTACAAGAAAAGAAAAAAAAAAGAAGGTTTTATTAAGGGAATAGGGATAGGTTAGGAAAAAAAAACGGGGGGTGATTTTTTTGTTGGAGTGTTCCTTTAAGTGTAGTTTTCTTTTATATTAGCGCCATTGGACACTGTTTTATTTTTTATGTTCCCTGAATTTGTTTGGTGTTTAATTTATTGGTGCTCTGAAGGCTGCATATATTATTAAGCACTAAGTTCACGCTATTTGCACCAAATATTTAATTATTAAATAGGATTCATTTTGAACAAACATTCACATTTCTAGCTTCACAATAAATATCTATGCTGTACATCTGTTATCTTGCAGTATCCATATTATGCTTTCCAGCAAAGGCAATTTGTGTAACTCTTCAAAGGGATACACTTGAGAATAGATCTATAGCAGTGGTTCCCAACCGCGGTCCTCAAGTACCCCCAACAGATCAGGTTTGCCAGATATCTGACGCATAGCACAGGTAGTCTGATTTGCTGCTCGGTGATTGCAGGATTCAGTCTGCTTTTCTCCAAGGTAATCGTTAAAACCTGGCGTATTAGGGGCACTTGAGGACCTCGGTTGGGAACCACTGATCTATAGATATGTTGATCCTAGATAACAATGAATATTTGCATTTTTACATATCTTTTCCGAAGTTGACACTTACGCTCATGGTCATGACTGATTTAAAAAAAAAAGACCATCAGAATCCATTCTCTTTTTAGAATGTAAAGTGTAAATGAATTTTTCGGGTTGCTGACCATTGTTTATTGTCAAATATATTGGATAAGGAACAAATCTCATCAGGTACGGTATAACTAAATTAAAGATTAAAAATGCAATATCTACGCCGAAATCAAAGCGACAATAACCTCACTTAAAAACGGAAAAACACCAGGCCCAGATGGCTTTGGGGCGGAATATTACAAACTCCTTTCTGGCCTGGTGATTCCCCACTTAGTTACGCTGTATAACAATATCCTGGGGGGTGGGACCCCACCCCCGACCTTTAATGAGGCGCGGGTGGTGGTTCTCCCCAAACCGGGAAAAGACCCAACATTGGTAACCTCCTATCGTCCCATTGCACTACTAAATACTGACCTCAAAATACTGTCCTCCATCATGGCTCGCCGTCTTCAAAAACCTCTTGCACGCCTCATAGGGCCTCAACAAACGGGATTCCTTAATGGCCGCCATTCCACTACCAATATACGCAAAGCCATAGCGGCAATATGGTCATCTTCCCTCACGCCACAATCCTCAAACCTCTTACTGAGCTGTGACGCAGATAAGGCGTTCGATAGGATCTCATGGAATTATTTAATCAGATTTATTAAGTTTCATCATTTTGGTAAGACATTCTTAACACTTTTTCGTGCACTCTATCTTACGCCTTCCACTATGATCACAGCAAATGGACTCAACTCCGCCCCCTTTAACCTAGAGCGAGGAACTAGGCAAGGATGTCCTCTATCCCCGTTATTATTTAACCTGGCCCTAGAACCTCTAATACGTATCATAGAAATGTCCCAAACAATATCAGGAATTCATTTGTCCCCCACAGTAGTATTAAAAGTTGTAGCCTTTGCAGACGACTTGTTGATATTCCTTTCAGACCCCGCCTCCGCGATCCCCCCCCTATTGAAGTTGTTTGACTCCTTCCATGTAGCCTCCGGCTTCCAAATCAACTACGCCAAGACAGTAGCTCTACCTCTAGGCCCCAAACCACAGGGTTCTTGGCTCCAGGGCTTTCCCTTCTCCTGGGCACCCTCGCCGTATATTAAATACTTGGGTATTATTCTACCGATTGACCTCTCCCGCTTATACAAACTCAACATAGACCCTCACTTAGCCCAAACAAAAACACTTTTGGAGGCCTGGAGCTCACTTCCACTTTCTTACTTGGGGCGGGCCTCACTTATTAAAATGACCTTATTTCCCAAATTACTATACACTATACAAGTATTGCCTCTCCTACTGAAACCTAATGATCTTCAGTTATTCAACAGGTTGTACGCGTCCTTTATTTGGCAAGATAAGCGGGCACGTATACCACTCCTTAGCCTCCAGCAACCGATAGCGAGGGGAGGTATCAACTTCCCCAATTTACTAGATTATAACCTAGCAGCACTATATCGTTACGTATCGGATTGGCTGAATGATACTTCCCGCTTCACAGCCTTACATGTGGAACAGGCGCTACTTCCTGCCTCCTCTTTACTAGCATTTCTTCACCAACACTCTCCCGCCATCCCCCCTCCCCTACGCGATAACCCTTTGCTCTCCACGACGAAATTAGCTTGGGTCAGAATTCGTAAACGCCTCCAATTGTCCTGGCAAACATCCCTTTGGTCTCCTATCTTGCATAACCCTCACTTTCAAAATGCCTCCCCTGCTCCTATCTTTCGAACCCTGGCTCAACGAGGTTTTAGACTCCTACACCATTACCTAGATGGAGCATCAGGTCTGCCTTATTCTTACACAGCCTTGACAGAACGCATTGCCCCATTAACTATACACCCTGTTTATTACTTACAACTCAGACAGTTCCTTCTCGCACAACTGCACACCTTATCTCCCACTGATTTAACTAACCAGTTAGACACGCAATTACTCGTACATAGTTCATCTCCTCCCTCGACTTCAACCATTTACACACTTCTACAACATTCACTCCCCACCTCGAAACCCTGGAGGGCTATCTCTCGATGGGCCACTACTTTTCCAAACCTTACCCCCAACGACCTAGTGTCGGCTACTCTGGTATCAAGACGCACTCTCCCATCCGCCAATTATTGGGACATGTTTTATAGGATACTCCACCGAGCCTACATGGCGCCAGATAGAATGGCCCGTTCAGGACTATTACCTAACGCCAACTGTTTAAAATGCAATTTTTCCCCAGCCGACCTCCATCATTGTCTCTGGTCGTGCCCCTTTATTCAATTATTTTGGGACACCGTACGCCGATTCAGCTCCCAGGTTATCCGAATCGAGATTCCCTTCACACCTAACTGGGCTATTTTCAACTTACCAACTTCACAGACCCTTCAACCCCTCTCTAGATGCCACCGGTTTTGGTTAGGTCTCCTAGCAGCGACGGGCAAAAAGGCCATATTATCTCAATGGATATCCGGTACCCCTCCCTCATTCCGCATGATGTACGACAGAATCTATTCCATATTCTTGGCTGACTGGTCTGAGGCCTCACTACATCAGACTGAGAAAACTCAACAATTCTTTACCCACTGGTCCCCTTTTATTTGTGCCTTACCACCTGAGGTCAAAACCTCCCTACGAAACACGTTCTGCGATGCCCCATGGTATTCCCTACAAATGCTGCGGAACACCCCTCCGATCCCCTCAGATACCTCTGACCACTTGTTAGTTAACTTTCTTGCCTCCACTTCCCGGGATACCCTAACCCAGCCGTCCACCTCTGAGCTTTAAATGCTGACATTACCATGACACTTCGGTACTGGATTGTGATGTAATACTTTAATTAACACCGGAAACTGTGATTTTTTTTTTTTTTTTTTACATTGTTACAGATTGTACATGATATGAAAAGGAAAAAAAAAAAAAAAAAAAATGTTACCCCTTTTTCTGTAAATTCATCTTGATCTGAGACGAATAAAAATATGTTTAAAAAAAAAAAAATGCAATATCTGAAAAATGCAGAGCTTTTAAATTTGTAACAAAATGCTATTTCCCTGTACTCCTGTATTCTGCAGGTCTCACTCACCATGTATCTTAGTCCTCCAGAAGTTTTGGAACTACATTTGTTAGGAGTCTCAGTCAACCTAATTAGTAGCTGTAATTATGGGAGTTGTAGTTCCAACATGTCTGTTGGGCCAAGATTGCTGACCTTCATTGTATGTGTTATAATTTTGCAAAGAAGTAAGCCAATGCCTTACTGTCCCTATTTTATTACAAAGAAATTATTATCAAACAACTCCCTTGCTATACTCCCCAATTGTTATTTGACAGAGCAATCCCTATTGAAAGGTCCTGCCACTTTCAAGGACATCAGGGAAACAGCCTCCTACTGCTCAATGGAATTGTGGCGTTTCACAGGCATTTAGGCCCATGTCAGACGGACGCAGTGATCACGTCCGTGTTGCCGCACAGTTTAACGTCCGTCGTAGCATAGAATCATAATCAATAAAGACCCACACATGAAGTACGTGCGCACCGCACTACACACAATGCACGTGGCAAACGGACGCAAGTTAGGCAAGAATGTAAAACCGGTAAGATCGACGCGCAGAGTGCGCCACGTCCGTGTAGCGGCCTGTGTGCATTATGCTGCGACGTCAGACGCAGCGCATTTGTGACGTCCATCACGTTGACGCTCAAAGTTTTTTTTGGTCTGTGGTCTGGCTGACTGTACCTGTATTTTAATAATTAATTTTGATTCCCATATTTTCCTTTTTTTTCTACTTCCGCCAAAAAAACGGACCGTGTGGTGTCTACAGTATCTTCCGTCAGTACGTCCGTCCTTTACGCACACACGCAGAGTGCGCTCAGACTGCGTTCATCTGACATTAAATGCCTTATAGTGCTTTGAGCATGTGCAGCCTACAGTTCATCTTTTCTCATCAGGGACAAGTAAGGGAGAAACTCACATTGGACACACAAGATTATAGGGATCAGATCAACTCAGATTGAATCAAATGTCTGAATACAATTGCACTTACTGTGCAGCGTTAATTCACCAACCCTAATTCTGAACCCGACCCAAAAACCAAGCAGAAATATAATCTTAACCCTAAAAGTAACCTTAATTATAAATCGAGAAGAAATCATAACCATAACCTTAAATGTAACCCTATCCATAATTCTAATCAAAACAAGCAGAAATAGTAACCTTAACCCCTTAAATGAAACTCTAACCTTTACCATAACCCTAATCATAAAACAAGCTAAAATAGTAATCATAACCCTAAAAGAAACGCTAACCATAACCATAACCCCAATCATTAAACAAGCAGTTATAGAAACTCTAACCCTAAAGGTAACCCTAACCCTCACGCTAAAAGTATTACTAACCCCAATCATAAAACAAGCAGTAATAGCAACCCTAACCCTAAAAGTAACCCTATTTTATGTATCACCAAAAATTCCAAACTGATCCAATATCATATCAAACTGAATATGAGATTTCGGAATCCAAAATATTTGGGTTTTGATCTGAACCCAAATGTTTGTGCACATGTCTGGGAAACATTCACCTTTTTACTACTGGCATAGCTGAAATCACATCAATCCCATACAATGGATAAAACCGGTGTGCTGACTGCTATAGAATCAATAAATTAGTCTCCATATCTACCAAGAAAACAGCATATCATATCATCAGTCAGTGTCAATGACAATTAACCACCTTGTATTAAATATATTTAAAGCAGCTATAAATTAAAGTCATGGTTGCAGACATGATGCACCTGGGGGGCAGTGTTTGGAGACATATTATTCATGGTTTTATTATTGTTTTTCACCTGGGCGTTTATGATTTGTTTTTAATATTTGAGGTCACCTATGGCACCTGTTATTGGTGAGCATTATTGCTCCTTACATTAGATGAGTATTTTATGTTGTAAAGGTACTATGGTAACTGGATAACTTGTCATTGGTGTGCAACACCAAGCCAATGCAAGGGGAAGGGGCCATATACTGGCTGGTGAGTAGACATGTGCACAGCACAAAATTTTGTTTTGAACTAGTGGATTAGTCCTAAAATGCAATTTATTTAGTTGCTAAAGAAATTCGTTTTCAGTTCTTTAGTATGAAAACTAATTTCATTCATCCGAAATCTAGCGGATACAATTACTATTGTAGTAGTGGGTCCTCAGAGGGCTGAGATCGCTGCCCGTTACAGTATCTCTCACTCTCAGCACAATGTGGGCCATATTACATAGTTGGTGCTAACTTAACCAGAGCTGTTGTAAACTTCCCAGAGCCATTATAGTCTATGAAGGTTTTCAGTTTACAACAGCTCTGGTAATACTGCCCTGTGTCAGGCAAAGCTGTTACAGTAACTGACTGCTGCTCATCACAGCACTCAGAGTTTCAGTAAAACTAGTAAATAATATTTTTATATGTAAGAGGTTATAACAATAATATTTCCTTGTTTTACTGAAACTCTGAGCGCTCTTACAGTCAGTTACTGTAACAGCTGAGACTGATACATTGTACTGAGAGATAATATAACAAGCTGCTGATCTCAGCGCTCACAGCCACTGGATTTAAAGGGCTAAAAAAAAAAAAGGCTCCTCTCTATATAATGTTTAGAACATCCTCCTACATTAATACCCCTCTCTGTATAATGTATAGAACATCCTCCTGCATTAAATAATGCCCCTCTCTGTATATAACATCCTACTGCATTGGCATGTGGAGGGTACAGAACTTCGGATGTTGCGCTCTTCATTGCTGGTCTCCTTCACTCAATGTAATATCACAAAAAGGACTGAAACTAAAATATAGTGCATTTTATTTTAGTTTCTTTCATTTTTTGTACTGACTGAGCAGTTTATATCTCTTGAGTCATACGAAAACTAAATTATCCCAAAATTCTGACTAAATCATTTTAGTACTAAAACGAATGCACATGTCTACTGGTGAGAGTATGAAATTGTTTCTATTTAAGCTTTCCTTGTATATGTTTGTATTGTCTTGATAAAGGCTCGAAAAGCCAAAACTTTGATCGATTTACAATAAAGATTGGACTTTTATGTGAAGATCCGTGAGTGCCCTCAGTATGTTGAAACAATCATATTTATATACTATATATACAGTAAATACACAGTATCTCACAGAAGTGAGTACACCCCTCACATTTTTGTAAATATTTTCTTATATCTTTTCATTTGATAACACTGAAGAAATGACACTTTTGCTACAATGTAAAGTAGGGAGTGTACAAACTAGCGTCGCTAGGTGGGAGCGGGGGGTGCGGCCCGCACTGGGTGACACCACCCCCTAGGGTGATACCAAAAAAATAAAAAATAAATTTTTTATTAAATTTTTTTTACAAAAAACTATTTTACCAGCAAGGATATATTGAGAATTCTCTCATTTTCAAGTATGTCCTGGGTAGGCAAGGCTGGCACTTTCCAGGGGGCAGCAAAAAAAACACCACTAAAGGGGATATTCACAATGACACAGACATTTCAGTGTTCTGTTGTTCCCCACACTTCGGGGAATCAAATTTCCCTGGTGAATTCACTGCAGGATCCCTGAAATGCAGGAAATCAGCCACCGAATGTCACCACGAACACGTCCCCCGCGGTTTTCAAAAAAACTACTGAACGAAAATGTCTGGAATTAACATATAAGATCCTATGAATGATAATAAAAAGGGCTGTTACAGAAAAAAAAACGCTATTAGAAAGAAAAAAAAATTGAATTTTGTTTTTAAAAATGCCTAATAGATACCAAGAAAAAAAAGCAACAGATAAAGAGACTAGCGATGTGCACCAATTTTTTTTCGTTTCGGCTCGTTTTGTTCGTAATTCGACAAATTTCATTTCGGATCGTTTTGGCTCGTTTTTCGTATCGACTTTTTTTGTAAAATCGGAAATTTTTGGGTTTTCGGATCGGCTCATTTTTCGTATCGACTTTATTTTCGTGATTTCGGACATTTTCGTGTATTCGGTGTGGGAAATGTTTTGCCCCATTCCTGTTTTAATTCAATATCTAATAAACCATTTATTATTATATTCTGTAGTAAAGAGTCTCTTTATTTCTAGATTTTTTTAGGATATTTTAAGCATTTTTAAAAAAAAAAAATTCTGAGCCACAGGGTTTGGGAAATGGTTTGCCCCATAGACTTCAATGTTAAAAATATTCCCGTTTTAATTCAATATCTAATAAACAGTTTATTATTATATTCTGTAGAAAAGAGTCTATTTTTAAATTTTTTTAGGATCTTTTAAGCATTTTTTGAAAATTACTGAAGTGGAACCGAAATTACGAATTGAACGAAAATGATTTCCAATTCCGAAAATTTTTAATTTCAGATCGGAAATCGTTTAGTTTCAGACATTTTTGGATCCGATCCGATTCGGCCAAATCCCCGAATCGGGCCGATACGTGAAAAAAAAAACGAATCGGTCCTAAACGAAATGCACATTCCTAAAAGAGACTTTTTACTACAGATTAATGGAATAAACGTTTTATTAGATATTGGGTAAAAACGGGAATATTTTTAACATTGAAACCTATGCAGGGTTATTCAGAGAAGGGTGAAAACCTTGAGAATGACTGTAGAATTGAAAATTCTAGGGCAAAATAGTCAAACCAGAAAAAATTCTCCCATTTATCTCACTTTCCAAATTGGCTATTTGGTCTAGATCAGTGTTTCTCAACTCGTATCCTCAGGATCCACTAACAGGCCTGGTTTGTGGGATATCCAAAGCTCAGCACAGGTGATCTAATTAGCTGCACAGTGATTGCAGTATTCAGTCTGCATTTCCCCAAGGTGATCTGCAAAATCAGGCCTGTAGTGGGTCCCGAGGACTGGAGTTGAGAAACCCTGGTCTAGATTGTTCATTCTCCTGGCAATTCTCAAGGTTTTCACCTCTCTCTGAATAGCCCTGATGGTGTTCGCCTGAATAAACCTGTCTAATGAAACCACTGAACATCAGGACATTTCTCTGCTGTTCGATGTCTCTGAACAGATTTACCATTACTTCTCTATGGGGACTTTCACTGCCGTCGAACAGGCACCGTACTTGCTGGCAGTTCACTAAAATTTGTGTGTGAGTATGTGAGAGAGCTGCACAGCAATAAACCTCACAGTAATGTGCGCCGTGTATTATGAGCATTCAGTATTATATGGGAGTACTGCTTTATGAGTAAGAGTAGTTAAAAAAATAAAATAAACATAAAACTCGGGGGAGGGGCTGACACCATGAGTTACCGCACCGGGTGACACCAACCCTAGTGACGCCACTGAGTGTACAGCTTGTATAACAGTGTAAATTTGCTGCCCCTCAAAATAACTCACACAGCCATTAATGGCTAAACCGGTGGCAACAAACAAGAGTACACCCCTAATTGAAAATGTCTTTTGCTTGCCAATGGTTTAGACATTAATGGGGACAGTAACTTTAATGAGGGGACAGTAACTTTACACTGTTATACAAGCTGAACACTGTGCGGTGTGTATGAGGGTGTCTGTGGGTTTCCTGTACACAGATGAGTGCAGCGTGCCATTGGCAACTGAAATGGTACAATCCAGGAAGCTCACAATGTGCTTGGAGAAATCCATCTCGAGTTTGAGCAATGGTTGGAACATATTGAATGTGTTGTGGAAGTCAAGAAGGCGTTCTTCTCCTTCTGTCCATATGATGAAATGTCATCAATGTATCACAGATATTTGTGTGGCTTCTGAGGGTGAGTGTTCAGGAACCTATATACAGGTGAAACTCGAAAAATTAGAATATCGTGCGAAAGTTGATTTATTTCAGTAATGCAATTTAAAAGGTGAAACTAATATATGATATAGCCTCATTACTTGCAAACCAGGATAGTTCAAGCCGTGATTTGTCATAACCCTTTTCCTGACAATCCTCTCCAGGCTGCGGCCATCCCTGCTGCTTGTGCACCATTTTCTTTTCTCCACACTTTTCCTTTCCACATAACTTTCTATTAATGTGCTTTGATACAGCACTTTGGGAACACCCAACTTCTTTTGCAATTACCTTTTGAGGCTTTCCCTCCTTAAGGAGGGTGTCAATGATGGTTTTCTACACAACTGTCAGGTCAGCAGTCTTTCCCATGATTGTGATTCCTACTGAACCAGACTGAAAGACCATTTAAAGGCTCAGGAACCCTTTGCAGGTGTTATGGCTTAATTAGCTGATTAGAGTGTTACACTTTGAGCCTAGAATATGGCACCTTTTCACAATATTCTAATTTTCTGAGATTGTGGATTTGGGGTTTACATGAACTGTAAGCCATAATCATCACAATTATGACAAATCACGACTTAGACTCATTACAAGCAAAGCAAGAGAGTTCATCTCATATATTAGTTTCACCTTTTAAGTCGCATTACTGAAATAAATGAACTTTTGCATGATATTCTAGTTTTTCGAGTTTCACCTGTAATATATATATATATATATATTTGTTATAGGGGTATAGTCCAAATGGAGATAACCTTCCCTGGGAAAAAGGTTGTCCAGGCAGCAAAAGTTATTTTTCAATCAGTCAGCTTTTTATTTAAAAGGTTGCAATAAGACAAAATAAAACCTTGCCATCCAGGCTCTAACTAAACAGGCAGTTTTCTTATCTAGCAAGTGGTGAGCATATCTCAGCCACCTCACCAAACAAAAATACTTTAAGCAACCTTTTACTCACACCTTTCAGCTTGTAACTCTCTCATGCAGTCCGAGTCCCAGGCCAGAGCAAGTTCCTGTTTCTGCCTCCCCTTTCTATCTCCTCTGCATAAGCATAAATTAAGTAATTAACAATCCAGGGGAGAGACACAAAACCTGGATATTCAGACACCACATTCAGCCTGAAAACCCGGTCTGGATTCAGCTAGTTTTGCACATAGGACAGAAAACTAGGGGAAATGTATCGCCCCTCAATGACCTCCCCTTTCCTTATGTCACTATATATGAAAACCAATGGCAACCTGCACAAAACCACAATAAATTGTGAGTGCCTGGGTGCAAAGTACATAAATTCATGCAAAAATCATCAGAGAGGGACGCACTACAGGGCTTAGATCTCAAGATAAAAAGTGATGCTTTATTATATTACCATTTAAAAGTGCCCAATAGCAGTGACCGACGTTTCGGTCCTCTAAGGGGCCTTTATCAAGGTTGATAAAGGCCCCATAGAGGGCCGAAACGTCATTCAGTGCTATTGGGCACTTTTAAATGGCAATATTATAATGTGTAGCGTTGGTTTTAAATTCCCTGTCGTTGTAGTACTTGTTTTTGGCCACCGGAGGGAGACAAGCGCGATGTAAGACACTGAACATTGGGACTACATTTTCCAGCATGCTTTGCGGGCGGGAACAGGAAGTGGGTGGGAGAGAGACACTGACATCCGCAGCCTCGTGGAAAGAGCTGGCAGAGCACGCAGAGGAGTGAGAGGAGCAAGACGCAAGAGAGCAGAGAGTGATCCCGACCAGGCCAGAGCGCAGGTGCGGCCTAGCAGAGCTGGAGATCGGGTTTTTCCCTTCTTATTACACAAAGACCCAGTGATCCACCGCTAGTAACCCACGCTGATACAGAATAAGCTGAAGGACCCCGAGTTAGGAGAACCGCAGACGATCTAACAGGGAAAGCAGGCGTGAGCTGGACATCTTGTGGCAGATACAGACAAAGCAAGACAGCGGATCCGGTGACACAGAGAATCCCAGTCAAAAATGATATATATATAAACACTATATATATATATATATAAACAAATTATTCTTGATCACAGAATTATAGTAGCATTTCTGGCTTAATCTCCGCCTATGCAGTTCTTGAAAATGGCTTTGGTTAGTGGTGCGAAACAATGAATTTTTGATGTAATCTACACTAAAGATTTCTTCACATATTCATACACATCAGGGGCACAGCTTGAATCAAATATATGTCTGTGTGTATGTAGACTTAAGTGCAGAGTTTGTTTCCATAATTTGCTAACGTCTTGTTGATTTCAATTAAAATAAATGTATTCATAATATGTAGATATATTTATTCATAGATGCATTAGTTTTGCTGAGAACCTACGACAATGAGATTCTAATCTATAAAACAATGTGTCATTTTTGCAAGTATTCTATGATGGAAATCTTTGATTATTAGAAACATCTTTGGCAGCAATTACTACTGTGTATGTGGCTGAAGTGGCCTTTACTGTCCTATACGTAGGATAATAATCAAGTAATGCTTTGTAATTACATACTGTCTGTTACCAAATGCATTGTGATTCTCTTTATAGTTGAAAAGGCTTGCCAAATAATGATTTTTCTTTTGTTCATCGTGGGTCAGAATGCAAACAATTTGGTGACAGGGATATGTTATAGAAATAAATCAGCATGAGTGGGTGACCATTAACAGCTCCATTACAACATATCTGCTGTATTAGGGGCTCGAGCTGTAATAATAGGGAGTCACTCATTGATGCTGGCTGCTGCCTCTGGTGTTGGCTCCTGGAGTTTATAAGATTCGATAGATACTAAGTGAGACCCTTTGAGTTCGTTTTTGTGGGGTCATGCAGGGATAGCGGAAGAACACTGGAACATTAAAACGCAAATTCACTTCACACCAGGGTTTAAAGGCCACGACTTCAGAATATTTATGAATACTGGCTTGAGCTGTAAAGAATGAGCAAGTTTGGAAAAGCTTGTTCTTTACTGGCAAGCTGCAAATATAAAGCTCCTAGGCAAAACATAGGAGCTGTTAACTTACAGTAAGAAGGGGTGAAGTCCGAGCCACCAGCACCATCTAAGAGGAGAGGGGTGACACAGTTGGTGAGGGTACCTGGAGTATGCGAAGTAGTGGGGCACATGTGGGCTGATTGGGAAAATGGAGCAAGAGATGTACAGTGAGGGATCATGGAGTGAGCCGATAGGCTTCTCTAAAGTAATGTGTTTTCAGAGACTTCTTGAAGGACTGGAGAGACGGGGAGAGTCTGATGTTGCGGGGGAGGAAGTTCCATAGAAAGGGGGCAGGTCGGGAGAAGTCCTAAAGGCGGGAGTTGTGGTTGGGGGTACAAGGAACTGATAGCATCAGATCATTGGCAGAGAAACCCGGGAGCCAGTGCAGAGTTTGACAAAGAGGCGAGGTGTGAGAGGTGTGGAAGGTGAGGTGTATGAGTCTGGCACAGGCATTCATTATAGACTGCAGAGGGAGAATCTGGGATCTGTTAAGGCCAGAGAGAAGAAGGTTACAGTAGTTAAGGCGGGAGATAATAAGAGCTTGGATTAGCATTTTAGAAGAATTCTGATTAAGAAAGGGACGGATGCGTGCAGTGTTTTTTAGGTGGAAGTAGCAAGATTTGGTTAGTGACTGAATGTGAGGAGTAAAGGATAGATCGGTGTCCAAGAGGACCCCAAGGCTGCGAGTCTGAGAGGAAGAAGTAATGATGGCACCATTCACCTGACTAGTATAGTAAATCAAGAATTACTCATATACTGGGACTAATCCCATTTTTTAACTAATGAAAAGTGATTTTTCAAAAATGCACTGGCTCCTGGCATCAGATTTTTGGAAAATCACTTGGTAATGAAGGTGTTTATAGACTGTAAGAACTTCACCTCAGAACCAAACGCCATATTTAATTGCCTAACACTGCTTACCAAGTCAGTCAAATAAAATGGAATAAAAGGGAAATCAACATAAAAAAGTCAATAAATCAAATCTATGATTTAGAAGATAAAAAGAAGAAAATAATCACATTGTATTACAAATTTCAAAATTGAAAACATCATTGTGAAGGTCTAAATCCCCCAATATTTCAATTACATATATAGTACAAATAAGGAAACTGGAAAACTGCATTAATGTTTTTACAACTGGCATTAATGATAAAATAAAGTAAGTTGTGGCACAGATGTTCACGTGGTCATCGAAAGTGGACTTTTGATGCAATTCTATCTCTTTTAAATTTATGGTAAAGCACTCCATTTGCTTTAAAATTCAACGGGTTATCTCTAGTCATATATAAGAAGTGACTGGAGAGGTTTGTGGACATATCCAGGGGATGGTGTGCTTATTGGTTTACTTGTTGGCATGGAGATTAAAAATAAAATATAACAACATGTTACATAAGTAAATAGTTATACAACCTTTCCACACAAAATAATTAATTGCTTGTATAATCATTTGTATTATTCTTAGTCTGTCCAAAAATGCAATTATTTTTTCTCAGTTTTACATCTAGGAAATGGAATTTTTCTCTAAGACTGACAGGGAATTTCTTTGCTATAAAGTAAGAAAACCCCAAATAATCATTACATTTTCACTTTTATATTTGTCTTGGGTTAATGTGCCGTGTCTATACAAACAAGACAACAACTCTGATTGCAATTACATACAGGGTTATTCAGGGAGAGGTGAAAAGCAGAAGAATGACTGGAGAATGGACAATTCTAGGTCAAAATAGCCGATTTGGAAAGTGAGATGAATGGGAGAATTTTCCTGGTTTGGCTATTTTGACCGGGAATTTTCACTTTTCCAATCATTCTCCTGGTTTTCACCGCTCTCTGAATAACCCTGATAATGTACAGCATGTTCTATTCTGAATGTATGCATTAATACATTAATCTATTAAAATATATTGCGTAATATTCTACAGTTGGTACTAAATTAACCAGACCTGTTTTCAGTTTAACAACTCCATAGGCTAAAATGGCTCTGGTAAGTTTACAACAGCTCTGGCTAAATTAGCACCAACTTTGGAATAAGGCCCATTGCCGGTAAAACTGATGAAACATCCCCTGGAACAGTGACAGCATATACTGCCAATGTAGTACTGAAATCATGCACCTATCTATCTATGTCTCATGTATGTTTAAGAATTAATATGCCATGTCTAATCCAAATAGCCACACTTGGTCAGGTGACGTTCTTTTATCTATAGAATGTACTCATAAAAACATCATATCTAAGTGGATTCACCGCAACTAGTAGAACAATAAATCAAGTTTAGCTTTACTAAAATCAACTTAATTTAATGAATATTATCAGGAAAATTTGTATCTATATCATATATGATAGACATTTATATAATGTTGCATCTGACAAAGACCAACCTTTTTTCTCCAGTCAAACCCTGTCAAGTTGTAACACCCATAGATCATTCCTCAACATCTGTTCAGTTATCTGACTTTTTATGGGCATGTGCTGGAACTATTTGTAAGCAAGACATGCCAAGCCTAGCAAACAATCACAATAGTTTAATCTTTAGTGAAAACCATACAGTCCTAAAATATACAAATATGAAGAAGAATAAAAGAAATGAGTACAGGTCCTTACCTCCAGTTCTGCCATCCTTCCACCAGTGCTCAGAGTGAATGTGTGATGCTGAGAATGACAGGTTATCCTCCTGGAAGACCAGGGGGCTTCCTGCGTGTGATAAGTGGTGAGAGTGTCCCCAGTGTCAATTCACACAGTTCAGAAAAAAAACAGCAACATAGCAGAGATCTCACATCTCTCCCTCAACACATAATGCACACACCATCCCTGCTCATGTGTCTGAATTCTATGAGACAGCTCTCTCCCTGACAGTAAACACAGCAGCTGGAGGAGGGGTATACAGTTGGATAGACAAGTGCATTTATCCAATTCATCCATATGAAAATTCTCTTAAATCATAGTATTAGTATTTAGAAATGCCTACTTTTTAGTGTAAAGTGTAATATATTTTTACACATGTATGAGGCATATTGTGAACAGCATAACATAATAATCACAAAGATTTTTTGTGCAATGAAGTGATAAGTCATATAAATAACTAAAAATTAAATGGGCTTTATTTCACTCAACTGAAAAGCTTATGTTTTTATTCTCAGTGATCGATCGATCGCACACGTCTTTGATCTTTTCCAAATCGGCAAACAATATTAGACATTCCCTGACATTGTAGAACAGTTTGTCGTAAAATATCATTTGCAATGTAGCTTAGTAAGGTCGCAGTGATATTTCAAGCGTAAAATATTTTGATGCTCAATTGAGTTTGATTTGTACCTTTCCTTTAATTTATCATACGAGAACACAGCTTCATGGTAGATTTTTACTGCCAGATATCTCTGGAGACAAAATGACCATCTAACCCTTTCTGGAATTATTGTTGCTGAGGTCAGAATCACATAATATAGTCTTAATATAGACAATGGACATTATTCCAATCTTGTTGGTATCTGGGAGTCACTATGGAAAATGTCAACTCAAGTCAATAATTCTTAAAGGCTCCCTAATTTTAAACCAAGAGGCTATATTAGCAGCTCAAGTCTGAATGTTTGGGAGGTGCTGATAGATACCTACAGTGGCACAGAAATAAGCAACTTGTATTAGGTCCTGGAGTCCACCGTTCTGCATGGTGCAAAGCGGACACTGCATGAGCTAGTTCGGGTCACCTTGACCATGGAAGCAAAACCACTTAACACCTTTTACCTCTCACCTCTTACCCACTCTTCTCACCAACTGAAGTCAAAATTAACAGTTGACCATGAAATAGCTCAGTTCGCCTGCTGAGCCATTATAAACAGCTCTTATAAAAAGTGTAGGAGTTGATAATGTATGGTAAGGAGTCCCTAATGCCAAGAGAATAGTGGCTCTGGGCTTTGGTCATTAAAGGGACTCATCCTGATCACTTTTGTTTTAATCATTCCTGAATATGTTAACACAAATAAATTCCCGAGTAGCAGTCTGCTCGCAAATCAATGATTTGTTTTAAATTGATGTTATAGCTTTACCTCTGTGATTTGAATATATTTGATATTGATATATATATACATATATATCTAGGCTGCACTCAACCTGAACATGCATTTTTAATAAGGGTCGTCTGAGATCAATAGCCAACACATACAAAATTCAAAGCACTCCACTCCATTATAATGTTATTGTGTTAAAGATTTTTTTTAACCCTTTCGCTGCTGAGGCTTTTCACACCTCTGTGCTGAGGTCATTTTTACCGGTTTTGCTCATAGAAACATAGAAAAATGTCGGCAGATAAGAACCTTTCGGCCCATCTAGTCTGCCCAATTACATGGATACTTTACTTGGATTTATCTTTTGTTTAGGATAGCCTTATGCCTATCCCATGCCTGCTTAAATTCAATTACTGTTTTGGCCTCTACCACTTCTACTGGAAGGCTGTTCCATGTATCCACCACCCTCTCAGTAAAATAATGCTTCCTGATGTTACTTTTAAACCTTTGCCCCTCTAATCTAAGACTATGTCCTCTTGTTTTGCTACTTTGTTTCCTTTTAAATATACTCCCTTCCTCTACCTTGTGGATTCCCTTTACGTATTTAAATGTTTCTATCATATCTCCTCTGTCTCGTCTTTTTTCCAAGCTGTACATGTTAAGATCATTAAGCCTTTCCTGGTAACTTTTCTCCTTCAAGCCGTACACCATTTTAGTAGCCCTTCTCTGAACTCTCTCTAAGATGTCTATATCCTTCTGGAGATACGGTCTCCAGTACTGCACACAGTACTCCAAGTGAGGTCTCACCAGTGCTCTGTACAGTGGCATGAGCACTTCCCTTTTCCTACTGCTAATACCTCTCCCTACACAACCAAGCATTCTGCTGGCATTTCCTGCTGCTCTATTACATTGACTACTTACCTTTAGATCCTCTGAAATAATAACCCCTAAATCCTTTTCCTCAGATGTTGAGGTTAGGACTGTATCAAATATTCTATATTCAGCCCTTGGGTTTTTACGTCCCAGGTGCATTATCTTGCACTTATCCACATTAAAACTCAATTGCCACAGCTCCGACCATTTTTTTAGTTTACCTAAATCATTTGTCTTTTGGCTGATCCCTCCAGGAACATCAACCCTGTTGCAAATCTTTGTATCATCAGCAAAAAGACATACTTTTCCATTAATACCTTCTGCAATATCACTAACAAAAATATTAAATAGAATGGGTCCAAGTACTGACCCCTGAGGTACCCCACTGGTAACAAGACCTTGCGCCGAATAAACTCCATTTACCACAACCCTCTGTTGCCTGTCACTCAGCCACTGCCTAATCCATTCAACAATATTGGAATCCAAGCTCATCATGTTTAAACGTGTTTTGAAGGCTTATTTTAGTATATGACCCAGACATATTATATATCATTCTTTCCGTCAGACTCGGTAGATTCATAATATGTCATTATTATATGTATACGTTATGTCATGTCTGTATATTATAACAAAAAATGCAATAAAATATGTATTTTCAATAATTTACAACGTGTAAAGTGTTTTTTTTCACATTTTAACATGCGGGCAATTGCGGTTATATTTTGTATGGGGTGCGCTTGTTAAAAAAATTAGAGATGGGGTCTCGTTACATTTTTTTTTGGGGAAAATTACACGATTTTTAACAAACGCACCGCATACAAAAATCGTTAGTGCAGCATCATTGTTCACATTATAATTGAAATGGGAACAATACTGCTGCATTAACGAACCAAAAAAAAGAAAAAAAAATGTTTATTTTTTTTTAATAATTTTTTTTTAAATATATTTTTATTTTTAATTTTTATTTTTTAAAAAAAACTTTTTTCACTTTTGTGTTTGGTATCGTTGGAACGGCCATGCTCTGGCCGATCCAACCATACCAAACTTTAACCCCTAGCTGCCACGGATCGGGAGATAGGGAGTTCCAATGAACTCCCTATCTCCACCGTTGGTGGCAGTTAGGGGTCAACTCTAGGACTGGCGTCATCGTGCTATGCACGATGACGCCAGTCCTCAGGGGGAGTTCCCGGAGGCTTGGCCGACATCCAAGATGTCGGCCAGCTCCGGGAAAGGATCACGAACTGGCGCTTTTCAGCGCCGATTCGCGATCCAGCTCCCCAGGGGTTAATGCCAGGCACCATTTGGAAGGGCAGGCTGTGCCCTTCCAAATGGTGCCTGGGTTAACCCCCGCAACACCGCCGATCGGGAGGGAGAGAGGTCCGAAGGACCTCCCCCCCTCCCTTTCAGGCGCCTCCTCCGCACATGCGGGGGGGGCGCCTGAATTAGGTGTCATCGCGCTGCCGCGATGACACCTAATTTCACCGGTGGCGGTTCCGGATGCTGGGCTGACATCGAGGATGTCAGCCCGCACCGGGGGGGCCAGCGATCGGCCGGAACTCGGCCGAACGCTGACCCCAAAGTGAGGACGCGCTCAGCGCGTCCTCAGCACACCAGCAGCCATGCGGAGGACGCGCTGAGCGCGTCCTCCGCATCGAAGTGGTTAACAAACCAAATTTAGGAATAAATCGAGATTTGGTTACAAAATAAGATCATTTGTTCTGTAAGATATGGGGTTCAAGTACGTTGTGGGAGGTTTTTGCAATTTTATTTTATTTATTTATATATTTAAAACCATATGAAACAATTTTATCATTCAAGAGCAGCGTTCAGAAAAAATACCAATTTATATGAAATGTGAGGTAATGCTGTCAGAAAGCAGGCAAAATTATTTTCTTCTCAAGGACATACAGAGACACCAAGATATAATAGCACTTTATTCAAACACTTAATATAGTAGTATTTTTTTCATACATTTTATGTTTCCATGAATCACAGCACAAATATACAGTTAGGTCCATATATATTTGGAAACAGGCACAATTTTCATACTTTTGAAGCTGTTTGTCTCCAGAATAAAATTAAAATGAAACGATCCAAATGAATTTGAAGTGCAGATTTTCAGCTTTAATTCAAGGGGTTGAACATACAGTCAGGTCCAGAAATATTGGGACATCGACACAATTCTAACATCTTTGGCTCTATACACCACCACAATGGAGTTGGAATGAAACAAACACAATGTGCTTTAACTGCACACTGTCAGCTTTAATTTGAGGGTATGTACATCCAACTCAGGTGAACGGTGTAGGACTTACAGCATTTTGCAGATGTGCCTCCCACTTGTTAAGGGATCAAAAGTAATCGGACAATTGGCTTCTCAGCTGTTCCATGGCCAGGTGCATTTCAAGTTCATTTCAAGTGTGCTATTTGCATTTGGAATCTGTTGCTGTCAACTCTCAAGATGAGATCCAAAGTGCCTTCACTATCAGTGAAGCAAGCCATCATTAGGCTGAAGGAACAAAAAAACCCATCAGAGAGATAGCAAGAACATTAGGTGTGGCCAAAACAACTGTTTGGAACATTCTCAAATAGAAGGAACGCACCGGTGAGCTCAGCAACACCAAAAGATCCGGGAGACCACGGAAAACAACTGTGGTGGATGAATGAAGAATTCTTTCCCTGGTGAAGAAAACACCCTTCACAACAGTTGGCCAGATCAAGAACACTCTCCAGGAGGTAGGTGTATTTGTGTCAAAGTCAAAAATCAAGAGAAGACTTCACCAGAGTAAATACAGAGGGTTCACCACAAGATGTAAACCATTGGTGAGCCTCAAAAACAGGAAGGCCAGATTAGATTTTGCCATACAACACCTAACAAAGCCTTCACAGTTCTGGAACAAGATCCTATGGACAGATGAGACTAAGATCAACTTGTACCAGAGTGATGGGAATAGAAGAGTATGGAGAAGGAAAGGAACTGCTCATGATCCTAAGCATACCACCTCATCAATGAAGCATGGTGGTGGTAGTGTCATGGCGTGGGCATGTATGGCTGCCAATGGAACTGGTTCTCTTGTATTTATTGATGATTTGACTGCTGACAAAAGCAGCAGGATGAATTCTGAAGTGTTTCGGGCAATATTATCTGCTCACAGTCAGCCAAATGCTGCAGAACTCATTGGACGGCGCTTCACAGTGCAGATGGACAATGACTCAAAGCATACTGCAAAAGAAACCAAAGAATTTTTGAAGGGACAGAAGTGAAATGTTATGCAATGGCCAAGTCAATCACCTGACCTGAAGCCCATTGAGCATGCATTTCACTTGCTAAAGACAAAACTGAAGGGAAAATGCCCCAAGAACAAGCAGGAACTGAAGACAGTTGCAGTAGAGGCCTGGCAGAGCATCACCAGGGATGAAACCCAGTGTCTGGTGATGTCTATGAGTTCCAGACTTCAGGCTGTGATTGACTGCAAAGGATTTGCAACCAAGTATTAAGACGGGAAAGTTTGATTTATGATTATTATTCTGTCCCATTACTTCTGGTCCCTTAACAAGTGGGAGGCACATCTGCAAACTGCTGTAAGTCCTACACCGTTCACCTGAGTTGGATGTACATACCCTCAAATTAAAGCTGACAGTCTGCAGTTAAAGCACATTGTGTTTGTTTCATTCCAACTCCATTGTGGTGGTGTATAGAGCCAAAGATGTTAGAATTGTGTCAATGTCCCAATATTTCTGGACCTGACTGTAAATATCAAGTTCACATTTTAGGAACTGCAACAATATTTATACACAGTCCTCCCCATTTTCAGGGTCTCAAATGTAATTGGACAAATTAATACAATCATAAATTAAATGTTCATTTTTAATATTTTGTTGAGAATCCTTTACTGGCAATGACTGCCTGAAGTCTCGAACCCATGGACATTACCAAAGACTTGGTTTCCTCCTTTCTAATGTTTTGCCAGGCTGTAACTGCAGCTGTCTTCAGTTGTTCTATGTTTGTGAGTTTTTCTGCCTTTAGTTTTGCCTTCAGCAAGTGAAGTGCAGCTCAATTGGGTTGAGATCAGGTGATTGACTCGGCCATTGCTGAATATTCCACCTTTCCTTCAAAAACTCCTAGGTTGCTTTTGCAGTTTTCTGAATCATTGTCCATCTGTACTGTGAAGCGCCATCCAATTAACTTTGCATTTGGCTGAATCAAGGCTGACAGTTACATAGTTACATAGTTATATAGGCTGAAAAAAGACATGCGTCCATCGGGTTCAGCCTCTCCCACATAACCTACTGCTGTTGATCCAAAAGAAGGCAAAAAACCCAGTCTGAAATATACAACATACTGGGAAAAAATTCCTTCTTGACCCCAGAATGGCAGTCAGATTTCTCCTTGGATCAAGAAGCTTTTACCCACATATTAAATATTATAACCCTTAATATTCTGTGTCTGCAGGAAGTCATCCAGTCGTTTTTTAAAAGTCTGTACAGACTCTGACCCAACCACCTTAACAGGCAGAGAATTCCACAGCTTTATTGTTCTCACCGTAAAATAACCCTTCCTATGCTTTAAGCTAAATTTTCTTTCTTCCAGTCTAAATGGATGACCCCTTGTCCTATGTATATTCCTGTTAATGAATAGGTTATCAGACAATGGTTGATAATGGCCCGTATATATTTATATAAGGTTATCAGATCCCCTCTAAGGCTAGGGTCAGACGAACGCATTTTTCACGTTGTCCGTGAAAAAGTGCGGTCGAACGAACGTACGTATTTTTTCCCGGAATACGCAATAGCGGTCATACGATGCGCCTGTTCGTCCGTGATATTGTACGGATCATCAATAAAACACTTTTTGTGTCTGGACGTTATGTTAGCCGGACATTAGCAGCGTCTGACGTCTCCTAATCACACACACACGCCGCTATGCGGACGCAGCGCACTCTGTACGTCAGTAGTAGCGGTCTGACGTTCTCGAAAAAATGCGTTCGTTGGCCACTTGCGTTGCGCGGACGAACTTTCGTGCGGCCGTTCGTCGTATGTTCCCCAGCATTGGACGTCATTTGCTGCTAGTACGGCCGTGATTTCGTGCGTCTAAACGCACGTTAAAACTGCGCTAGTCTGACCCTAGCCTAAGGCGCCGTTTCTCTAAATTAAACAGGTTTAAGCTTGTTAGTCTTTCCTCATAACTTAACCCTTCCATTCCCCTTATTAATTTAGTTGCCCGTTTCTGCACTTTTTCTAACGCTATAATATCTTTTTTTAAGACAGGTGCCCAAAATCACATGGCATATTCAAGGTGCGGCCTGACCATTGATTTATACAGAGGCAAAATTATGTTTTCATCCCGTGAGTGAACTCCCCTTTTAATGCATGCCAATACTTTGCTGGCCTTGGCGGCTGCTGTTTGACATTGCACATTGTTACTTAGTTTGAAGTCTATGATTATTCCTAAATCCTTCTCCTGCTTGGATTTCCCTAACTCCGTACCATTTAGGGTATAAATTACTTGCGTGTTCTTCACTCCAAAGTGCATAACTTTGCATTTACCTAGATTAAATCTCATCTGCCATTTAAGTGCCCAGTCCCCCAATTTATCTACAGTTGTGTTCAAAATTATTCAACCCCCAATGCTGTAAAGGGTTTTAGGGAATTTAGTGTACATTTTAGACATGTGCACAGCACAAAATTTCGTTTTGAACTAATGGATTAGTACTAAAATGCAATTTATTTAGTTGCTAAAGAAATTCGTTTTCAGTTCTTTAGTATGAAAACTAATTTCATTCATCCGAAAACCAGTGGATACAATTACTATTGTAGTGGCTCCTCAGAGGGCTGAGAGTGCTGCTTGTTACAGTATCACTCACTCTCAGCACAATGTGCCAGGCAAAGCTGTTACAGTAACTGACTGCTGCTCATCACAGCGCTCAGAGTTTCAGTAAAACTAGGAAATAATATTTTTTATATATAAGAGGTTATAACAATATTATTTCCTTGTTTTACTGAAACTCTGAGCACTGTTACAGTCAGTTACTGTAACAGCTGAGCCTGATACATTGTACTGAGAGATAATATAACAAGCAGCCGATCTCCGCACTCACAGCCACTGGATTTAAAGGTTTAAAAAAGAGGCTCCTCTCTGTATAATGTATACAACATCCACCTGCATTAATTAATACCCCTCTCTGTATAATGTATAGAACTTCCTCCTGAATTAATGTCCCTCTCTGTATAGAACATCATCCTCAATTTATACATTTCTCTGTATAATTTATATAACATCCTACTGCATTAATACCCCTCTCTGTATAATGTATAGAACATCCTCCTGCATTAATTAATGCCCCTCTCTGTATAGAACATCCTACACAGTAGGACCTACTGCATTGGCATATGGAGGGTGCAGAACTTCGGAATGCAATGCATATCCAGCACAGGAGAGAGAACTTTTACTTAAACGTTGTATCTCTGTGGGGGAGAGAGACAGGAATTTAAAAGCAGGGGAGAGGGCACATATTAACGTAAATCGGTGTGAAAGCTCAGAGAAAAGATGTCTGGTGCAAATTTATTTTTATAATAAAATAAAGCACTTTAAATCCAGGGAAAACATTCAAATAAATCACACTGACCGCTCACAATGACAGAGTAACTGTGAGTTGGATACTAAATGTATCAGATGTAAAAAACCCTTTATAAACAAGCAGCACTGGGAGAGGAGAGGGACTTTATATAAAATGTGTATTATAGATGAGGAAAGGGGGATAGTGCTCCTGGATAATATAAAATGTATCAGACCTAAGCCCCTATTATGCAGAGCGGGAGGGGAGATAACACACATTTTATAAAGTCCCTCTCTTCTCCCAGTGCTGCTTGTTATGAAGTGTTTTTTTACTATCCAGCTCTCCTCTGTCATTAGCTTTCAGTGTGATTTATTTGAATGTTTTCCTTCTCCAGCTGCTTTTATCATCTTGTCTGTCTCATAGACATGCAAGGGTTAAGTAAAGGTTTCCTCTCCTGTGCTGGCTGTCTGTGCTGCGAGTGAGTATTCTGGAGCTCTATCACTGTCAGATTTTCAGGTAGGGGTCGGGAAGGATTACGCATACAAACCTTTTCTGTAGCTTTGCGATGTTGCGCTCCTCATTGCTGGTCTCCTTCACTCATCAATGTACAGTAATATCACAAAAAGGACTGAAACTAAAATGTAGTGCATTTTATTTTAGTTCCTTTTCGTTTTTTGTACTGAGCAGTTTCGTATCTCTTGAGTCATCTGAAAACTAAATTATCCCAAAATTCTGACGAAATCGTTTTAGTACTAAAACGAATGCACATGTCTAGTACATTTGTAATTGTAGTCAGAATGAAATCCTACAAGGACTTTTTAAAGAACCATATGCATCTAAAATGACATCAATTGGTTTTGTAATACAGTAGTAAATGTTTCTTTGGTGAATTCTTCATTGACACATTTATTCAACCCCTTAAAGACTACCACTCTGAAGAACAGAGGTTCATTCAAGTGTTTTCAATCAGGTATTGAAAACACCTGCTGATGTCACGGAGCAGCAATAAAGCATAATAAGCACCAATTAGGCAGCTTTAAAATGACTGTGATACTCAGCTCCTTCTAGACATTTACTGGTGTGGTTACAAACATGGTGAAGTCAAGAGAATGGTCCAGGAAGACAAGAGAAGAGGTGATTACTCTTCACAGGAAGGGCAATGGCTATAAGAAGATTGCAAAGATGTTAAACATACCAAGAGAGACCATAGGAAGCATCATTCGCAAATTCAAGGCAAAGGGCACTGTTGAAACGCTACCTGGTCGTGGCAGAAAGAAGATGCTGACTTTGACTGCTGTGCGCTACCTGAAGCGTAGAGTGGAGAAAAGTCTCCGTGTGACTGCTGAGGAACTGAGAAAAGATTTGTCAGATGTGGGTACTGAAGTTTCAGCTCAGACAATACGGCGCACACTGCGTAATGAAGGCCTCGATGCCAGAACTCCCAGGCGCACCCCCTTGCTGTCTCCAAAGAATAAGAAGAGTCTACTGCAGTATGCCAAAAGTCATGTGGACAAATCACAGAAGTTTTGGGATAGTGTTCTGTGGACTGATGAAACAAAATTAGAACTGTTTGGGCCCATGGATCAACGCTATGTTTGGAGGAGGAAGAACAAGGCCTGTGAAGAAAAGAACACCTTGCCTACTGTGAAGCATGGCGGGGGGTCAATCATGCTTTGGGGCTGTTTTGCTTCTGCAGGTACAGGGAAGCTTCAGCGTGTGCAAGGTACCATGAATTCTCTTCAGTACCAGGAGATATTTGGATGACAATGTGATGCAGTCCGTCACAAACCTGAGGCTTGGGAGACGTTGGACCTTTCAACAGGACAATGATCCCAAGCATACCTCCAAGTCCACTAGAGCATGGTTGCAGATTAAAGGCTGGAACATTTTGGAGTGGCCATCGCAGTCACCTGACTTAAATCCGATTGAGAACCTCTGGTGGGACTTAAAGAAGCAGTTGCAGTGCGCAAGCCTAAGAATGTGACTGAACCGGAGGCTTTTGCCCATGACGAATGGGCGAAGATACCCGTAGATCGCTGCAAGACACTTGTGTCAAGCTATGCTTCACGTTTAAAAGCTGTTATAACTGTAAAAGGATGTTGTACTAAGTACTAAGATTGAATGTCACTTGGGGTTGAATAAAACTGATAATGATGTGAGCACAGAAAAGACATTTGTGGTTATTTCATTATAAATGTTATGTTATATTTGTCTGACCTACACGTGCCTCTTTGATTTAATTGTAAGCAAGATGACTGAATGATCAAAATAAATGTCAAACTGGCCAAAACACTCAATTTCAGTGGGGGTTGAATAATTTTGAATACAACTGTAAATCCCTCTGCAGCGAAGTAACATCCTGCTCACATTGTATTACTTTTCCTAGTTTTGTGTCATCTTCAAACACTGATACATGACTTTCCATGCCTATCTCAAGGTCATTTATAAATAAATTGAATAGTATTGGTCCTATAACAGACCCCTGAGGGAAACCACTTACCACTGGTGTCCATCTTGAAAATGTACCAATCTTTTAGCCAGTTTTCTATCCAAGAACAAGTATTTTCATCTAGACCATTTTTTCTCAATTTAAATAGTAACCTTTTGTGTGGAACTGTGTCGAAAGCTTTGGCAAAATCTAAGTAAATCACATCCACTGCGACCCCCTGATCTATACTTCTACTTACTTCCTCATAGAACGTAATTATGTTAGTCTGACATGATCTGTGTTTCATGAAACCATGCTGATTTTTGCCAATTACATTATACCTCCCAATAAATTCCTGAATATTATCCCTTAGTAACCCATCAAATACTTTCCCAGCCACAGATGTTAAGCTCACAGGTCTATAATTCCCAGGCACAAATTTTAAACCTTTCTTAAATATAGGGACCACGTCAGCTTTTCTCCAATCCTCAGGTACTATTCCTGAAAGAAAAGAATCTTGAAAGATTAAGAACAGAGGTTTACATATTTCAACACATAGCTCTCTCAGTACTAGTGGGTGAATTCCATCTGGCCCTGGGGCTTTATTCACATTCACATTGTTTAATTTCTGCAAAACCTTGTCCTGAGTCAACCAGTCACTTTGTATTAGTAAGTTTTTATTAATGAATTGCATGTCTCCTGTTATAGGTTTCTCTTTGATAAATACTGAAGAAAAATAATCATTTAAAATTTCTGCCTTATCCTGATCTTCCGTTAACAATAACCCTGACTCAAATTTTAGTGAACCTACATTTTCACTCTTGGGTTTTTTAGAATTTATGTACCTAAAGAATATTTTAGGGTTGGTCTTGCTCTCTTTGGCTATTTCTTTTTCATTTTCTAGTTTAGCCCATCTAATCGCTTTTTTACATGCTTTATTGGCTGCCCTATATGCTTTATAGGATGCCTCAGATTTATCAAATTTAAAAGCTTTAAATGCCTTCTTTTTATTTTTCATTTCCTTAGTTACCTTCCTACTAAGCCACATTGGTTTCAGTCTGTTTCTTTTATATTTATTAACCAGTGGAATATATTGTGACGTGTACTTTTCTAGTGTTAGTTTAAAGATATTCCACTTATCCTCCGTGTTTTTCCCGTGAAAGAGTTTCTGCCAGTCAATGACATTGAGAGCTTCCTTTATTTTAATAAAGTTGGCCTTTTTAAAATTATATGTTTTAGCATGCCCCTTATGAATGTGTTTTTTTGAGTTAATTTCAAAAGTCACCATGTTATGGTCACTGTTTCCCAACTGTTCCTTTACATTAATATTTGAGAAAAGATCCACATTATTTGTTATAACCAGGTCCAGACAGTTATCCTCTCTAGTTGGCATTTCTACCAGTTGTGACATGAAGGTATCATTTAAAATGTTCAGAAACCGGATTCCCTTTGCTGAATTACTAGTCCCACCATCCCAATTAATGTCCGGGTAATTAAAATCTCCAATAATTAAAGTGCTACCATGATGTGCAGCCTTCCTAATTTGCTCTAACAGTTGTTCTTCCTCATCATTATCTATATTAGGTGGTTTATAGCATATGCCAACCAATAGTTGACTTCCCTGTTTATTCCCCAACGAGATATTTACCCATAAGGATTCCACATTTCCCTCATCGCTTTCCAGTTGTGTAATATTAGGCTTTAAATCCTGATTTACATATAAACACACTCCACCCCCTTTCTTATGTATCCTATCCTTTCTAAACAATGTATAACCGTTTAAGTTTACAGCCCAGTCATGCGTTTCGTCCCACCATGTTTCTGTTATTCCTATTATGTCGTATTGCTTAGTGTATGCTATTACCTCTAGTTCCCCCATCTTGTTATTGAGGCTCCTTGCATTAGCAAGCATACATTTAATGTTGTCTCTACCCACACATGCTGAATGCGACTTTACATTACATGCCTCCACTGTTCTGACATTACCCATCCCCCCGGCTCCACCCCCCTTAGTCTGAACTGAAACCCTTCCGCTATCTGTTCTGTCTCCATTTTGTAAGATACTGTATCCCTCCCCCCTTCCACTAGTTTAAAGTCTCCTCCAACCTTTTAACCATCCTCTCCCCTAGCACAGCAGACCCTCTTCCATTCAGGTACAATCTATCACGTCTATACAGATTGTACCCCAGTGCAAAATGAGCCCAGTGCTCTAAAAACCCAAAGCCCTCCTTCCTGCACCAAGCTTTAAGCCATGCATTGACCTCCCTGATCTCCCGCTGCCTTTCCACTGTAGCACGTGGCACAGGTAGGATCTCAGAAAATACTACCTTGGAGGACCTCTTCTTCAGTTTACTTCCTAATTCCCTGAAATCATTCTTCAGGTCCTTCCATCTTCCTCTTACTTTGTCATTGGTACCAATATGGACCATGACAACTGGGTCATCTCCAGCCCCTCCCAATAATCTATCAACTCTGTCAACCACATGCCTAACACGGGCACCCGGCAGACAGCAAACTGTCCGGTTAAGGAGATCAGCGCGACAGATTACCCTGTCTACTCTCTTAATAATAGAGTCCCCTACCACCACAACCTGTCTAGGCTTACTTGCCCTCTTTATCCCTCCCTTACTTGGTGGGCTGATCCCCCTGCTGTTAGAGGGAGCAGCCTCCTCCAGTACTGCTACACCTGAGCTGATGCACCCAACATCTTCGCTCAAAGGGGCAAATCTGTTGGTGTGCACAAGATCAGGACTAGCCAACCTTTTCCTCTTCCCTCCCCCCCTGCTACCACGTGTCACTGACACCCAGCTACCAACCTGTTCCCCGGTTAACTCCACTCCTCCCACACCCCTAGATTCCTCAACTATACTTTGCTCCGTGAGAAGCAGGCTCCTTTCAAGATTGTCAATCTGCCTCAGCGTTACGATTTGCCCTTCCAGATCTCCAATATGAGCTTCCAGAAGAGCTACACGTTCACACTTGCTACAGAGATATGGACCCTGGAAGGATTCCTCCAGACATGCATACATGCAGCAGGATGTGCACTGGGTCAAATCTTCAAGCTTGCTAACACTCATACCCACAACAAGAGAATATATATCACAATTGATACCTGTTATTTGAACTCCTGTTTTTAACTCCACTTGAAAATAGCCCACTTAGGAGTAGACCACTGACAAGCCCTTGTGAGCAAGCTCAGTGAGCTGCCATTGAGTTTATGTAGCCATACAAGTGAAATCACATGACAGGCTACACGCCCCCAATTAACAAGCCACCAGCTACTCAGGGAAAAAAAAGCACAACAGAAAAAAAAAAACAGCAGAAAAAAAACCAAAGAAATTAAACAAATTGATAAATAAACCAGAGGTTTCTCTCCCTCTAGAGATACAAACCACAGACCAGTACAGGTAGAATTCCTGTTTTTAACTCCACTTGCAAATAGCCCACTTAGGAGTAGACCACTAACAAGCCCTTGTGAACCAGTATATCTCTTATCACTGCTGAATTCATCCGTCTGCTTCTGTCTTCTATCCCATCATCAATAAACACCAATGACCCAGTGCCACTGGGAGCCATGCATGCCCATGCCATGACACCGCCACCACCTTGTTTTACAGATGACATTATGTGCTTTGGATCATGAGCTGTTTCAATTTTTATCCCCACTTTTTCTTCCCGTCATTCTGGCACTTTGATAATGATACGCCCACCTCCTGGAGCATGTCTTGCACTTGTCTGGATGTCATGAATGGGTTTTTCTTTACCATAGATCAATATGTCCAAGACCGAGCTCCTTCTAATTCCCCCCTCTAACTCTACTCTAATTTCTGACTTCTCTATAATTGCTGACGGTGTCAATATCCTTCCTTCTGCCCAAGTCCGCTGCCTCAGAGTGACTCTTGACTTCAGTCTTTCCTTCAGCCCCTACATTCAATCACTCTCCTTATCTTGCCGCAATCACCTTTGCAATATTGGCAAAATCCATCCATTTCTGACTGCCAACACCACCAAGCAACTTATCCACTCGCTTGTTATCTCCCGCCTGGACTACTGCAACAACCTCCTGACTGGTCTTCCTATCTCCCCCTTGCAGTCCATCCTAAACACATCAGCCCGGCTTATCCATCTCACCCGTCGCCCTGTCTCTGCCTCTCCTCTCTGTGAATCCCTTCACTGGCTCCCCATCTACAGCAGAATCTAATTCAAGCTACTCACCCTGACCTACAAAACCCTCGCGAACGGTGCTCCTCACTACCTGTCCGCACTAATCACCAAATACACCCCAGCCCGCTCCCTAAGATCCAACAATGACCTGCGCCTGGCATCCTCCATCATTACCTCATCACATGCCAGACTGCAGGACTTTTCTCGTGCGGCGCCGACCCTATGAAATGCACTTCCTCGCAATATTAGACTGTCCCCAAATCTGGCTTAATTTAAATGCTCCCTAAAGACCCTTCTGTTTAGGGAAGCCTACCACCCGACTCCGTACCAAGACATCCAACAGACCTAAAAATGGTCCTCACCTCTCCCTGCATTAACTCATCACTGCCGTCCCCCCTCCTGTTTCTATCCTTCACCCATCTAGATTGTAAGTTCCCACGGGTATAGGACCCTCACGTCCTCCTGTATCTGCTGGCAAGAATACTGACCTTCTCCTGTATGTATTGTTGAATTGTCCTGTCTTTACCCTTTGCACCTTGTACAGAGCTGCGGAATATGTTGGCGCTTAATAAATAATAATAAATAATAATAATAATCCTGCAATCATCCATCACTGTTGTCTTCTGTAGACGTCCAGACCTTTCTATGTTGCTGAGCTCACCAGTGCGTTTTTCTTTCCTCAGAATGTACCATACTGTTGTTTTGGCCACTCCGAATGTTGCTGCTATTTGTCTGATGGATTTATTTTGGTTTTGAAGCCTTACAATGGACTGTTTCACTTGCACAGGCTATAAAAACTATGATTGTGCCTGTGTCCAAATTTATATGGACCTAACTGTATATTGTACCGTGCAACAATTATGAAACAGTTTCCTGAGCAACATATGTACATAATGATCCCTTTCCAGTCTGTAGTTATCTAGATTTAGGCAGAACCAAAAGGTCTTCAAGCATTAACCCCTTCACTACCAAGTGATTTTCCAAGAAAACAGTGCCAGGAAACAGTGTTTTTTTTTTAAAACAACAACCCCACTTTTAATTAATTATACAGTAAGAAATATTTTGGAATATTCAAAGTGTATTCCTTACTGTAGTAATCTATTGGACAGGCATATGGTGCCATCTACTGGCCAAATGGAGATACAGCAGATTGAGCTGCAGCTCATGGTTCCCCGCATCGGCTGCTGAAAGTCTGACATTTCAGAGCATTCTTCAGCCAATTTAAAAAATGTTAGCACCTCAGGCACTATACCCACAGGGCTAAACCTTTGGGGCACCTTCTGTAGCCCAAGAAACAAATAAATTAATTTGCAGCAAACAAATTTAATTAGCTTTTTCCTTCAGAGCTGGAGATTGAGATAACTTGATATCAAGACCTGATGGTGCCTTTGAAGTCCTGAGCTATCTTGATCTCAGGAGTGAATGGGGTTAATGTTTGTTGAAATCTGCCAGAAAGGTTGGCACCAGTGTGGTAGTGCCACAGTAATTGGATTTGCTTTTTCCAATGAATGCTCTACACCAGTGTTTCCCAAACCTGGTCCGGTCCTCACATTTAACTAACAGGCCAGAATTTAAGGATTATCATTGGGAAATGCAGACTGAATACTGCAATCACTGAGCAGCAAATCATATCACATGTGCTGTGCCTCAAATATCTGGCAAACCTGACCTATTAACGTTTCCTGAGTACAGGGTTGGAATACACTGCTCTACACAAAGGTTTCAACCAACATGCAAACAGTGAAACAATAAGGGAGAAAATCTATGCTAGAATATTTCTAAATTGTTTTTTTTTTAAAAGTTTTACATTTTTTATTTGTTTTTGACCCCCTTCACTACCGAGCTTGAGATATCTCAGGTTTCAAAGGCACCATCTGGTTCCCCAATATGGAGATATCTTGATCTGCTGATCTGTGGCTGATCTGTAGCACAAAAGTAAATGAAATTTGTTTGCTTTTGGGCAGCAGAAGGTGCATAATGCCCAAAGTGCTAAAACTGTAAAAAACAGCTGAAGGCTCTGAAATATCGAACTTGCTTTCAGCAGCAGTCAGCAGCCGATGCAGGGGGAGAAAAAAAACAGACCTGCAGCTCAAACAAGGAAGGTGTTGGCAGGGCCAAAAAGACCTTGACACGAAAAAAGCAGGAAAGATTCTATCAGGGTAGGGACATGACCTTGGGTACAAGAACTGGTATATGAGGAACAAGAAATGTGTCATGTGGTGATGTTGACCCTTTTTTAACTGTTACCCAGTTTATTCTG
This sequence comes from Leptobrachium leishanense, assembly GCA_009667805.1. Lineage (NCBI taxonomy): Eukaryota > Metazoa > Chordata > Amphibia > Anura > Megophryidae > Leptobrachium > Leptobrachium leishanense. Next base: position 385,255,957 of record CM019063.1, on the reverse strand, counting down.
ACTTCAGGTTTTCATTTATGGTCAAAAAAAATTCTCTGAGGGTACTCTGCATTCTCCCGATGGGAGCTTTCTAGCAAGGCTCCCCTATCTAACCTACTTTTCAATGGTCATGTTCTACACTAGTTGGGTATTGTAGGTGGCTCGAACAGCCAAGGTTAGTTTACAGGGATCTAATTTACTCTCCTCTGTTATATCCTCATCCCTAACTTATGCACGAGCCTTGCCTGTCGTCTCTCTCTATTTACGTTCACTTTTTCCTTTTGTGGTGGTTTCCTTTCAATAATAATTTTTCAATGAAACTATTTTTAATTTTTCTACCAGTAATTGCTGCCTGTTTTACACAGGCCTCGTTTTGCTGCAGATCAAACCTCTATAACTCAATTTGGCAGTAGATGGTGCCATCTACTGGTCAAATAGGTTATTTACAGCAATAACCATTTATTACTGTATAAATATTTAAAGATGATTTTACAAAAAAAACCACTGGTTTCTGAATTTTGTTTTTGGAAAATCACTTTGTAGTGAAAGGGTTAAATAACCTTGACGTCTTTAAATGTAACATTCTTACGCAGAAAACCTTTTTCTACATATAAGATATCAGTCAACCAATTTTATTTTGGTTCTTCTAAGAAAGAAGGCTCAGAAGCAAATAGTAGATGGCAGTTTCTGTTTAAGCAAATAGAAAAATGTAATCTGTGAATCATGGTTCTGAAATTGGCAGCAAATATGTATATTAAGAAAGAAACTTGCAGAACTGCATCTGATTATAACAATCTGGAGCAAATTGGTTTGTCCTTTCTATCAAACTACAAATGAAATTAATAAATAGAAGTTGAAACACATATTAGTTATTCAAGAACTGACACGAATAAGAAACACACTGGCTTTAAATAATGTAGAAAATGCCCCAGGAATATAAATAGTCAGTTCATCCTAAAGTATCACCATATGGATTTAATAAAAACAATAAGCTGCTGAAGGAGGGATATTTTAATTAGTGCCAGGGATACTCACTCAAAGATATGCAGGTCAGTCCCCATCAGCAAAGAAAGATCATCTTTACTATTATAATATAAATTGAAAGTTAGAAATAGGCTTAGCCTTACTCAGGTTTTTTTTTTGCCGGTACGCGCTGGTACGGCATACCGGCACTTCTCGGCACGTACCGGCACCTCTTGGCAGGGCCTAATTTGTTACCGGCGCCACTGCGTCAGCACTTGGAGGCAGGGGTGTTTTTCGGTTGCACGCGGTGGTGCACAGTCAATCCGCCGCGGTGGTGCTGCAGCGTGTCTCGCACAATACCAGCACGCTGCATTATGCATTAGCTACGCCCCCACATGCGATGCGCAGCTCAGTGTCCGCATTGGCAGAAGGACTGTAGTACTCCAGAAGAGCGTCAGCTCCGGGTGAGAGCTGTCATCCATTCTGGGCTCCGCAAAGAGATAAAGGGTAGTGAAGGGACTGCACAGGAGCTGGTCTGGGAGCAATATATCCATGTGAGCTGGTCTGGGGCAATATATCCCTTGTGAGCTGGTCTGGGGAAATATATCCATGTGAGCTGGTCTGGGGAAATATATCCATGTGAGCTGGTCTGGGGCAATATATCCCTTGTGAGCTGGTCTGGGGCAATATATCCATGTGAGCTGGTCTGGGGCAATATATCCCTTGTGAGCTGGTCTGGGGCAATATATCCCTTGTGAGCTGGTCTGGGGCAATATATACATGTGAGCTGGTCAGGGGCAATATATCCCTTGTGAGCTGGTAAGGGGCAATATATCCATGTGAGCTGGTCTGGGGCAATATATCCCTTGTGAGCTGGTATGGGCAATATATCCCTTGTGAGCTGGTCTGGGGCAATATATCCCTTGTGAGCTGGTCTGGGGCAATATATCCATGTGAGCTGGTCTGGGGCAATATATCCCTTGTGAGCAGGTCTGGGGCAATATATCCATGTGAGCTGGTCTGGGGCAATATATCCCTTGTGAGCTTGTATGGGGCAATATATCCATGTGAGCTGGTCTGGGGCAATATATCCTTTGTGAGCTGGTCTGGGGCAATATATCCATGTGAGCTGGGGCAATATATCCATGTGTGATCTGGGGCAATATATCTATGTGTGATCTGGGGCAATATATCCATGTGTGATCTGGGGTGATATATCCATGATGAGCTGGCCTGGGGCAATATATCCATGTGAGCCTGGGGCAATATATCCAGTGTGAACTGGGGGCAATATATCCATGTGAGCTGGCCTGGGGCAATATATCCCACTGGGGCTATATATAGCCTGGGGAAAAATATCCAGTGTGAACTGGGGGCAATATAGCCAGTGTGAATTAAGGAGTATTTATTAGGACACGAAAAATTGTCCTAATAATCAGTTTTTCCCTGGGCATGAGAGTACCCCCACCTATTTTTCCAGAAAAAAAGCACTGGCCTTACTGTCTATCCCTAAACCTGAATATTATTCCAAGCCCTATCTGGTCAAGCCTCAAACCTTATCCCAATCACTAAATATCAAAGACTGTTTTGATCTGTGATCAAGAAAGGCTTACAGGTCAATTCACTAAAAGGTGAAACGCAGGAGAATTGGCAGGAGAAGAGAACAATCTAGACCAAATAGCAGATTTGGAAAGTGAGATAAAAGGGAGAATTTTTCTGGTTTGGCTATTTTGACCTAGAATTTTCACTTCTCCTGCCAATTCTCCTGAGTTTCACCTTTATTGAATAGACCTAATAGTAATTAGCAAAATGTACCCTGATTATAAGACACCGTGTTGTTTGCTTTTAAGATACTTTTTATGTTTTCCATTTTTTTGTTTTTTTCTCACAATTTGCAATAAATTTGGTACTTTATTAAGATGACTTTACCCCTCCATACATTGCAGCATTAATGGAAGATAAGGAATGCCTCCAATTACAGTACACATGCCTACACATCTGAGACCAAATGGGAAGGCTTCACTACATGAAAAGGCACAAATATATTTGCCCCATAAACACCTTGTATATATTTTTAGTTGCTCCCTACACCTGTTTGAATTGTTTGAACAGGAGTAGCCTTTTGTGGAACCTAAAAGACACCAGTAGTATTTCGCCATATAATTAGGTTCTGTGACTACCATTGTGAGTTGACACTTCAGGTCATACATGGAAATTTTGTTTTATAAACAGACTATGCTATGCAATTTTTAAGGTTTCATTTTTATGTTTTACTGTTGCTGATGTCAAGATTTTAACCCATTCTCTGCGGACGACATGTGGGAAATGTCCTGGCGTGTCACCACTGTGTGCTGTGTATGTTACCCACATGTTGTGGCGTCTCCGCTGCATAAGACCCAACATAGCACCTTTCCGGCCATGGTCAGTGGGCTGACTTCCTTGTGCCGAGTACCTGAAGGGGAGGGCTAGGTCCTTTGCACCTCTCTATCTCCCCATTGGTAAGGGATAATAAGACAAGAAAGGCATCACTGGAATGGTCACGGTCTAAATTTTCTAGTGATGCCCCTCTTAACCCCTTTTGTGCTGGCACCGTGATCCAGCACCGGATTGTGGCATTCTTCCGGTGGGGGCTGACATGTTGGATGTCAGCCCTGCCTCATGGGCCTACCCTCATCCACTGAAGACATCTTGTATTGGCGCGATGACATCAGAAACTGTCACGTTTTCCCTGGTTTTGGCCATGCCCCCTGGTGGTGAGAGGCATTCATGTTTGTTTTCCCCTGTTTTATGTTTGGCTATGCTGTCTGGGGCTGCTCCGGAGTTCTGCTGTGAGCTTCTGGTCTGAGGTCACATGGCCCAATCACACAGACCCACTCCCTATATAACTCCCAGCAGCACAGAGCTTCATTGACCTGTTCTGAGCTCACATGATGGCTATGTTCCTGTGTTTATGTTCTGGTGCTGGTTCCTGTTCCCCGCATTGCTGTTTAGCATTCATGTCTTGTGTATTCTGGTTTTGACCTCGGCTGTATTCTTGACTATCCATTTCAGTCTGCTACTGGTATTGCTGTATCTATATCCCTGGATCGAGTACTGACCTTTCCTATTGATCTCTGGTATTGACCTCAGCTTTCTCAATTACCCATTCTGTTTGAGCCCTGTAACCTGTATGCCTATTCTGTTGCCAACCTCTGCTAGTCCTGACCATTTTTTTATGTTTTATGTGTTTAGTTTGTCTGAGTTTAGTTACTTAGAGGCCAGCATTCAAGGACCTCTCCAGTCTAGGATTTCTGTCTGTCTTATTATCCCTTGCCCTTCTTGCTTCCCTGGCTCTGTTATTCTTTGTGAGGTTTTCTTAGACAGAAATCATCCAGCAGCATAGGGATCCCTTTAGTTTTCTTCCTTGCCCTCCTGTCCCTTGTGTCTCAGTCTGGTTCCTCTCTTGCCCTGGAATCTGTATTGTATATTTGTCCTATATCAAGCCAGCAGCTAACCTGCCTAAATGGCTACATTCCTCCGTGTTCCAAGCCACCATGATGGCCCAAGTAGGCGGCCAGCATGACAGAAACTGAATCTTCCTCTAGCTGGGCAGAGGATTCCCTATGTTAGAGATATAGGGGTCATTTGGACCCTTCTATCTCCCAATCTGCACAGTAGAGGATCACGTTTGGTATCATTGGAAAGACCAGAACATGAACATTAAACAATAATTATCATTTGCACTATTATTCATGATAATAGAGTAACTACTATGGCCCCTATTCCACGCTTCGCACAGCGCGTTTGCGTGCACGCAAATGCGCTTTTGCGTGAGGACAAAACCGTCGTAAAAATTACGACGTTCGCGCAAACAATGCGCGGTATCGTCTACCGCGATTGACCCTGCGCCAACCCAGCACGAGCGCAAGTGCGTTCGCGCATCACATACTTATCATTGTCAGCGCGAATGCATTTGAGCGGATGGTATTACGATCTTGGAGCAACGTCGTTCAAACGACGTTTGCGCGAAGTATCGTAACGTCTTTGAAAACCTGGTGTTAACTTACAATCTGAACGTTCTGGCTGAAACGAAATGGACCTGCACAAAAAAAAAAATACAGCACAGTACAGTTACACATTCTACACATACCCAAACAATAAAATTAATAAATTGTTTAATTTTTTATTTTTGTTGCAGCACATATATGCAGATTGACTTTGACAGGCGCAACAACCGAAACCTAGCAAATGGTGGTTCTTAATTCTGATTGGCTGAATCCCGTGAAAAAACAGTCTGCCCACTGATTCCTGCACTCAATGGTCATTTGCGCCCGGCTTTGTGCGTCGGATTTGCGGTAAAAAAAAGTTGAAGGCTGAAAAACTGCACTCGGATCGTAATACCGCGTTTAATTTGCGTGCGCTAATGTTTTTTTCCGTGCGCAAAAAAAATTGCGCTGCGTGAGCGCATTTGCGCGAAGCGTGTAATAGGGGCCTATGTATTTTATTTACCTGATAGATGTTTAGAGTACACCATCCACTACCTTTAGAGGTCCCAAAATTACCCTTAGAATTGATGTATGCTTTTTTTGGATTGTGGAAGCATGAGGATGCATGTAAACATGCAATAGTCTCCACCTTTCATAGATGTCATACTAGGTAAAATATTAATGGAATATATCCAGGCTTCAGAGTAATTTGAATACAATTTGTACATGTATATGTCATACATGTCATAATTTAACAAATATGATTGGCATTTTACTGATATCAAAATTCTGCACATAAATCAATTGCAGACTGCAATGCTAAAGACATTCACCACATGATGTGCAAGTATTTGGTCCTTCTCTTCTACGATAGCAGATATTCATCTGTAAGTGAAATAAGTCCAGAGACCTGAAAGTCTCCTTCATTCTAATTCTGACTAGTAAACACCAGAATGAGCAGAAATGTATCAGTTCCAGAAATGTGTTCCTGCTGATTAAACCTTCTATTAATCTTTGAGGTTTCATGAAAAGCAAGCGACAATTCTTAACTAACATATTTCCCTCTGAGATGTAACATAAACGTGCATTCATGTTGCAAATGTACATTTTAAGTAATAATATTTTGCAGCATCAGACAAAAAAATACATATTTATGAATAATATTATCTTCTGACAGTACGTTTGGTTTTTTTTGACCCCTTCATAGAATTTGAAGCAGCATTGTTAAACCCAGATGGTCAGATTTCCGAGAGGGCTTTATGGGTACAGTTAAGTAGTGGTATTAGCAGGATTCAAATAGCAAATAATTAAAATTGCATGTATTTTTAACTGTTTAGGTGCCATCAGATTACTCATACTGAAGAGTACATGAGTTAATTATGCAAAATAGCTGCACAATACAAAGGACGGTGGTGTAAAATGTATTAATTTATACGTATTGCGTAAAATATATGCAGTTATATAAAAATTCTAAGGGTAGAATTAACTGGAAATTAGCTATTCAAATAAATTATAGGTAAAAAATAAATATTCTTAAATATTGCACAGAAACGAGGTGATAATCTCCATAACGTGAAGACTTAATCAGTATGTGTACGTAGGTGGATTAAATAAGGTTGACTGTAACCAATAATTTCACTTATGTTATTAATTAGGGATATGATGGCCTATTAAGGCTGGGGTCAGACGAGCGCAGTTATCACGTCAGTGTTGCCGCACATTTGTACGTCCGCGGCAGCATAGCATTCTGACCAATGGAGCCCCACACATGAAGTACGTCCGCACGGAAGTGCGGATGCATGACGGACGCGGCAAACGAACGCAGGTTAGACAAGAACGTAATACTGCTAGAACGGAGGTGCGGAGTGCGCCACGTCTGCAACGTCCGTGTAGCTTTGTGTGTGAGTGATGAAACGAGGTCAGACGGACTGCATTTATACGTCCAGCATTTTTGACGGACAGAATGTTTTTTCATTGTAATTTATTTTCCCTGCTACATCAGTCAAAAAATACGTCAGTGAAAAAAACGGACTGTGTGGCCACTACCTTGCTGTCAGTCAGTAAGTACGTCCAAACTGCATGGACGCACAGTCCGTACAAAATGTGCTCATCTGACACTAGCCTTAAAGCCCTCAATGCATGTGTTTGAAATCACCAAACCAGAATATACTGCACAGGATTATATATATAGCAATTAAAGAAAAAAACATGTGACATCTTTTGGTTTTAAGCGAATGCTTCCCTATAAACGTACAAATCAAGGGTCACATCATATTAGATGCTTCAGGTGACCATGGTTGCAATTAACTCTCAGGCTCTTACCATTGCTGCACTAATGAGATAACCTGTCTATTTGCAGCATTTGAAAATGAGTCAGAGCAGCAGTCTGGCAGATTATACTCTGTATGACTGGGAAAAAACACATAACATTTTCTCCGTATGGAATTCCATGATATGTAAATTATTACTCACAAAGGAACACTATAATAAACATGTTCGTTACTACAGACTCTGCTAAAGGCACTAGACATGTGCTCGGCCAAAAAATGAGTTTTGTTTCTTTTGGATAAGTTTGTTTCGTTTAGAATCATTTCTGATCATTTTGTTACGTTTTTCTCTCATTTCGGATCGTTCGATATGTTACCGCGATTCGTATGTCGGACCGATCTGAAAATTCGGACGGCCAGTATTTCGTTTTTCGGGTCCATTAGTTTTTTAGTTTTTATTGTTCGTATTTTGGGTTGATTCATATTTCTTTTTTATTAGTTATTTCGTTTTTATTAGTTATCGGAATGTGAAATGGATTAATTTATTAGATTACAGTAAAAAAAGTAGTCCATCTGCTCCGGAGCCCCGCGGGGCGGCTTCCCTTGGTTCCCATATAGGTTTCAGCACCATGGATAGCCACCACAGAACACAGCAGAACTGAAGGGGAAAAAAATGCTGTGTTCGGCAAAGAAAAAAAGCCTGGTTTTAAAATAAATTAAGAATCCAAAAATTTCACCAAGAAATTCCGAAAAATGCCTAAAAAAATCCAAAAAAATAAAAATACTTTTTGCTGCAAGTGAAAAGAATAAATGGTTGAATAAATATTTAATTAAAACTGATTTTTTTTTTACATTGAAACCTATAGGATTCACCTATTTAAACGTGTCGAACGAACCATCAAAATCAGGGTTAAAAACTAGGGTTAGAAATTAGGGTTAGAAACTAGGGTTAGAAATTAGGGTTAGCAATTAGGGTTAGAAATTAGGGTTAAATGCTGGGGTTAGGGTTTGAAATTAGGGTAAAAAGTTAGGGTTAGGGTTAGGTATTAGAGTTAAAAGCGAGGGTTAGAAATTAGGGTTAGGGTAAAAAGCTAGGTTTAGGGTTAGAAAGTAGGGTAAAAAGCTAGGCTTAAGGTTAGAGATTAGGGTTTAAAGCTAGGGTTACCCTCATTTCTAACTTTAGCGTCTAACCCTAATTTCTAAACCGTATTTTCAGTGGTTCATTTGACAGGTTTAATCAGGCGAATCCTATAGGTTGTCAGTACCACACCAGGTTGGAGCCATGGTGCACTGTTACTCATTGCGCGACTCTCAAGCCGCATGCGGCTCACATAGCCGACAATGGCGGCTCATGGATTGTGGAGCTGACAGTGGCAGTTCACAGACCCGCCGAGTCCTTTAGCGCCATGTTAGTGAAGTGTAAGGCGGGCACTATTGGATGATGGGAGGGCAGCGGCACACGCAATGCCACATCACATGACTGCTGACGTCTGCAGGGGTGCCCGGCACTGGGATTATGCCACCTTGCCTAACAAGTGTGGCTGTTCTCTAAAAAAAATTACAAGCAGCCACACAGCGCCAGCTGTCAGCACACTGAAGCCATCGGCCTGACCTCTCATTATGTCACCTGGAACAAGCAGTGTGCCAGCCTGACAGCCAAACCAGTGTCAGCCTGCCAGCCAGGCCAGTGTCAACCAGTCAGAGTAGTGCCAGCTAGACCAGTGCCAGCCAGACCAGTGCCAGCCTGTAAGCCAAACCAGTGACAGCCAGAGCAGTGTCAGCCTGCCAGCCAGACCAGTGCCAGTCCAGTGCCAGCCTGTCAGCCAGACCAGCCTAGCAGCCGGGCCAGTGCCAGCACACCAGTGCCTGCCAGCACCATTGACAGCTAGACTAGTGTCTGTCAGCACACCAGTGCCAGCCAGTCTAGTGCCAGCTGCAAATGCCTCAGGCAGCATGAGAAGAGGCACAGACAGCACAGTTTGCAAAGAAAGCGAACGAAAAAGAAAGATGGAATGCAGGGGCACAGACAGTACAGTTTGCTCTCTGTGCCTCTTTCTTTGCAAACCCTGCTCTCTGCCTCTGTCTTTGCAGAGTTTGCACAGAAAGAAACAAAGAGGCACAGAGAGCAGAGTTTGGCAAGAATGAAAGAAGGCATGCAGGGGCACAGAGAGCAGACTTTGCAAGGAAAGAAACTGAGAGTCAGAAACTGAGAAAAAGCTGAAATCTGGGATAGTCAAAAGCGGAGAAAAAAATACAGTTAAGGAAATGAATGCATTTTTCCGCTCATCTCCGCGTTAAAAGTGATTAAAGCTAGGGTTTTTCCTTCTTAGTTCCACTTAAAAAAATATAAGTATTACAGTGGCCTGTTTTATAGGTTTAAAATATACAGTATTCAAGGGGGGTTCAAACTGATAGACCACAGGTTTTTCAGTAATGCGGCTCTCCTATTGACTGATCTCTCCTCATTTTCGGGGGTTTAGTTCGACAGGTTTAAACAGAATCCCATAGGATTCAATGTAAAAAATATTCCCGTTTTTATTAAATACTTATTAAATCATTTATTTTCATCACTTGCAGCAAAATGTCACTTTATATATTTTTTAGGCATTTTTTGGTAATTTTTGGGTTAATTTTAAGGTTTCATAATTTATTTTAAAGTGATAATGAGGCTTTTTTTCTGAACGCAGATGTATTTTTCTACAGTCCGACTGCATTCAGCAATGGATACAATGTTTCAGAACCATGGAGAGCTCCGGGGGGGCTTACGGTGCTATCTATGGTCCTGAACTGAAACATTGTATTCATTGATATTCTTATTCGTATTCTTATTTGTTATACCAGTAGATAATATATACAATCAGTTTACACACTGACAGTTTGCAGACAAATTAACCCCTTAATGACCACTGACCCGCCATGTACGTCCTGCCCACGGGTCTCCCTTAGACCCGCGGACGTACATAGTACGTCAGCGGCTCATAACCTCCCTCCTGCCCGATGCTTACCTCCCTCACTGGCTCCAACTGAGTTCTGGCAGGGAGGAAGCCTGCCCTCTGCTTTAGAGGGGCCAGCGAGCATGATGACGTCACCACGCTGCGTGGGGACGTCATCGGCAGGCGCACCCCCCGGCGCCTGCATTGAAAACCAGGAAGTGGAGGGGGGCTCCAAATACCTCTATCTCTCCAACCATGGCACCTAGAAACTTGCTTTTTACACTGCTGGAAAGGGGAGAGTCTATAAGAGAGAGTGTATAAAGTTAACAGTTTCACTACCGGATCGCGACTTGGCGCCAATCGGTGCTGAGTCGCGATTTATACCTGGAGGTGGCTGACATCTTGGATGTCAGCCAAGCCTCCAGGTCACCCCCCACCCACTGACATCCCCACCATATGTGTGAGGATATCAGTGGGCCAGTTAACCCCCTAGCTGCTAATGGGAGATAAGGAGATCCAAAGGATCCCCCTATCTCCCGATACATGGCATGATCATGGCCTTTCCAATGATACCAACATGACTAGGTTTGGTGTAAAAAAAAGGTAAAAACTAAATTTAAAAAAATTGGATTTTTTTTCATTTTTATTTTTTTTGTCTGGGGGTTTAGTTAAATAGGACCTAGGCTGTCATCTAAAAATAATGAGCAAAAAACAGTCAGAATGAGCTCAGCGCACATAGGTGAACTGGCTCAGCGGTGTAGGGGTTAAAAAGCAAAAACATGTAAAAATTGGATATTTCTATTCTCGGGACAAAGTTTTGAAACTATTTAGCTGGGGTCTTTTTTGGCGGTTGTAGATTTTGGGGATTAAATTACGAAAAAGTGTGGTTCTACCATTTTTTTCATCATATTTCATATTTTTTCTATAGTACATTATAGGATATGATGGAAATAATGGTATTTTTAGAAAGTCCATTTAATGTTGGGAAAAACTAGCAGGGTTATCCAAAGAGATTCGAAAAGTCACCGCACGTTCGGTGACTTTTCGTTCTCTTCAATTCGGTTCCTTTTGCCGATTGCATTTCGGTGACCCTGCGGTGTATTCAGCAAACACCACAGGGTCCCCGAATTGCAGGGAAAAGCTGCCGTAAACTCACCGAAAACTAACCGAATGCACGCTGAAAACAAGCAAAAACATCTGGATTAACCTTCGAAGAGGAGCCGAACAGGAGCCGAAAAGAGCCGAATCACACAGAGCCGAAGCAGCTGTGACGTAGAGGAGGCAGTGAATAAATTAGAAAAACCATTTGTATGAATCTGGGAAAAAGAAACGCTGTTTGCAAAGAAACTACTGAGCGAAAATGTCTGAAATTTTCACAGGAGGTCCAGGGAATGATAATAAAGAGGGCTGTTACAAAAAAAATAAGCAAACTGAAAAAAAAAAAAAAAAAATCGGACTTTTAATTTTTTTAAAAAATTCAGAAAAATGCTTAAAGTATCCTAAAAAATCTATAAATAAAGAGACTTTTTGCTGCAGAATTTTATAATGAACGGTTTATTAGATATTGAATTAAAACGGGAATATTTTTAACATTGAAGCCTATGGGATTCTCCTGAATAAACTTGCCGAATTAAACCACCGAATGGCAGGGCATTAGGGGAACCTTTCACTGCTGGTTTGTGTTCTCTGAATAGCCGAAGCAGTGCTTTTTGATGGGGATTTCACTGCCCTCGAACAGGGACCGAACAGGCACCGTATGTGCAGGCAATTCGCCAGGATTTGGAGAATTGCCTGCTCTCTGAATAGCCGAATGGCCAGGAAAGGTAACCGAACGCTGATTTTCAGCGTTCGGTTACCTTTCTCAAGCAATTCGAATCTCTTTGGATAACCCTGTATGTATAATATGTGTGGGTTGCATAAACGAGTAAGAGGAAAATTTGACCTAAACACGAATAGCGCAGAAACATAAAAACAGCAGCGGTCACTAAAGGACGGATTTGTATAAAACCGCCCGGTCACTAAGGGGTTAATACATGCTCAAGGTATTTTACCAGGTACTATGTGGGTGTGATTATAAATTTAAGACTGGCTTATTCTATTACCTCCTGTACATCTCTATACCATTTGAGGAGAGTCACAGGCAAAGTGTAACAACCATGGTGGTTTTTCCATGTGGAATTTATTAAGTTGCCTACTTGTTTACACCTTAAAATGGCGTTCGTTGATCTAAGGACGTTATCAAGGAAATAACACAGTGGATGAATTTTTCACAGTATTATATATTCACCAACCCTTCAAATCGATATACTTTCATAAGGCTCCTTGTTATACAGTGTTACACAAACAAGAAAATTGAATTTGCCTGCAAACTGTCAGTGTGTAAACTGGTTGTATATATTATCTACTGGCATAACAAATAAGAAAGCATTAATGTAATTATTCAAGATGTGGCGTTTCTCAAATTGAAAAGTTAACCAGCATCACATCAAAGGCATTGCCTGTCATTCTAAATACTCTCTATCAGAATAACTATTCAACATATGGTTACAAATTGCTCTGGTTTTCATTGTACCTTTCAAATAGTGACAACCTGGTTTATGAAATTATTAGAAGGTTGCAGACTGCTGGACTTAACTATTTGATCGGCAATAGCCAATTGTGATTCATTATCCACATATGGTTAAGAACTAATTCCATCGGATTACTAACCAGATTATTTGGCTTGATTAGTCAGTTACAACTAAACAAATTAACTCCTCTTTATCTGAATCGGTTTAGAACATATTGTTTTGATGCAATTACTATAACTATATGCAGCCGGGTTTTGGTTTTTGGTGTTGACTAGCATTTGATTAGTTTAAGGAAAAGGAATATTGTGAGCCATCCTTTCTGCTACTTTTTAAGAATATTCGTTTGTTTGTAATGACTAGTGCACTGGTCTCCACTTTATTTTTATTTTTTATATTTCAACAAAAGTTAAGTTTTATATTTAATTGATGGTCTCACTATTCCCTCCATTTGGAAGGATCTTTCTTTATCTCAATCATACGGGTTATCCCCAATATTTTTTTTTTTTGTGAAAGGATTTTACCAGGAAGTATACATTGAGATTTCTCTCGTTTTCAAGTATGTCCTGGGTGGCGAGTATGTACTGTTAGATGTCTTGCCAAGGACACTTACTGGAGAGGTCGCTTGCTGGGATCGAACCCATGACGCCACAGGCTCTCTCCATGCAGAGCGGTGACATTACCTCTACTCCACCCAGCCGGTACAATATATATATATTATAAAATATAAAATATTGCGAACGTCTTTTGAGAAATCGAGTTACAAACTTCTTGATTCTGTTTTGACATCCATTTGTGGATGCCATATTCTATTCTGAATAGTTTTATCATTACTTCTCTATGCGGAATTCACTGCAGCTGAACTGCACCATAGCGAACTGAACCACCGAAAATCAGGGCATTTCAGTGACCTAAAATTTCACCAAAAAAAGCCTAAAAAATCCATAAAAAATAAATCAGACTTTTTGCTGCAAGTAAAAAAAATAAACGGTTGACAGTTGGTATTGTCATGTTATTGGTTGTAATCTGTTTCACATTCTGAAATAACTAATAGAAAATGAAATAACTCCTAAAAACGATATACAAATCAACCCAAAATATGAAATAACTCATCAAAACAAAAAACAAAGTGATCCGAAAAACAAAATAACCCATAATATGAAAAACAAAGTGATCTGAAATTTTGGATCGGCACGAAAATGCAAATCGCATTAAACAACGAACGACTCGAAAGAAAAAAAAACGGCCCGAAATGACCCAAATCTAAAAAAAAAAAATGGTACGAAAAAACGCCATGCACATGTCTAATATACACAATGAGAGAGTGACAGAGAGAGAGAGAGGGGGAGAGATTAGTACCCATCAGACAGCCTTAAAACATGTACAGCACTTAAAATATTTCATTGAAAATTTGGTGACCTGTTTGATACACATTTCTTTCAATTTCATTAGTGGAATAAATAATCCCTGCGTTATGTTTTTTTTTCCCAATGGTGGCGCTGTCAATAAAGACCATTTCTAAATGACTGCATTAAACAGCTGTAATCTCTTTCCTCAAAGACCTCGGCTCCAAGGCTTTCTTTCAATTTATTTAAATTGTCTCCATTTCAATCTAGGTGGACAGAAGCATTGCATTGAGAAATGCTTTTATTTTGATTGTGATAAATCTAATTTCTCAAATAACGCAAAATTATTTTGTAGTCCTGTCATTTCATTTTACATTAGTATACACCACATCGCATTATAAAGTGGATATGCAAACTGTTTAGTAATTGATCTTACATAGGTCATTAATCAGATGTGCCAGCATTAACTCAAAAACATACTTGATAATTACTTAAGGATAAAAAAGCTGATTGAAATTCACTTTGCTGAAGACTGGAATGTTCAAATAATCCCAGCTTTCTTGTTAAGCACAAGTATTACTATAACTCCTGATTAATTATTGTATTGCAATCTGGATTTTCTACTATGAAACTATGTGCGTTGATTGAATGGAGTGAAACAATTATGATAATGACCAACAAAGGGACAAACTATGGGCCCTATTCCACTGTTCCCCTATTCCAATGGAAAAAATATGTGCTGGCCTATAACCCACACTGGGTCCCTGTTACTGGGCCTATCCTGACGCAGCCCTTATATTAGTAGAGTCAGAATTTGGCAACCATGCCATGAGCTTGTGTGTGTGTGGGATCATGCAGATTCCGTGGTGGAACTGAGGACACTGGGAACTATTTGTTCCCAGTCTTCTACTTTTAAAGGCCAGAAGACCTAGTGGACCATGCCACTCTCTGCACTGTGGAATAAAAGGTAAGGGATTGTTTTGGTGTGGTTACTTTTCAGCATTAAGTGGTTTTGCTTTTGCAAATTCACTTTGAAAGCCTGCTTTTCTTGTTCTGCAAGGTCTCAATTCTTGCATCTGCTCCTGCGTACAGGGTGTCCATAAAGTCACTTTACAATTTAAATTTTTTTTATTACAAAGGCAAATGAAAAGACAGATAAGTGAAAATATTACAAAATGAGACGTATATATTTAAGTTTTTTTTGCCTCATTTAATACACCTGTATATGGGCACCATTAGTTGCATGAAGCATATCAAGACGGTACTCAATTTCTTACCATGTTCACTGTAGCATACCCTCATCAACGGTGGCAATGGCACCAGTGAGCCTCTGCTTTAGAAGAATGTGTAGTGTGGGATCATTGGTCCGTTTTTCTTCGGCGAGACATCAATTACTGCACCCTGTATGTTGGTTTAGCATAGTCCTCAATGTAATATTTTTTATATGATTTACATCATATTTTTACAAAATACTTCTGTTTTCCAGGTTATATACATATTTCTAGATTGTACCTTATTTTGTACATCAATGCTTATATGGCTGCATGTCATTTTCTGACACAAACACAGACAGACAGACATACACATACAGGGTTATTCAGAGAGAGCTGAAGTGACCCCGAAATTGCACTGAATGGGAAATTTCCCAGCAAGGTGCTGTTTCGGTCTATTCAGCTATTCAAAAAGCAGGCAGTTCGCCAAGTTTTGGCAAATTGCCAGCATAATACAGTGCCTGTTAGACGGCAGTGAAATCTCCATAGAGAAGCAATGGTTAACCTATTCAGAAAACACTGAACAGCAGTGAAATATCAGTGAAATACCCTGATTTTCAGGGATTTTGTTCGGCAGGTTTTATAAGGCGAATCCCATAGGTTTCAATGTTAAAAATATTCAGATTTTATACAATATCTATTAAACTGTTAATTATTTTGATCTACAACAAAAGGTCTCTTTATATATTTTTATCTATAGTGTGAACTGTTGCTGTAACTATTGTAGTCTTAAGAAAAAACAGCCCATTCATTTATAGCTGTGTGCATGAATACTGAAGGGCATATTATTATGTTTTATGTGCAGCTACTTCACAGGCATAGATAATAAGTGAAACCGCAAACAAAATAAACCTTTTAAGATAAAATTACTTTATTACATAAAAATGACAAATTTGTCCTCTGTGATTGTATTTTGTGAAGCCAAGGTTTGATGAAAACAATAATATTATATACTATAACACTGGAAATAAACTTGCTGGCTTCATATAATTTGTATTACTGCTTCACAAGCTTCTGCTTGTCAATTTGTATTCTTTGCTCAGGTCACTTTAATAGAGTGCATGGAAATGGAGGAGTTTGATGCTTTAACCCCATGTACCAGTTTAGGTTTCCAAATCTTTACACAATAAAAAATTAGAGAAAAACAAAGCAGAACTATTTATAGAAAACACATCAGAAGGGTTAAACACACATACAGAGCTGAAACATTTTGTTTACCACTAGGAATTTTAACGCTTTCTCGCTGCAGGGCATACTATTCGATCCCTGCAGCAGGTGGGCCTTGAAGCTGCAGGGCACACTAGTACGCCCCGCTGATTTCAATGGGCCACCTCGGCCCCCCCAGCAGTCGGCACATGCTGCACCATTGGCTGGTGCAGGACTCAGGCCGCCCCCTGCAGCCAGTGACACGCAATGCGCTAGGCGGGCCAGAGAAGGGCCCGCTGCAGAGGCTGCCAAGCGGGGCACACTAGTACGCCCTGCTGGCGTTAACTCCCTCCCTTTGGGCACAACCCACCTGGCGTGAAAGGGTTACATAAGCATCTCACCATATAAATAATCAATTCTGTTCTAACTATTTTCTCTCCACAATCTTTCTCCTATAAATCACCAAACAGACACTAGTTGATCAAATTTTATAGTAGTGTTGTAGTCGAGGAATCAAGTATCTAGTGTACAAAACAGAAAATTTGACTAAAATTCCCATGACCTGTTTCCTTGCAATGCAAGAACTTGCGTGATAAACTCTGCATTGGCAATCCATTAATATTTGCAGAGTAAACTGTAGAATCTACATATATATATGTAAATACATATACAGTTGTGTTCAAAATTATTCAACCCCCAATGCTGTAAAGGGTTTTAGGGAATTTAGTGTACAATTGTAATTATATTCAGAATGAAATCCTACAAGGACTTTTTAAAGAACCATATGCAACTAAAATGACATCAATTGGTTTTGTAATACAGTAGTAAATGTTTCTTTTGTGAATTCTTCATTGACACAATTATTCAACCCCTTAAAGACTACCACTCTGAAGAACAGAGGTTCATTCAAGTGTTTTCAATCAGGTATTGAAAACACCTGTGGATGTCACGGAGCAGCAATAAAGCATAATAAGCACCAATTAGGCAGCTTTAAAATGACTGTGATACTCAGCTTCTTCTAGACATTTACTGGTGTGGTTACAAACATGGTGAAGTCAAGAGAATGGCCCAGGAAGACAAGAGAAGTGGTGATTACTCTTCACAGGAAGGGCAATGGCTATAAGAAGATTACAAAGATGTTAATCATACCAAGAGAGACCATAGGAAGCATCATTTGCAAATTCAAGGCAAAGGGCACTGTTGAAACGCTACCTGGTCGTGGCAGAAAGAAGATGCTGACTTCGACTGCTGTGCGCTACCTGAAGCGTAGAGTGGAGAAAAGTCCCCGTGTGACTGCTGAGGAACTGAGAAAAGATTTGTCAGATGTGGGTACTGAAGTTTCAGCTCAGACAATACGGCGCACACTGCGTAATGAAGGCCTCCATGCCAGAACTCCCAGGCGCACCCCCTTGCTGTCTCCAAAGAATAAGAAGAGTCGACTGCAGTATGCAAAAGTCATGTGGACAAACCACAGAAGTTTTGGGATAGTGTTCTGTGGACTGATGAAACAAAATTAGAACTGTTTGGGCCCATGGATCAACGCTATGTTTGGAGGAGGAAGAACAAGGCCTATGAAGAAAAGAACACCTTGCCTACTGTGAAGCATGGCGGGGGGTCAATCATGCTTTGAGGCTGTTTTGCTTCTGCAGGTACAGGGAAGCTTCAGCGTGTGCAAGGTACCATGAATTCTCTTCAGTACCAGGAGATATTGGATGACAATGTGATGCAGTCCGTCACAAACCTGAGGCTTGGGAGACGTTGGACCTTTCAACAGCACAATGATCCCAAGAATACCTCCAAGTCCACTAGAGCATGGTTGCAGATTAAAGGCTGGAACATTTTGGAGTGGCCATCGCAGTCACCAGACTTAAATCCGATTGAGAACCTCTGGTGGGACTTAAAGAAAGCAGTTGCAGTGCGCAAGCCTAAGAATGTGACTGAACTGGAGGCTTTTGCCAATGACGAATGGGCGAAGATACCCGTAGATCGCTGCAAGACACTTGTGTCAAGCTATGCTTCACGTTTAAAAGCTGTTATAACTGTAAAAGGATGTTGTACTAAGTAGTAAGATTGAATGTCACTTGGGGTTGAATAAAACTGATAATGATGTGAGCACAGAAAAGACATTTTGTTATTTCATTATAAATGTTATGTTATATTTGTCTGACCTACACGTGCCTCTTTGTTTTAATTGTAAGCAAGATGACTGAATGATCAAAATCAATGTCAAACTGGCCAAAACACTCAATTTCAGTGGGGGTTGAATAATTTTGAACACAACTGTATGTATATAAATCATGGGTAAATATTTGAAATGTTACATTTTCAGCTATTTGTTTACTGGATTGTGAATGAAAGCATCCACTTGTAAAATGATTTAGAGAGGACTTTCACAAAGTACCTGCATATACAATTTATTCTATTTGATCTTACTCATGGAGGTTACTGTTTAAGTTCAATTGACTATAGTGTTTAGAGTGTAGAAATGTAGACCTACATGGTCCTTTCAATCTCTGCCTGTAATCATTAAAGAAGCATCTCCAGCTTGGTTCAATTCAGATGAAACACCTTCCCTGCTGTTCTCATCAAGCTTGCTACAGACTTGTTTACTGACTTCTAAAAATATTTCCAATTCTTCTCGGCTCCCTCTAGCAAAGCCATATAACTATTTTGGAATAAAAAGTCTTTAAAAGTATAAATAATTTCAACAATGACGCGCAATATCTAAAATCTTTAGAAGTTAAACAGCATGTAACATAAATTGTACTTGGTATTGATTTACTAGCCAAACCCTACATCCATGGAATTCCTGATTTGGATATATATCCAAATGTGGAAAAACATTCTGCTCTAGGGTAGAATCATTTCAATATACTACAAAGAATTAAAAAGTCATCTTGGAAAATAATCTTGTTATATCCGCTGGGTTTGTTCCTTCAGATGCTACAGTTCCCATTGGTGCCCACATTGTGTCAATGCACCATCACACATTTCATTCTGCCTTTGTATGCAAATTCCATGGCACACCTGAGGACCACTCATGGCACACCAGTGTCTTAAACTAGTAATTTAAATAGTTATAGCTACTGTTTCCGTAGAGGCAAAATAAATCAAAAGTTGTAGAAATCTTTAACACATTTTCTGACTACTCTAAAAGGTTATTTAAAAAGTAAAGGAAAGGCTTAACAAAGTCAGTGGCAATGATATTTTCAGTCTCATCTTTTGAATGAGCAGCCTTTATTGTTCAATGGAAGGTGTTCTTCCCTCACGATCTGTCAGAGGTACAAGGCTTGGCAGACAGCTAACAAATTGTTAATAAAAACCCATAGCAGGATTGCATGAAGTCGTTCCTTTTTTTTTTAATTCTATCCTTACGTTTTAGATTCTTATTTACTTTACATTAATCTTTTTTGTAAGATACCGAATTATGAAACTATATTAGACTAGGAATGCAAATCTACACAGACAAGTGACAAGCATGCTACCCTAACTGTGATAATACTAGCTAACAGAAATAGAAGTTTAGTAACTTAATGCTAAGACAATCAAATACTAGTAAACTAAAATGGAGCAGTATTTGAGTTGTGAAAAACATGTATTTTAACTTAAAAACATTGATGCTCTACTGACAGACTTATAATTTCAAGGCCTGTGTAAAAGAAATGTGGAGTTGACTCTGCGCTTGCTCTCTGATCACCAAATGGCTTCTAACCAGGAAGTAACTGCCATGTATTGCTTTAGTAATGGCTGCCAAATTAAAGAAACAGTCCTCTAATACATTAAATGCATGGAAATCTATGATTACCAGAACAGAAGGATGTACTCTATATCAGTTTATATTTATCAACAATTGAGTGAGGAGGTGTAACTAGGGCTAACATAGAAAAGTTACAAGAAATATTTTATTATCGGCTGATCTGTTTGCATTTCTATTGATTTGTTGATTGACAATTTAGCGTTCAGTATGTAATCTACCCCTAACTGTAGTGTTCGGATATGTAAGTGTTAACACCCGAATAAGTGACTTTAGCGCTTTTCCCCATATTACAGGTGCCCGGGGGCAAGTGACCCCCTTGGTACACCACTGAGCCCCGGCAGTTCTTTGTGAGCCCCCCGGACTCAAGGACCAGGGTGCTGCGGCACCTGTGGCACCCACGGTAGATCCACTCATGTTAGGACTATATTGTAAGCCTCGTGAAAAGTTAACTGGAGCTCTGGTAAACTCACTAGAGCCACTGAAGTCTATGGAGATTCTAAGATTACCACAGCTCTGGTTAGGTTAACACTTAACTTTGGGCAATTTTGTGAAAGAGAAATGGAATCCCTAGATTTGTGTACAGCTAAAAATATGATTCATATGAACAGATTCAAATAAAAATTAAAAATGATTCAGTTCGGTTGAATGTTGTTCATGATATTTAGATTGTGCAAATCATACATTTGTTTCAGATAAATCTATTCATTGCATGTAGTCCAGAACGCAAGGGTTAATATACTGGCAACTGGTCAGTGCTAGCTAGCCAGCCACTACTATTTAAAATAAATAAAAGTATATGGGGGTCAGAATGACTTCCATAATAACCTGTGCACCTGCTCGATTATAGCGTGGAATGGGGCATATCACCTAAATGGAGTGCAGGCATATGCTGCTCATTGCATCTAAGCATGTGCTGATGGGGTTAAATATTATTGACTGAAGAGCCATTGCAGCACAGTTGATGGTAATGTGGAAGCCATCTGTATACGGACAGTGGGGCATGGTACCTCCCATCCTCCAGCTATGTGTCTTGGGCGGGGTTTTAATAAACCAGGGAAGGGTGGCATGTCATTGTCCCCTTTTGCACTTCCCACCCCCCACCCAATCATGGGCCAGTCGCATGTCACCTTCTGTAAATGGATGGGAGATGATGCCTCCATCTTTATAATGCTGGCTACCACAATGGGTAGCAATAGCTACTCACTAATATTATTTAACCCCGGCGAGGCTGGAATAGTATTGGTAAGCATCCAATGGTTGCTCGTGGCTTAGGTGGTATGCTCCAACACACACGATGTCAAGAGGTGTCATAAGGTAGTAAGGGGGTACTTGTGGTTGTGACCCATATGTATTTTGTTTGCCTTTCTAATATTTTATATTATTCGCTGAGTAGCAACCAATGGATAGCTGCCACATTTTGCTGCACAAATGAATTGATTTGAAGTAAAACAACTAATTGTTCATTTCGTCCATGGGAGGTTTATTTCATTACCATTTGGATGAATCAATGACTTGGCCAAATTTTGAGTGAATCATGGTTTCTGTGAAAACAAAAAAGTCAAATGAACAAGTTTAGGTATCACTGAATATGTCAAGAGTTCTTTAAATACAAATCGACAGCCAGCTGTTTTGATTTATATTCACGAGGCAGTGATATACGTTTATGAATTTTTCGACAAATCTTTAAAAAAAATATAGATAGGGCATATAATTGCCATGACATTTACATAACAACTGATACATTTTCATTCATACATATTTTTGGGAAGTAAAAAGAGATAATCAAACTATGGGAAATCCTGTTTGACACACAGCATGTACACAAATGTCACAGTGCGGCTCATTATGATTATGGATGAGACGAACACCCCCGTGTTTGGTTCGCATTCGAACTCGAACGATTTCAAAAGTTAGAGTTTGGACGCGAACACGATCCGAACTCAATGCAAGTCAATGGGACTCGAACATTCGATTTTTAGAGTGCCCTCCAAGAGGGCATATATGCTAGATATTTGCCATAAAAAGGTGTATGGGGGTCCGGGTAGTGCCCTGGGGGACAGAAAACTAGGACAAAAAGTTAAAGTTTTTAAAGGACCAGTGAGTTTTCCATGAAATAAAGGTTAAGAATAAAAACGAAAAATTCCTTCAAATATCGTGCCTAGGAGGTCCCCATAACATGCCCGTGAAGTGGCTGATTTGCAGGATGTATAGAAACATTTAAAACGAAAAAATGACATTTCAAATGACAGTAAATGGTTTTCCTTTAATCTATTCATAAACAACTGCTTGGGACGGCAGCCTGTATGAAAAGAAGAGACGTTTTAGGACACGCAGAACAAGTTTAGTGATTTTTTTTTTGGCTAAAATTATGGTGAAACTTATGCAGGCTTTAGATGAAAGTAACAATAGGTGCTTTAAAATTGGGCCTTTAGTGTCGGCAACAGTGCCTTCACACCGTAACCCCTCTGTGGTATTGTGGAAGAGTGAAGGGTTGGACCCTGCGGTCCAATATTAAAATGATATGAATCTGGTACAGGCGTCAGTGCACCCAGATATTTTGCCTTTGGTGCCAGCTAGTGCCTTCACACCGTAACCCCTCTGAGGTATTGTGGAAGAGTGCAGTGGTGGAGGTTTTGGGAATGCAGAAGAGATCCCCGATCTATTCAGTTACATCAGCATCAGGGGAGTGATAGCTGCTGATCCAGGACTGATTCATTTTTAATAAATGTCAGCCGGTCTACAGAGTCGGTGGACAGACGCACTCTTTTGTCTGTGACAAAACCTCCAGCGGCACTGAACGTCCTTTCAGAAAGCACGCTGGATGAAGGGCAACCTAGTAGCTCCATAGCATATTGGCTAAGTTCTGGCCAGTGATCCACTCTCAACACCCAGTAAGCCAGTGGATCATCTGCTGTAAAGGTATCCAGGTCTGCCCTTGCCCTTGCCCCTAGGTAGTCCTGCACCATATGGTGAAAACGCTGGCAATGGGTGCCTACATTTGACGTCCCTGGGCGTCGTTGACTAAATTTTTTTTAAAAAAGGCATCAGTCAAGCGGCCCCAGACTTCACCACTCTTCCTCTAATCATCTGCAGCCTCAGAAGCACCTGTGTCATCACTTGGTAACCTATCAGTGCCTGGATAGGTGTTACACAAGTGTCACTTTAGAGCATCCTCAAGTTGTTTCTTCCTGTCCTCCCTCTGTGCGGGCAGGATGAGCTCTGCAACTTTACCCTTGTATCGTGGATCAAGAAGGCTTGCCAACCAGTAATGATTCCTTTCCTTGATAGCACAAATCCTGGGGTCCATTAGCAGGCTTTGCAGGATAAGGGAGCCCATGCAGCGTAGGTTGGAGGTAGCATTAGCTTCCGAGTCTTCCTAGTCAATGAGGAGGACCCCATCGTGCATTTCCTCCTCCCAGCCACGTACTAGTCCTTGGGTTTCTGGGCACACAAAACCCTCCCTTGAGGAATCCCCACCTTCAATGCCCCCACTACGTAAATATTCCTCCTCATCCTCCTGTCTGATCTGAGGACCCACAGGAATGCTGTCTGCATAAAGACTGGGGCCTTGAGAGCTAGGGAAGGCCTCCTATTCCTCCCGCTGCTCTGCCTCTAGTGCCACATCTAGAATTCCCCGCAGAGTGCGCTCCAGCAGGAACACTAAAGGAATTGTGTCACTGATGCATGCACTGTCCCTGCTCACTATCCTCGTTGCCTCCTCAAATGGTGACAGTACAGTGCATGCATCCTTGATCATCAGCCACTGTGAGGGGGAACCAAGTTGACCTGAACCTGTCCTTGTGCCATACTCACACAGGTACTGTCATACCCCAAGACGCCGTGCCCGTAAGAAAGGCAAAAAGCCTAAGAAAACACATTAACCCTTACAATTCCTGCCTGATCTATTCTACCAAAACACCTGATCCGATCTATGGTTCTGCTATTGCTTCAGGTGTTTTCACTGATCACCTAGCTCTCCCTACTAAAGGGGTAAAGACCCATCATGCAGTGCTTATGCATCGTTTGGACATTGCTGATTCAGTGTGTTCTTGCTGTCTGCTAAGCCTGTCTGTTTTGTATACCTGTGTACCGGATTTATTACTTGAAAAATAAATGGACTTCGCCTGCTAGCCTGTGACCCTTTGACCTATTGGACTTTGACTTGGATATGCCTATGGATTTGCCCTTTTGATACCACGCTTGAACACCCTGTCCTAATTTCCCAAGGATTCTATTTTGCTGCAAGTATTCTATTATTTCTCTGGACTTTACATAACTCCCTGGTATCTACAGCTATAATACATCCTGGACTCCAACTCCCAGTATCCCAGCACCTTCATTGCTTCTGTTTATACCAATAGTTCTGAATTAATTACCATACCTGCGTCGTCATCTACAGTGTTCTATGTATCCTCTTTAAATTAACCATCAAACAGCCTATTCCTGTAGTGTCCCTCTGCTTCTGTCCCTTTTTGTTACATGTACTTCAGTCAACCTCTTTTTCCCTCTGCTTAATTCTGCTCTTAGTTATCCCTGTTATTTTTTCTCCTTGTTGTTTAGTTATTATCTATCTAGTATTTGCTCTATTTCATTGCTTAGAATATTACTTCATTCTGAGTTGCCTTTGCTTATCACTATTGTCTCTTTTTTTTAATAAATCCCTAAATATATATGTGCCTGCTCTACTCTTGTGTTACCGCACACTAGCTCGAACCTCTGAACCCTGAACGCTGAATCAGTTATATAACAGTATGCAGAAGCCAGTAAAATTCGAGCCAGCAGTAACTAAAGCAATTGTGGAGCTGATCCAGACTTCCATTCAGGAAGTAATCCGACACCTGACAAACTTCTTAACTGACATGCTGCAGAGAATTGGGAGTTTCTCTACTAAACTGTGCACTCCTGAAGTAAAAAATGGACGTGCTCCTTTATCCACTGAGGAGCGCGCACAGGGCGACAGGCAGCAGGCCTCTGCCTCTACTGTGGTTCGGCAGGGCATTGGATCCCACTTTGCCCTGTGCGCCCACCCAAAAGATCCACCGCTGCACCAAAATTGGTCACCAAAAAATCATCAGTGCCAAAGAAAACTCCACCACCAAAGAAAACTGCCTTGCCTGACTCAATACCAGTAATTGAGCCCTTCCAGCAACCTGAACCTTCCCATGAACTACTACCCTCACCGGATACAGTGACCAAACCTCTTCATGGTAAACCACAGGATGGGTTAAATTATCACGAACTCATCGAACCTATGGACACTGACTCTACCATGTCTACAGATTATAATGCTATAGAACCCATGGACCTATCATCCCTCCAGAAGGGTGGTCTTCAATATATCCTTGCTACCACCATGACTCCAGTGCCGGTTCCAGCTACCTACCGTACCACAGCACCGCCACAAGGATCTCTGGGTCAAGTTGGCAAACCTTCTGACCCGGCTCCCTCCAGTGACCGTAAGGAGGTTGAGCAAAGAGTACCCAAGATCACCGGTGCCCGGCACATCTCAGCTTCTACCGTGACTACAGCACCAGTTCCAGCTACCTACAGTACTATGGAACCGCCACAAGGATCTCTGGGCCAAGTTGGCAAGCCTTCTGACCCGGCTCCCTCCAATGATTACAAGGAGGTTGAGCGAGGAGACCTCAAGATCACCAGTGCCCGGCACATCTCAGCTTCTACCGTGACTACAGCACCAGTTCCAGCTACCTACAGTACTATGGAACAGCCACAAGGATCTCTGGGTCAAGTTGGCAAGCCTTCTGACCCGGCTCCCTCCAATGATTACAAGGAGGTTGAGCGAGGAGACCTCAAGGTACCTACTGCTGAAGAGCCAACATATGCTGTGATGAACTCAACTGTAGCTACAGATCCCTTGGAAATCGACTTTGAATCTTCAAACAAAGTATATGCTTCAAATGGAACATTAGTCCGTACAGAAGATTTAAAAATGTTTGAAGAAGCGCTTAAAGCAAGAGCAGCTGAAAGGATACATACAGGGTACATCATGTCCTCGTCCTCTATGAGTACCATTCCTGACCGACATGCTGTATACCGATACGAACCTTGGCTAGACTTTTCCCCTCTCAGTGACTCTAGATCTGATGCGGAATCCGATGGGGAATACAACTACTCGGGGTACAGTGATGAAGATCCGGACAATATACCCAGTCTGGAATCATCTCATAGTGCCCATCCTGTACACATAAGCACTATTCTTCCTGGCGATCCTACCTCCCACGTACCTTGTACAGTCTCCAAGGCTGATCTTCAGGTTGCCAGGCATCCCCACGGTGGTCCAGGTCATAATGCCAAGTTAATGGTGGCATCAGCCTCTACAGTCCTCGTTACTGATACCGGAGAAGTTAACAAGGCAATTGACCCCCTGCCATCCGATCAAGTTCTCCCAGCATACAAGCAGTCTCTAGCCGCCCAGAGTTCGGCCTTAGTAAGGGGGCACTGTCATACCCCAAGACGCCGTGCCCGTAAGGAAGGCAAAAAGCCTAAGGAAACACATTAACCCTTACAATTCCTGCCTGATCTATTCTACCAAAACACCTGATCCCATCTATGGTTCTGCTATTGCTTCAGGTATTTTCACTGATCACCTAGCTCTCCCTACTAAAGGGGTAAAGACCCATCATGCAGTGCTTATGCATCGTTTGGACATTGCTGATTCAGTGTGTTCTTGCTGTCTGCTAAGCCTGTCTGTTTTGTATACCTGTGTACCAGATTTATTACTTGAAAAATAAATGGACTTCGCCTGCTAGCCTGTGACCCTTTGACCTATTGGACTTTGACTTGGATATGCCTATGGATTTGCCCTTTTGATACCACGCTTGAACACCCTGTTCCTAATTTCCCAAGGATTCTATTTTGCTGCAAGTATTCTATTATTTCTCTGGACTTTACATAACTCCCTGGTATCTACAGCTATAATACATCCTGGACTCCAACTCCCAGTATCCCAGCACCTTCATTGCTTCTGTTTATACCAATAGTTCTGAATTCATTACCATACCTGCGTCGTCATCTACAGTGTTCTATGTATCCTCTTTAAATTAACCATCAAACAGCCTATTCCTGTAGTGTCCCTCTGCTTCTGTCCCTTTTTGTTACATGTACTTCAGTCAACCTCTTTTTCCCTCTGCTTAATTCTGCTCTTAGTTATCCCTGTTATTTTTTCTCCTTGTTGTTTAGTTATTATCTATCTAGTATTTGCTCTAATTCATTGCTTAGAATATTACTTCATTCTGAGTTGCCTTTGCTTATCACTATTGTCTGTTTTTTTTAATAAATCCCTCAATATATATGTGCTTGCTCTACTCTTGTGTTACCGCACACTAGCTCAAACCTCTGAACCCTGAACGCTGAATCAGTTATATAACAGGTACTCATTGATGGCCTTCTTCTGCTTGTGCAGACGCTGCAGCATTGCCAATGTCGAGTTCCACCTGGTGGGCATGTCACAGATCAGACGGTTTGTGGGAAGGTGGAATTCTCTTTGAATTTCTGCCAGGCGAACACTTGCTGGGAATGACCGTCTGAAGTGGCTGCAGACTTTTTTGGCCTGGCTGAGAAGCTCTGCCAGCCCAGGGTACCTGGATAGGAAACGCTGTACCACCAGATTTAGGATGTGTGCTAGGCATGGTACATGCGTCAATTTACCCTTGCGTAGGGTGGAGAGAAGGTTGCTGCCATTATCACAGATGACCATTCCCAGCTGAAGTTGGCGTGGTGTTAACCATCTCTGAGCCTGCCCCTGCAGAGTTGACAGAATTTCTGACACGGTGTGGCTCCTGTCCCCTAAACAAACCAACTCAAGCACAGTATGGCATCTTTTTGCTTGAGCCATTGCGTAGCCCCTGCCACGTGTCGGTTTAATTGCCACTTCGCCAGAGACAGAGAAGGAGAAAAAGGAAGAGGTGGTGGAGCAGACAGACCTCATATAAGCAACTTTCTGGAGGCGTGGTGGATGAACAAGCTCCAGCACAGAGCCCCATCCTGGATCCCTCCCAGCTGCAATCAGTTACCCAGTGTGCCGTGAAGGAAATGTAACGGCCATGTCCATGCTTTGCTGGACCACGTGTCTAAAGTCACATGCACCTTGCTGCTGACTGCCTTTCCCAATGACCCCATAACATTGTCTTCCATGTGCTGGAATGGCCTTGCGTGAAAAGTAATGGTGTTTTGGAACCTGCCACTGTGGTACAGCACATTCAGCAAATTCACGGAAGGAAGCAGAGTTCACCAGCTGGAAAGGCAGCAGCTGCAATGCGAGTAATTTTGCTAAGCTGGCATTTAGACGCTGTGCTTGGGGATGGTTGGGACTATATTTTTTCTTACGCTGCAGTAGCTGCGGCAACGTAATCTGACTGCGTAAATCTTCAGCTGATGGGATGCTGTCACATTCTGAGGAAGGACCTGGTACACCCATTACTGTAGCATCATCCCTGTCAGTGGAGGTTGTAGGCAATGACACGGCAGGACATATAGTGGGGGGTAGAGAGAGATGAGGAGGAGGAGGAGGACCTATGCAAAGTGTTGTGCCAACGGGATGCGTGGCAGGTGGTCATATGTCGCCTCAAGCACGTGGTACCCAAGTGTCTGATGGCTTTCCCACGCTTGATCCTCTTCCGACATAGCTTACAAATAGCAACGCTGCAGTCTGCTGCACATGTCGTGAAGAACTCCCAGACAGCAGAGACAACAGCGCTCTGCACCTGAGCAGCTCTGACATCTGATGCCTTGGACTGGCTATGGTTGCTCATAGAGGACGTTCGGCCTCGTTTTTGTTGGGCCTCCTCCTCCCTTGACTCCTTTGTTCGATCAGGCACCAAGGTGGAGTCAGGAGGTGATGACGATGAGGAGGTAACTATCTCCTCGTCACTGGAGCCAACCTTGCAATATGCTGCAGCTGCTGGAGAAAATGAGTGCCAGTTCTTTGTGTGTCACTGGCACCCCCTCCCTCTAGACTGATTTTACTCCCTTCCTCAACCTCAGAGTTTGAATCGGAGCACTGTAGTTGCTGCGCATCCTCAAGCAGCATGTCACTGTCATTGTAGTCAAACAATTCAGCTGACTCCTCTGTGTATGATGGTGAGGCTACGGCAGGAGTAGCTGTGGACATGGAGGCTGCATTAGAGGTTTTGGCAGCTGAGGTGGACTGTAAACCACTACAAGCCTGGTTGACAGAGGACTCGTAGGACTCGGATGGCCTGGCTAGCCAATCCACCAAATCCTCTGTATGTTGCTGCTGCTTAAGACGGCCAGCACCAGTTAGAAGGAACAAGCGTGCCCCTGCAGAGGATGCACCACGTCCACGACGACCAGGGGCACAGCTTTCCAACACAGAGGCTGCTTGCCCTCTTATCTGTGCCTGGGAGCATCTGCCTGTCCTTTTTGGTCTTTCTGACATGGTGAGTCATGATTAAAGATATACAGACGTCTGATTCAACTCTGGTATAAAGATTGGAGATATGCAGAACTCGGATTCAACCCTGGTATATAGATTAAAGATATTCAGAACTCTGCTATAAGTCAGCGATTTTACTGATATTTTCCCTGCAAGGATGCCAATGTCCTCTACTCTCTCTCTGATTCACTTCCTCTCCTGCAGGCTGCATCACCCTGATACCTGGCAAGACACAGATTCAACTCTGAATAGATAAACAGATGAACTCTGATTAAACTGTGTTATTGTATGGTATCTAGAATTAGATCAAAGATATAGCATTGTTCTGGAAAATCTGTATAAATCAGTGATACACACTGTCCCTGATAGCCTGGCAGTGCCAACACAGATTCAAATTCCCAGAAATCCCCTACAATGTCACTGATACACCCTGACAGAACAATCTTTTCTCCTCTGTGACTCCTGCAAACACACACGCTGGGGCTGCAGGCAGGGAAGCCTTATATAGTGTGCTGCGGGACTTACTGTAGCTCTGTGAGCCCATGATTGGGCAAAATTTGCCCAATCAGGACTCTGAGCCGTGATTGGCATAGTCTTGCACCTGACCTGTGGTCAGGTGCAAGGCTGTAGCCAATTACAAGCTTCAGGCCAGTGGAAAAGTGCATTGTGGTCGAACATGCGATGAACAGCCGACCGGGCGATGTTCAAATCAAACTCCGAACTGATCCAAACAGAACGCTCATCCCTAATTATGATTATTTCAGGAACAAGGCAGTATTTCTATTTTTGCGAAAGATAAAAAAATTCTGCTGTATTTTCAAGGACAAAAAGCAAACAAAACAAATGAAGTAATTTTATTCAGAATATTGAAAGTAATGCACCTTAAGAACTAAGTTATTAAAAGGGCCTGTAGCATGATATTGTTTTCTATCCATTCTTCTTTTCCAGGAGCATCTCATTAAAATAGGTCAGGGTTATGAAACATTGGCTGCGGAATTAAGAACTTCTTATCCTTTGCACATCTACTGATACAGAGTTCGTATATACTGTTATTAATAGTTTGCTTTAACTTTTGCTCAATTTTAAATGTTTCCAGTCCTTTGGACGGCTGGCCCAGTATCATATGTAAAATAATTTACAGACTCATAGGGAGTCATGGTTTGCCATTACCGACATAAAGCATCAATAACTGATGACAGTTATTGATGTTGTAGGCCAGTGATGGCTACCATGAGTGGCACAAATGTTATCAATATTTATGTCATCTGTTCTCACTTATTGTTTGATGTAAAGGATTCTTAATAACCATGTGAAGGAACCATTCCCTTCCGTCTGTCCTGGCTCTCCAGACACCCCTTCGTTGTGGTCAGCCCGGCTACTGGGAGCGCTGTCCTCAGCGCCTCGAGCAGCTAGACCTGCCTGCTTCTGTTCCTCTGCCCTGGAGCCGTTAGGAATCTCCAGAAGGCCGCTCTCTGCTTTCTGAGGGTGATAGTGTATAGTGTAGCATCGCTGAAATAAAGACACCAGGCGCGGCTGTATGCTTTAAAACAGGATCCTCTCTCTCTGAGCTCTGAGAGTTCTCTAGCCTTTCAGCTCACACAACATTTGTATATCCATTGTTCTAACACATCAGATTAAACACACACTATCAGAGATCCCTTGAATTAAACATGCAGCTAGATAATGGGAAAAGCCCTGGTGCATAAATTACACAGCAGTAAAGCTTGTTTACTGTAGACACAAAAACACATTTACCTACAGGAATATAAGTATTTTTAAAACCAAAGCTATGCCATTTTACAATAAACTAAATTAAACTAAAACCAAACGATGTAAAATATTTAAAAACACATGATATAAATGAACATAAAGTCTCTTGGGGTTTGAAGCATGGAGCGTTACATCAGTTCCATGACATATGTCCCCCCTTCCAGAACGGCAGGGCAAGCTTAGATCCCAAACGGATCTCTTTCCACTGACGAGACTGCTCACCTTGTCCTTTTTTCTGCGCCATCCTCAAAGTTCCAGGGTGCTGGCGCACAAGCATCACCAGTGGGGTCCGACGGTCACCACAGGGTATGCCTGGGTGTGGGTCCATAGTCTGTCGGGAGGAGGCGAGCCCCTGGGTTTCTCCACTTGTCCTTTTGGGCTGGCCCGCTGTCCGAGGGGTGCCCTATACTCTGGGGCCCGGCGTGTCGCTGGTGTAATCCTTTGTTGGTGTCCCCTCCTGGGGAAGTGTCTCGCTGTTGGGGAGAGGTACCGCCTGTACCTTCTCCCAGGGTATCAATAACCCGGGGGGAACGTGTCCCAACTGCATGTGCCCCTGGTGCTCTGGCCAGCCGTTGAGGAGAATAGGTGAGGCAAGAGGCCTCCAGCCTAAAGGGTTGGGAGGATGGGCAGAGGTTGGAAATGATCTGCCCCATAGCCAGCGCTTCTGCTGGGGGGGTGGATGCTGGGGAAGTGCCTCCTTGTGGGAGAATGGTGTCCTCCATTCTCAGGGGAGCCATTGGTCGGGAGGGTAGCACCCTCTGGAAAAACTTGCCTGGATCCTCTTGGCACAAGTTGGGTGGTGGGCAGAGGCCAGCGGCACTCTGCCCCGTTGCCAGCTCTTCTGCTGGGGGGACGGGTGTAATATACGGGAAACAGTTTACCTCCAGTCAGGGTAGGGTCGTCGGCTGCGGGGCCGGCAGCCCCTGGGAGTCCTCACCGAAATCTTCTGTGCGGACCGAAAAAGGTGGGCAGAGGCCAGCGCTTCCGCTGGAGGGGTAGATGCTGGGGACGTGTCTCCGGGTGGGAGAATGGTGTCCTCCATTCTCGATGGGGTCATTCGTTGCTGGGCCGGCAGCCTGTGGAGACCCTTGCTCGGGTCGTCTTGGTGCAACTTGGGGAGTGGGCAGAGGCCAGCGGCGCTCTGCCCTGTCGCCAGCGCTTCAGCTGGGGGGATAGACACTGACAAAGTGTCTTCTGGCAGGAGGATGGCATCCTCCATCTCCGGTGGGGTCATGGGCTGTGGGAAAACCAGCCCGGGGGATCCTCTCCTGGGTCCGATGTGACCATTATGAAAGGTGGGCAGAGGGCATCGGCGCTCTGCCCCGTCGCCAGCACTTCAGCTGGGGGGATAGACACTGACACAGTGTCGTCTTGCGGGAGGATGGCGTCCTCCATCTCCGGTGGGGTCATGGGCTGCGGGAAAACCGGCCCGGGGGATCCTTTCCTGGATCCGATGTGACCATTATGAAAGGTGGGCAGAGGGCATTGGTGCTCTGCCCCATCGCCAGAACTTCAGCTGGGGGGATAGACACTGACACAGTGTAGTCTTGCGGGAGAATGGTGTCCTCCATCTCCGGGTCTGGGCAGAGGCCAGCGGCACTCCGCCCTGTTGCCAGCGCTTCCTCTTCTGCTGCGGTCATGAGGGGGAACCAAGGGAGCACCTCGGGCTCCAATTCGTCTGTGTCACTTTGACTGCCTGCTTCTTCCGCCAGACAGTCCCAGGTAATGGGGCTCAGGTCTAGCTGTGGAGCGTCGTTGAACAGCCTTTTGTAGGCCTTTTCGAGCTCCCATTCCTGCTCAACCAGGAACTCCAGTTCCTCTGCATCATGGTCATCAAGGTCTTCCAGTTCCTCATACCGGAGGTCCAGGAGTTGTTCCCGCCGCCACTCTGTGTCATCCCCAAAACTGGGGTCTTTGCCCATCCTTGTATACAGCAGCCCTGTGCCGCCGTAGTCGAAGCTTTTTGTTGGGCCGCTGTCTGCTGTGCTGGGCATTAGTTGGGACGTAAACCACTGGAGGGCTCTGTAGCTGGTGTCCAGTATAATTTCGCTCTGGACCAGTTCGCCTAGCTCCGTCAGCCATTCCTCTCGGGGCTGTTCTCCCAAAAAGGGCACCTGTAAGTACCACTGGTGCTCGTACCTCTCCGTATAAGTGGGAAGGGCTTCTTCAAGGCAGTCCTCCTTCTGTTGGATGGACTCGTTCCACATCTCCTGGCGGACAAAATCTTTCCACCAGTGCTCGTCCTGCCAGGTACCGGGTTCATTCGCCTGGGCCTGGGCCATCGCCCTCCTTACTCTTCGCTGGAACCGGTCTCTTATGGACGGGGGTCTCGTGTCCTCCCTTCGCTGGTCCATTTCTCTCAGTTCTTTGACCAAGGCCTTTTTGTTCTTTGAGCCGGCGGTTTCTCCACGGCACTCTAATATGTATCTCAGCGTGTCCCTCTTGTAGTTGGCATAGCTGGCCATTCTGTGTTTCTTCTGGGGTTGGAGAGCTTATCCTCACCGCTTGCCACCAGTGTGAAGGAACCGTTCCCTTCCGTCTGTCCTGGCTCTCCAGACACCCCTTCGTTGCGGTCAGCCCGGCTACTGGGAGCGCTGTCCTCAGCGCCTCGAGCGGCTTGACCTGCCTGCTTCTGTTCCTCTGCCATGGAGCCGTTAGGAATCTCCAGAAGGCCGCTCTCTGCCTTCTGAGGGTGATAGTGTATAGTGTAGCGTCGCTGAAATAAAGACACCAGGCGCGGCTGTATGCTTTAAAACAGGATCCTCTCTCTCTGAGCTCTGAGAGTTCTCTGACTTTTTAATGAACAACCACCATTTATGCTGAAGTCCAACAGTCATAATTTGCATACCCATACTAATTACTAGTCATAATTTGCATACCCATACTAATTACTAGTCATAATTTGCATACCCATACTAATTACATTAGGTCAGTTATTTACAATAAACATTCTTTACATTCTCTAGCCTTTCAGCTCACACAACATTTGTATATCCATTGTTCTAACACATCAGATTAAACACACACTATCAGAGATCCCTTGAATTAAACATGCAGCTAGATAATGGGAAAAGCCCTGGTGCATAAATTACACAGCAGTAAAGCTTGTTTACTGTATACACAAAAACACATTTACCTACAGGAATATAAGTATTTTTAAAACCAAAGCTATGCCATTTTACACTAAACTAAATTAAACTAAAACCAAACGATGTAAAATATTTAAAAACACACTATATAAATGAACATAAAGTCTCTTGGGGTTTGAAGCATGGAGCGTTACATCAGCTCCATGACAAACCACTTTTGAACTTTTCACTTATATTAGTGCAATGCATATAATTACAGAGATATAATTCTGTGACCTTGAAATAGCTGTACATTTAATTGCTTACACATATAAACTACATCTTAATTTTTATTTGGTTTGCAATGATTGCTGTTGCTTTATAAAATGCTATGACCATGTTAAAATTAATTATAATTACACTATCATATCATATGATATGACCCAGAATAATGCAGTTATGTAGTTTAGTTAAGGGAAACTTGTATTTCCCTTCATTAACAAGGGAAATATTAAAAAGACTGTCATGATTCCAGCCTGGAGACCCATGGACTACCCTTATTTTAGCTGATTCAGGCCTGCCCTTACACTCCTGGCCCATCCAGCCAAGGACTTTCCTCTAAACTGTCTTGTCCCCATCCCCCTGATTACTGAGCACCTTCCACTCCCTATCTTAGGGTGGTGCTCCTTTCTAGCAGTGCTCAGTTCTGAGTCTCCGAAGTGGAGTAAGCACTGCTGCTCCTACTCCTGAAACTTCTTGCCCTGCTAACCACCAGCCTTGTATCCAGCCTTTGTGAACTCTGCCTTGTATCCAGTCTTGTATCAGCCTTGTGATCCCTACAACTAACTAGCCTTGCGAACCCCTGCAAGTATTCAATCCTGTCCTCTGCAAGCATTCAGACTTGTTTCCCTGTATCTCCTCAGGTGTGGTCCACTTTCCTGTGGTGTCCATAGGCTCAGCTGAACCACATCTGGCTCCTGCTTCACCTTTGTCCTTGTGCTGTACAATAATGTTTTGACTCCTACCATTCCAGTTCTAGAGGGATACTCATGCACTCTGACTATTCAACTACTCTATTTAATTTGCGTGGTCAAAGAGACGTGATTGTTTTCTCCCCCATCCAAGGGGCTCTCGGAAGAATGATTCAACTCTCTGCGAGGATTTAGCCATGTCTTGCAGCTGAAATTAGTGAGCACTGATCCCAGCATCTGATGAGTTTCTGGAAGGGAGTCACATTTTGAAACCTAGGTCTCACCAATTGCTCTCAAAACCTTCACATTGAGAGCCATTACATTGGCTGGACGCTTCATGGTACATCAAGCCTCCAACCTACATGGTCATATGTCCGATGCAGCTCAAAGAAAGCCGGCAGCATTTCACATCTGGAGTATGGCTGAGATATCCAGATGCTAGCTCTAAGGCAAACTTTTAAGTCTTCTAAAGGGTTCTAATAAGAGGTGCACAATTTGCTTTTCCAGGATTATCTCATTAAAATAGGTCAGGGCTGCTTTGCAACATTGCCTGCAGAATTAACAACCTTGTATCCTTTGCAAATCTACTGATGCAGAGTTTGTATATTATATTCTTAATAATTTTCTTTATTTTTTGCTTAATTCAAATTATCTTTTGGATGGCTGGCCGAGTATCATATAAAATATAATTCACAAACTCCTGGAGAGTCATGGTCTGCCATCACTAACCTACAGCATTAATAGATGATGACAGTTATTGATGCTGTAGGCCAGTGATGGCTAAACATGAGCGGCACAAATTGTATCAGAGTATTTATATGTTGATGGCCGCAAGAGTCATCTGTTCTCACTTATTGTTTGATGTAAATGATTCCTAATAACACTTTAAAACTTTTCACTTATATCAATGCAATGCATGTAATTACAGTCATATAATTATGGGACCTTGAAATTGCTGTACATGTAATTGCTTACGCCTATAGCTACATTTGTTGTTGTTGTATTGATATGATCATGTCAATGTGAATTATAATTTCTCTATTATATATTATAGGAATAAAGAAAAATGTATTTATGTAGTTTATGTAATAAAGGGACTGTGACAGATCTCCATACCCTGTCTGGGTCACATCTGTTAATGCTCCTCCCTTGCTGGACCCCCATTCTACCACCAGCAGTCTTCCGTGCCTTTCTCCAGCTTTTAGCTGTCGCTTTAGAATGGGTAGACTGAAAGCGCAGTGATAGCATTCCCCAGAAATGAGTCTGCATGCAAATCTTGAGGTTAGAACAGTCAGACTGAGACAGCCTTTAATGAGCTCAATATACACAGTGCAATCAGGGGCCTAGAGGCCCAGGGGAAAACCCTTCCTGGTGTCTTACTGCGAAGGCTCAGGAATCACTGCCTGGCTTCTGAGACAGAATTAGACAAGGGACAGATAAGGTGCAACATCTGACAAAACAGGACAATAGCAGATTGTGAGGATAAACAGGGGATAAAGAATACACACAGGGTTATCCAAAGAGATCCGAATTGCTTGAGAAAGGTAACCGAACGCTGAAAATCAGCGTTCGGTTACCTTTCCTGGCCATTCGGCTATCCAGAGAGCAGGCAATTCGCCAAATACTGGCGAATTGCCTGCACATACGGTGCCTGTTCGGTCCCTGTTCGAGGGCAGTGAAATCCCCATGAAAAAGCACTGCTTCGGCTATTCAGAGAACACAAACCAGCAGTGAAAGGTTCCCGAAATGCCCAGCCATTCGGTGGTTTCATTCGACAAATTTATTCAGGAGAATCCCATAGGCTTCAATGTTAAAAATATTCCCGTTTTAATTCAATATCTAATAAACCGTTCATTATAAAATTCTGCAGCAAAAAGTCTCTTTATTTATAGATTTTTAGGATACTTTAAGCATTTTTCTGATTTTTTTTTTTTTTTATTAAAAGTCCGATTTTTTTTTGATTTTTTTTCAGTTTACTTATTTTTTTTGTAACAGCCCTCTTTATTATCATTCCTGGACCTCCTGTGAAAATTTCAGACATTTTCGCTCAGTAGTTTCTTTGCAAACAGCGTTTCTTTTTCCCAGATTCATACAAATGGTTTTTCTAATTTATTCACTGCCTCGTCTACGTCACAGCTGCTTCGGCTCTGTGTGATTCGGCTCATGTTCGGCTCCTGTTCGGCTCCTGTTCCTCTTTTTCAAAGGTTAATCCAGATGTTTTTGCTTGTTTTCAGCGTGCATTCGGTTAGTTTTCGGTGGGTTTACGGCAGCTTTTCCCTGCAATTCGGGGAGCCTGTGGTGTTTGCTGAATACACCGCAGGGTCACCGAAATGCAATCGGCAAAAGGAACCGAATTGAAGAGAACGAAAAGTCACCGAACGTGCGGTGACTTTTCGAATCTCTTTGGATAACCCTGACAGTATCAGATTATTATTATTACTAATCTTTATAAAGAGCCAGCATATTCCACAGCGCTGTACAATGGGCACAATACAGACAGGGTAACAACACATCGAACTACATTTGAGAAACCAGTACAGGAGGAAACGAGGGCCTTATTACCATAGGAACTCACAATCTAGAAGGGTTGGGGGTAGAAACAGGAGGAGAGGACTGCAAGGTGGGAGAGATGGACTGCAAGGTGGGAGAGATGGACTGGTTGCATCAGTGAGTCAGGTGGTAGGCTTCTCTAAAAAGGAAAGTCTTTAGAAAAAAGTCTGACCATATGAGGGAGAGTGTTCCAGAGGATAGGGGTTGTGCGGGAGAAATCCTATATTCGATCATGGGAAGAGGTGATGCGGGGAGAAGCTAGGCGCAGGTCACTGTTTGACCGTATTGAGCGGTCTGGGTGTATTTGGTGATTAGCGAGGACAGATAGTGGGGAGCTGAGTTAGTGAGAGCTTTGTAGGTCAGGGTAAGGAGTTTGAATTTAATTCTACAGTGGATGGGGAGCCAGTGAAGGGACTC
The DNA here is from genome assembly GCA_009667805.1 of Leptobrachium leishanense. Classification (NCBI taxonomy): domain Eukaryota; kingdom Metazoa; phylum Chordata; class Amphibia; order Anura; family Megophryidae; genus Leptobrachium; species Leptobrachium leishanense. Next base: position 385,217,572 of record CM019063.1, on the reverse strand, counting down.
AGAGGGGAGCGGCAGAGACAGACCGGCAGGTGAGGTGGATGAGCCTGGCAGAGGCATTTAGAATGGATTGTAGGGGGTAGAGGCCGGAGAGAGTGAGGCCAGCTAAAAGATGAGATAATGAGGCAATGTTTACCACATAAGACAGACAAAGCCCACTCCATCTTTTAACCCCATAACGACCAATGACATACAGGGTACGTCCTAGGAAAAAGGTCACTTAATTACCAAAGGCGTACCCTGTACGTCATGGAGTTAGGGGGCTCTCTGTCCCTATATTTACCTCTCTGGCCGGGGTTACACAGTGTTCTGACTTCCTTGAAGTCAGACCACTGGTTTTATGGACCCCTTCCATCATACTGACATCACCGGGCGCAACATCAGTTTCAGTCACCCCTCCCCGCACTCCTCTCCCTCCGCAGGGAATTAAAAAAAGTGTGACCTTTTCAGTGAAGCCTCTCTTTAACCCTTGAGTTGCTAGTCCCAAAGTTGGAGGTCTTGGATGTCAGCCAAGCCTCCAGGACCTCCCCCTGCCAACTGACATAATTATTATTATTATTTTTTTTTTGAAAAAAACTTTAAAAAGATAAAAAATAAAAATTGTCTGGGTTATATAATAATAAAACAGTATACAAATCGCATCTAACATGATGAGCACAAAACTGTTAAGATGAGTTCAGCACACAGAGGTGAAATGGTTCAGCAGTGAAGGGGTTAAAAAGCATAAAAGAATTAAAACATTGGGTATTTCTAAACTCAGGACAAAATTTAGAAACTATTTATCCGGGATCTTTTTTGGCGGTTGTAGATTTTGGGGGTCACAGTTCGAAAAAGATTTTTTTTTTTTTACCCGTCATATTTCATACAGTTGTGTTCAAAATTATTCAACCCCCAATGCTGTAAAGGGTTTTAGGGAATTTAGTGTACATTTGTAATTGTATTCAGAATGAAATCCTACAAGGACTTTTTAAAGAACCATATGCAACTAAAATGTTTTGTAATACAGTAGTAAATGTTTCTTTTGTGAATTCTTCATTGACACAATTATTCATCCCCTTAAAGACTACCACTCTGAAGAACAGAGGTTCATTCAAGTGTTTTCAATCAGGTATTGAAAACACCTGGGGATGTCACGGAGCAGCAATAAAGCATAATAAGCACCAATTAGGCAGCTTTAAAATTACTGTGATACTCAGCTCCTTCTAGACATTTACTGATGTGGTTACAAACATGGTGAAGTCAAGAGAATGGTCCAGGAAAACAAGAGAAGAGGTGATTACTCTTCACAGGAAGGGCAATGGCTATAAGAAGACTGCAAAGATGTTAAACATACCAAGAGAGACCATAGGAAGCATCATTCGCAAATTCAAGGCAAAGGGCACTGTTGAAACGCTACCTGGTCGTTGCAGAAAGAAGATGCTGACTTCGACTGCTGTGCGCTACCTGAAGCGTAGAGTGGAGAAAAGTCCCCGTGTGACTGCTGAGGAACTGAGAAAAGATTTGTCAGATGTGGGTACTGAAGTTTCAGCTCAGACAATACGGCGCACACTGCGTAATGAAGGCCTCCATGCCAGAACTCCCAGGCGCACCCCCTTGCTGTCTCCAAAGAATAAGAAGAGTCGACTGCAGTATGCCAAAAGTCATGTGGACAAACCACAGAAGTTTTGGGATAGCGTTCTGTGGACTGATGAAACAAAATTAGAACTGTTTGGGCCCATGGATCAACGCATGTTTGGAGGAGGAAGAACAAGGCCTATGAAGAAAAGAACACCTTGCCTACTGTGAAGCATGGAGGGGGGTCAATCATGCTTTGGGGCTGTTTTGCTTCTGCAGGTACAGGGAAGCTTCAGCGTGTGCAAGGTACCATGAATTCTCTTCAGTACCAGGAGATATTGGATGACAATGTGATGCAGTCCGTCACAAACCTGAGGCTTCGGAGACGTTGGACCTTTCAACAGGACAATGATCCAAGCATACCTCCAAGTCCACTAGAGCATGGTTGCAGATTAAAGGCTGGAACATTTTGAAGTGGCCATCGCAGTCACTTGACTTAAATCTGATTGAGAACCTCTGGTGGGACTTAAAGAAAGCAGTTGCAGTGCGCAAGCCTAAGAATGTGACTGAACTGGAGGCTTTTGCCCATGACGAATGGGCGAAGATACCCGTAGATCGCTGCAAGACACTTGTGTCAAGCTATGCTTCACGTTTAAAAGCTGTTATAACTGTAAAAGGATGTTGTACTAAGTACTAAGATTGAATGTCACTTGGGGGTTGAATAAAACTGATAATGATGTGAGCACAGAAAAGACATTTGTGGTTATTTCATTATAAATGTTATGTTATGTTTGTCTGACCTACACGTGCCTCTTTGATTTAATTGTAAGCAAGATGACTGAATGATCAAAATCAATGTCAAACTGTCCAAAACACTCAATTTCAGTGGGGGTTGAATAATTTTGAACACAACTGTAAATGTTTTTATAGTAAATTATTTGAAAATAATGGTATCTTTAGAAAATCCATTTAATGGCGAGACAAACGGTATATAATATATGTGGGTTCCATAAACGAGTAAGAGAAGAATGAGAACTAAACGCAAACAGCGCAGAAATGTAAAAACAGCAGTGCGTACTTTTGGACAGACAATGGTAAAACCACCTGGTCACAATGGGGTTATCAGTTGTAAACATATTCTAGATAGGCGGAGTTTTAAAAAACTGGTTACAGTGACTCACACAGTAATCCTATTAGACAATAACGATAATAACAGTATTAATGCATAGCACAAACAACACAAACACCCTGCGCCTAGAATTGTAGATACAAGACGACTTCAACATAGAGAGCAGGGAAACAATATAGTACATCAAACCTGCTCCTCCCAAATGCATCTCTAGATCCATGTACCCCAAGTTCAAAGTGACTCCGCTGAGAGGGACGCTCTCTGCTCTGACTACTCCACTGCTCAGTTTACCTCAAGTGATCACAGTGACGTGATTGAATTCTTTCACACCCAAGAGGGCTCTTGGAGGAATGATAAGTCCCACCAATAGCTCTTAAAGCGTTCACATTCTCCATCGTGCAATCAGCCCCCCCAACCAGTCGTGTGTCTGCTGCATCTTATATGTAGCCGGCAGCATGTCACTTCTGGAGGATGGCTGAGATAGCCAGGTGCTAGATTTAAGGTGAGTTTTTAACTCTTCTAAAGGGTCAAATAGGTGGGCAGGTGCTGAGAATGTCAGGAGGGGATATTGTTTATCCCCTCCATCCCTCCCTCCTATTTTAATCCTAGAATATTACTTTAATAAACGTTTTTGACCGTTAAAAAAGGTCTGTGCTAGATATACAATTTAACCCCTTAACAATAGGCGTGTTGTGCCCAGCAAGTGGGTTTGAAAGCTGACGAGGCATAATAGCACACCCACGGCTCTCTGGCAACTTCCCCGATTCGCCTACCTAGCTGATGCGTCATTGGCTGCAGGGGGACAGCCTAAGTTCAGCCTGTCACGTAGTAGCCAATGATGCGCGTCACGTGCTGACAGGGGGCTGACAGGAAAGCATGCAATAGGAGCATGCGGGGTGTGCTATGTTGTCCTGTGGCGTTAAGGCCCACCCAGTGTCGGGACAGCATAACATGTCCTGTGGCTTTAAGAGGTGAAGCAATGAAAGCTAGAATGGTGGTGATGATAGCGTGACCATTTTAAAAATGCTAATGAAGTACTTATTAGGATGCCTTAAAGTGTTAGATAATTGCTCAGTCACTTAAAATCAGGAAGGGTCTGAAAGACATCCTTTTTAGAATAACATCAGATGCAAATAGAGAATGAACTGGTTGGAATACTCTTCCATCGTGCTGGTTATTTGCTCAGCTCTTCGGTGTCCTCTCTTGCTCCACTGCCATTCTGTAACTATCTCCCACTGAAGACTGTCTTCTGGGCACCCACATGAGAGAAAGGAAATCTCACCACTCAGCCACCAATGTAACGGGAACACTCGGGTTCCGTCCAAAACTCCATGATCAGAACGTTATTTGTCCATGCCTTCTATTTCCCCAAAACTGCCACGAGGAGACCCACAAACACCTTCCAGACTACTCAACTGTTAGCCCTGATATTGCCAAGAGATTCCTATGCAAGCAGGGCTGGGAGCACAAATTGCACAGAAAAGACTGTAAGCAACTTTATTAATCACAAAAGTAAAAATAGCATACGTTAAATAATGCTGTACACACTGGCATTATGGTAGTTGCTGGACACAAATAATTAGTAAAATGAGATGCAGGGATACAGTTTGCTGAATGTAGACAGAGATGTAGGGACCAAAGGGTACTTTACTTACTCAGTAATAACTACCAAACCGTTGTAGTCAAGTATGAACATGTAGGGCCATATTACATACTTAATGCTAAGGTTAGCGCTCAGCTGTGTGAGCGTAAATGTTAGGTTAAGTAGAACTAGCGTGGGCCTACCATATTACATTCCAAATACTAACAGGTTAAAAAACCCATTAGCGATTCAGAGATTGCGCAAGTTTACTGTACTTTGCGCTCCCTATGTTTAACCCCTTAACGCCGCAGGACGTACATTTACATCCTGCATTAGGCGGGCTTTGACGCCGCAGGACGTAAATGTACGTCATCGGCGTTTACAGCCCCCCTCGCTTAATACTTACCTCCTCCGGTCGCTCCCACGCTGCTCTGACTCCCACGGAGTCAGATCAGTGTGATCCCTCCTCCGGGGCTGTGACGTCATCGCGCCGGTGGCGCGATGACATCAGTTTCAGGCGTCCCCCCCCACCGGAGCAGGGGAAGCGCCTGGAGGGGAGGGATCCTTCGGATCCCTCTATCTCCCGATCGCCTGGTCCCCGGCGGCTGCGGCCAGCATCGCTGGAAGGGTCACAGCCGGACCTTTCCAGCGATGTATGGGGGGTTAACCCCTTAGTTGCCAGGTCGCGACTGGGCAATAATTTGTGCCCGATCGCGGCCTATTTCCGGTGGGGGCCACCATCTTGGATGGCAGCCCCCACCTCTGGGTCACCCCCCGGTCAACTGACTCATCGCGCCATGCGCGATGATGTCAGTTAACCGGGAACCCCCTAGCTGCAAAGGGATTTCCTATGGAAATCCCTTGCAGGAGATAAAGGGGTTCAAAGAACCCCCCTATCTCCTGATCGGTGGCAGCTAGGGGGTCATGGCTGATATTGCTGGAAAGGCCAGAGCATAGCCTTTCCAATGATATCAAACATGACCATGGTAAAAGTAAAATAAAAGTGTAAAAAAAGTAAAAATAAAAATAATAAAAAAATAATAAATATAATAATAAAAAAAAAAATTTTGTTTTTTTTAATGCAGCACTATTGTTCACATTTCAATTATAATGTGAACAATGATGCTTCACTAATGATTTTTTTTTGGGGGTTTAGCTAAAATCACGCAATTTCTCCCCAAAAAAAAAAATGGGTTCCCCGTTCTAATTTTTTTAACAAATCTACCCAATAGAATATGACCGCAGAGCCTCGGATAGTAAAATTAAAAAAAAAAACACTTTACACACTGTGGAAGATTGAAATTTTCTTGAAAATTCACTTTTTTTTACATTTTTTGTTATAGCATTTTGGCAGGGCATGACATATACATATAATAATGATATATTATTAATCTGCCGAGTCTGACGGAAAGAACGATATATAATTTGTCTGGGTGGTATAAGAATACGTGACTTAAAAATGGTCAAAATGAGCTCAGCAAACTTCTACTTCCGAAACAGCGCCGAAGTTGTAAAATTACTCCCGTCCTTAAGGGGTTAACATGGGGAGCGCAAAGAGTTAATTAGCATTAGGATTGCAAAGTCCTAAAGCTAATTACGTTCCGTTGTGGTTAACTCAAAAGTTAACCACAGCTAGGAGCTGGTGCAAACTGATTGCGATTCTGCGGAATCAGTTACCACCAGTTTAAACCCCCCCCCAAAAAAATCACATACTCACCTCCACTGGCGTGCGCAGCCCGTTACAGTAGGGTGTGCACCCATGAAATAATTATTAATGGAAAACTTATGTTTAGAAGATTTTGCACATAATGCACATTTTTCATTAGAAATAACAAACCAGTAATCAGAAATAGTGAATTTTTGTTATTTATCATGAACCAGATAAGGGACATCTAAAATGTCAATGAAGGAGGACCTCTTAATCCAACATTAGAGTGTGCCTGGGCACACCTGGCACACCCCCTGCGCACGCCTATGCTCACCTCTCATCCCGCAGCGAGAATGGTGGCCCCATCCGTCTCTTCTGGCCACCGGGAGCAAAGTGAGACTGGGAGCCCCCAGTCTCCTTCCGAGATCACTCCGCTGAACTGCAGGATCTCACAAGAGGTGAGCTCCTGTAGGTCATGTAGCAGGTCAGTCGTTGCCTCAATGGAGTCCTGGAGGGGGATGCTTGAGACGGCGCTTAATGCTGCCTCAAGTATCCTCAGGCTTAGCACTGCGTAATAGGGAGCTAAAATTGGGATGTTAAGAAGAAACCTGCAGGTGCAGGTTTTCCTCCTTAGCGTCCCTGTCTTAGCGGGCAGTATGCAATACTGCCCATAGTGAGATACAAAAGGAAACCTACAGTAAATGCAAATCTACCAATAGGGTCAGTTCTAGACATGTGCATTCGTTTTAGTACTAAAACGATTTAGTCCGAATTTTGGGATAATTTAGTTTTAGTATGACTCAAGAGATCCGAAACTGCTCAGTACAAAAAACGAAAGAAACTAAAATAAAATGCACTACATTTTAGTTTCAGTCCTTTTTGTGATATTACATTGATGAGTGAAGGAGACCAGAAATGAAGAGCGCAACATCGCAAAGTAACAGAAAAGATTTGTATGCGTAATCCTTCCCGACTCCTACCTGAAAATCTGACAGCGATAGAGCTCCAGAATACTCACTCGCAGCACAGACAGCCAGCACAGGAGAGGAAACCTTTACTTAACCCTTGCATGTCTATGAAGCAGACAAGATGATAAAAGCAGCTGGAAAGGGAAACATTCAAATAAATCACACTAAAAGCTAATGACAGAGGAGGGCTGGATAGTGAAAAAACCTTTATAACAAGCAGCGCTGGGAGAAGAGAGGGACTTTATAAAATGTGTGCTATCTCCCCTCCCGCTCTGCATAATAGGGGCTTAGGTCTGATACATTTTATATTATCCAGGAGCACTATCCCCCTTTCCTCATCTATAATACACATTTTATATAAAGTCCCTCTCCTCTCCAGTGCTGCTTGTTATAAAGGTTTTTTTTTACGTCTGATACATTTAGTATCCAACTCACAGTTACTCTGTTATTATGAGCTGTCAGTGTGATTTATTTGAATGTTTTCCCTGGATTTAAAGTGCTTAATTTTATTATAAAAATAAATTTGCACCAGACATCTCTTCTCTGAGCTTTCAGACCGATTTATGTTAATATTTGCCCTCTCCCCTGCTTTTATATTCCTGTCTCTCTCCCCCAGAGATGCAAAGTTTAAGTAAAAGTTCCCTCTCCTGTGCTGGATAAGCATTGCATTCCGAAGTTCTGCACCCTCCACATGCCAATGCAGTAGGTCCTACTGAGTAGGATGTTCTACACAGAGAGGGGCATTAATGAATGCAGGAGGATGTTCTATACATTATACAGAGAGGGGTATTAATGCAGGAGGAGGTTATATACATTATACAGAGAAATGTATAAATTGAGGAGGATTGTTCTATACATAGAGGGACATTAATTCAGGAGGATGTTCTATACATTATACAGAGAGGGGTATTAATTAATGCAGGTGGATGTTGCATACATTATACAGAGAGGGGTATTAATGCAGGAGGATGTTATCTACATTATACAGAGAGGGGTATTAATTAATGCAGGAGGATGTTCTATACATTATACAGAGAGGAGCCTTTTTTTTAGCCCTTTAAATCCAGTGGCTGTGAGCGCTGAGATCGGCTGCTTGTTATATTATCTCTCAGTACAATGTATCAGGCTCAGCTGTTACAGTAACTGACTGTAACAGCGCTCAGTTTCAGTAAAACAAGGAAATAATATTGTTATAACCTCTTATATATAAAAATATTATTTACTAGTTTTACTGAAACTCTGAGCGCTGTGATGAGCAGCAGTCAGTTACTGTAACAGCTTTGCCTGGCACATTGTGCTGAGAGTGAGAGATACTGTAACAAGCAGCGATCTCAGCACTCTGAGGAGCCACTACAATAATAATTGTATCCACTGGTTTTCAGATGAAATTAGTTTTCATACTAAAGAACTGAAAACGAATTTCTTTAGCAACTAAATAAATTGCATTTTAGTACTAATCCATTAGTTCAAAACGAAATTTTGTGCTGTGCACATGTCTAGTCAGTTCACATAATATGTAAATCAAAAGCCATAAGCAAAGTAAAAAATTAAGTAATACGAGAAAAAGTAATGCTGACCACATTATGAATATCCGAGGCTCAAAAATTCTAAGAACCATAAAAAAAAAAGGAATATATTTAGGTGTCGCTTAGCATCCATGGATCATTCTGAGACTGTGGATGTTAAATGAATTGAACATTGTGAAAACATTCATTGATGTCAGCAATACACATGTCCATGTACCATTGCAATACATATAAAAAAAAATAAGAACATTCATTTTTTGATGGTAATGGCCCTTTAAAGGGGCATGCTTTACACTCTGCCCACTGCAGCTTATTAACCCCTTCAATGCTGAGCAATTTCACCTCTGTGTGCCGAGATCATTTTTACCGTTTGTGCTCATCATGTTTAAATGCGATTTAAAGTCATGTTTTATTGTACGACCCAGATAAATTATATATCTTTCTATATAGCAGACTCAGCAGATTAATAATATATCATTATTATATGTATACATCAAGTCCTGTCAGAATGCTATAACAAAAAATGTAAAACCAATAATTTACAGTGTCAAAATTACTTATTTTTTTCCATTTTATCACCCGAGCCTTTGTGGTTATAGATTCTCTGGGATACTCTTGTTAAAAATATATATAAAAAAAATGGGAACTTGTTACTGTATTGTTCTGAGAAAATATGCGATTTTAAGTAACACTGAAAAAACTAGGGGCCAAATTACAATCTTCGCGCAAACGTTTGCGCCAGCGAAAAAAAACATTGACACGAGGGGTAAGACCCTTTGCGCCGAACGTCGTATTACATTGTCAGCGCAACAAACGCACATAATCATCTACCGCGGGTGAACTTGTTCGAACACTGTGCGAGCGGACTTTACTGCGCGCGTCCTATACTTAACATTGTGAGTGCAAACGCGAATGTGCGCTGGTAAGCAGATGGTATTATAATCTATGCGCAGGATTTAACACATAGGAGTTACTAAAATTATGCACGCAAAGGCTATCAACCTGGCTGAACCCAAATACACCAGCCAAGAAAAAAAAATCTGCAAAGTATAGTTACACATTCTACTCATACCAAACCAATAAAATGGAGAAGTTGTGTGTGCATTTATTATTGCTGCAGCATATATGCTCAAATTGACAGGTGCAAAAACTTAATGTGAGATAATTGTGGTTCTTAATTCTGATTGCACACTCATTTCTGCGCGCAACCTTACTGCGCGAGCATTTGTGCGCATCCATTTAACGCGCATTATTGCTCGATGATGAAAAAATGCGCGAGGATTGTGATCATATTAAGAGTAAATGTTTTTTTAAATCCACGGATGGAAACGGATACATCCACTCTTCAAGTAGCCACTAAAAACCATGGTTGAAAGGCATTCCCCGTAGTCAGGCACTGAGAGAACGTAGAAACTGTACAGATCTTAAAAAGATTACCATGAGCAGATGCCGGTGATTAAAAATAAATTATTGGCCAAAAATTATAATAAAACAGAGTTGGTGTCATGGGATGGCAAGGGTGCGAGCCCAGGATGCAGTGATATATTGGAGGAAGCCAGGATATGGTGCATAAACAGTCCCGTTTATTGCTGATATATACAAACACAGCAGGAATAATCAACAGGCAATGCAGGAAAACAGGACTGGCTGAATACTGTGGCTGGATACTTAAGACACAGGGAAAATACATAATACTGATACAAGAGGGAAACCCTTACACAAGACACGAGACAGATGGGACAGTGGGCATTGGAGGTAGGTCTGTAGGCACGGCTGGGGTCTTTGCACCGAAGGGGATCTTGGCACCGCAGGGGTCTTGGCACCGCAGGAGTCTTTGCACTGCAGGGGATCTTGGCATGTAGGAAGTTTGGCAAAGTCTATGGTAAACAACGGTTTCCAGAGGAGGATCCAGGAGCGTAGTCTGTGGTAAGCCGTGGTCAATGGACAGGAGAAATCAAGCAGGTCAATGGTATGCTGAGGGTCTGGTACACAGGAGACAGATGACAGATGATTGCTTTAGGCATGTCAGAGGCAAATGAAAACACAAAACACAATGAACCAGCACTGGAGGGAGGGGTATGCCCTGCTTAAATGGAAAAGTTTTCTGGAGTGAATGAGGAGCACCTGGTCACTGCCAACAGCAGAGGCCGGAGCAATTGGAATGCTGCTGATTATGGCAGAGCAGTGCCAACTCTGCCCCTCCTCTTGCGCCGGCGGCGTGAACCGTTACAAGTTGGAGAGAGTATGTGCAGATGTGAGTTCCATTAACCGTCACCAATTATTGGAACAGAATGGTCCTAGAAAAAAGAGAAGGATTTACAGTTTGCTTTTTGTTCAAAATATAATATGCATCACCAACAGATTAAAAATATTATACAAAAAAATTGGTTTATTCTACAGAGGGATCTGCTTTTGGGTAATATCAATCCAGATAGAGCTAACGTGGTGTTTAGGAGAGCCAGAAATTTGAAATCAATTATTGCCCCAAGTGCCACTTATCTTCACACTCACACTTCATAAAATAAATGAAGAAAACTTTTTATTTTAAATGTTTGAAATGTAAAGCGTGTAGATACAGTTGTGTTCAAAATTATTCAACCCCCACTGAAATTGAGTGTTTTGGCCAGTTTGACATTGATTTTGATCATTCAGTCATCTTGCTTACAATTAAATCAAAGAGGCACGTGTAGGTCAGACAAACATAACATAACATTTATAATGAAATAACCACAAATGTCTTTTCTGTGCTCACATCATTATCAGTTTTATTCAACCCCCAAGTGACATTCAATCTTAGTACTTATAACTGTAAAAGGATGTTGTACTAACAGCTTTTAAACGTGAAGCATAGCTTGACACAAGTGTCTTGCAGCGATCTACGGGTATCTTCGCCCATTCGTCATGGGCAAAAGCCTCCAGTTCAGTCACATTCTTAGGCTTGCGCACTGCAACTGCTTTCTTTAAGTCCCACCAGAGGTTCTCAATCGGATTTAAGTCAGGTGACTGCGATGGCCACTTCAAAATGTTCCAGCCTTTAATCTGCAACCATGCTCTAGTGGACTTGGAGGTATGCTTGGGATCATTGTCCTGTTGAAAGGTCCAACGTCTCCCAAGCCTCAGGTTTGTGACGGACTGCATCACATTGTCATCCAATATCTCCTGGTACTGAAGAGAATTCATGGTACCTTGCACACACTGAAGCTTCCCTGTACCTGCAGAAGCAAAACAGCCCCAAAGCATGATTGACCCCCCTCCATGCTTCAAAGTAGGCAAGGTGTTCTTTTCTTCATAGGCCTTGTTCTTCCTCCTCCAAACATAGCGTTGATCCATGGGCCCAAACAGTTCTAATTTTGTTTCATCAGTCCACAGAACACTATCCCAAAACTTCTGTGGTTTGTCCACATGACTTTTGGCATACTGCAGTCGACTCTTCTTATTCTTTGGAGACAGCAAGGGGGTGCGCCTGGGAGTTCTGGCATGGAGGCCTTCATTACGCAGTGTGCGCCGTATTGTCTGAGCTGAAACTTCAGTACCCAAATCTGACAAATCTTTTCTCAGTTCCTCAGCAGTCACACGGGGACTTTTCTCCACTCTACGCTTCAGGTAGCGCACAGCAGTCGAAGTCAGCATCTTCTTTCTGCCACGACCAGGTAGCGTTTCAACAGTGCCCTTTGCCTTGAATTTGCGAATGATGCTTCCTATGGTCTCTCTTGGTATGTTTAACATCTTTGCAGTCTTCTTATAGCCATTGCCCTTCCTGTGAAGAGTAATCACCTCTTCTCTTGTCTTCGTGGACCATTCTCTTGACTTCACCATGTTTGTAACCACACCAGTAAATGTCTAGAAGGAGCTGAGTATCACAGTCATTTTAAAGCTGCCTAATTGGTGCTTATTATGCCTTATTGCTGCTCCGTGACATCCACAGGTGTTTTCAATACCTGATTGAAAACACTTGAATGAACCTCTGTTCTTCAGAGTGGTAGTCTTTAAGGGGTTGAATAATTGTGTCAATGAAGAATTCACAAAAGAAACATTTACTACTGTATTACACAACCAAAAGATGTCATTTTAGTTGCTTATGGTTCTTTAAAAAGTCCTTGTAGGATTTCATTCTGAATACAATTACAAATGTACACTAAATTCCCTAAAACCCTTTACAGCATTGGGGGTTGAATAATTTTGAACACAACTGTATCTTGGGAAAAATAAAATCACCCACTTCGAGTGCTGTAACAAATGAAACATATAAAATTAAACAAAAGATCACATGTGATGCAACATATGTGGTCTATTTATTAAGGTGCAGTTGTGGTAAACAGTACATAGAAGGAAAAAAATCTGAAAACCAATCAGTCCCCATTCACTGTAATACATGTGATATGTACTGTATAACCATACATTGTTTGACTATGTGGGCATAGAATGTGTAAATTCATATTGAAGGGGAGGGGATAGAAATAAAAAAATATTGTAAAAGGGAATCTTTTTGGATTTCTAAATTTGAAAACGCTATCTCTAGGGGGGGTTGAATGAAGAATTGGATTTGGTCTGTTTTGATTAATGCAGGGATTATTGGCTTTATATAAATGTCAATCCCATTGTTCCCACAAGGTTTTTGTTTTCCCTAGGTGTATCTCTAATATTGGGTATGTAATGATTTTTAATGGCTATTATGTATTTGTCCCCCCGATATTGAGCCCTACAGGTTATAATATACAACATGGACATTTGAAAGAGGCCAATTAGATCTGGGAATCACTGGATGTTGGGCGCTGGATGCGAGACCAGAGAAAAGCGGAGAATGAAAGTGAAACTGAAACCGATCTCGTCCACCTAACACTTCCGACTTCCGGGTACAACCGGAAGTGACATATTGGGACCTAAAACAAGCGGCGATTATTGGGATCTGCAAGTGGAGGAATAAGAAACAGTCTTGATTGGACCTGGACACTCAGAAACTGGAAGATGGCCATATAGGGACAACGCTGAGGATTGTGGATACTAAACAAGAACCAGAGACATTGAGGGAATATAAGGACTTGATTTGATTTTATTGGTGACACATCGCTCTCGAGAAAGTCTGGGTTGCCAGATGAAACGCGTCGGGCTTTTATATGTCTGCAGCTACTTTGTTTTATTACTTTTTATTTGTATGCTGATTAAATTTTCCAATTTTTGGTATCCTGTGGTGGCTTCCTCTATTTGGATAATCACCACCATCTCCATGTGTTGGGAATAGAAGGTGGACTACTTACACCCCCAGGGATCGTATCCAGAGAGGGCTATTTGTTCTACAGGAGCACCATGAGGATACCATGAGAATGCCAATTCCCTCAGGGACTTTGTGAGTCTAAAAACATTGAGGTTCTTTTGCCACAACCTTTGCATTATTGATTATTCATATAGGACTTTATATCTTCCGTGTATATTCCATTGCTTGACTAATGAGAACGTGAACCATCTCCTGGAAGATTTTCCTATACTTTTAAAGCTAAGTATGTTTGTATTCACCAATTTTTGTTTGAGAATATTGTGACCTTTCCAGTGATGCTTCACTTGTTACTGTACCCCATACCGTTGGGTAGGCAGGGGTTCCAAAGTACCCCCCTCCACTTCAGGCACTCTCTTGTCTCTGCCAGGGGGGGGGGGTGCCTGAAACTGACATAATCACAGCCAGGTGCAAGGACGCTAGTGTGCCAGGTTGGGGTTTAAAGGCAGGATCTGACAAGGAAGTCAGACCACCACGTTATCCCAGACAGAGAGGTGAGTATCAGGTGGGAAACTGCGGAGACCCAACGACATGTGGGGAACACAGGACACTCCCCACACATCATCCGAGGTGAAAGGGTTAAAGTGGCCAGGCTGCATCAAGTTCCTCCCCTCTTCTTCCCCTCCCTCTGGTTCTGTTCTGTATATATGGTTGTGTGATGCAGGAGGAGTAATCCCCGTCCACGGAGCAGTCACCAGGCAGTTGGGATTTGAATATCCAGTCTGTTGGTCATCGGTGTTGTCAGAATACCCTACGTGCTGACCTCATTCTCTCGCAGAACACACACACAGCAAGCTTTCAGGGAGACAGCATCAATGGATTGATTATGTGCATGCACCCGCAGCAGCAATCCATTGTTCTGAGCAGGAACCTGCGTAAAAAATATTTACGTTCCAAGAATTGCACAATTAGCATTGTGTATGCAAATTGCATTAGATAGCTGCAGGGACTTCTGCATTTTGGAAGTGCTGACCTATCAGCAGCATCTGCCCAATTATTTAATGTGAAAAATAAAAGGGGTGTGTGAAATTTTAAGTGTCCCTTTAAATTCAGGCTCATGATTTCCATAATCACATATTTGTAAAATTCTTACAAAGAAAATTTGCAGAAATTACTTTATTGCTTTTTCTTTTGAAATCGTTTGAAATCTTTTGAAATTGTAAATATAATGTGATTGAATGGTTGATTAATAATGCCCAACAATGTCAAATTCAAGGCTTCAATTCAAATTGCTCTTAACACTGACTGGAAGTTGTTAACTCAAATACAGTCAGGTCCAGAAATATTGGGACATCGACACAATTCTAACATCTTTGGCTCTATACACCATCACAATGGAGTTGGAATGAAACAAACACAATGTGCTTTAACTGCAGACTGTCAGCTTTAATTTGAGGGTATGTACATCCAACTCAGGTGAATGGTGTAGGACTTACAGCAGTTTGCAGATGTGTCTCCCACTTGTTAAGGGACCAAAAGGTAATGGGACAGAATAATAATCATAAATCAAACTTTCCCTTCTTAATACTTGACTGCAAAGGATTTGCAACCAAATCACAGCCTGAAGTCTGGAACGCATATACATTACCAGACACTGGGTTTCATCCCTGGTGATACTCTGCCAGGCCTCTACTGCAACTGTCTTCAGTTCCTGCTTGTTCTTGGGGCATTTTCCCTTCAGTTTTGTCTTCAAGTGAAATGCATGCTCAATGGGATTCAGGTCAGGTGATTGACTTGGCCATTGCATAACATTCCACTTCTGTCCCTTCAAAAACTCTTTGGTTGCTTTTGCAGTATGCTTTGGGTCATTGTCCATCTGCACTGTGAAGCGCCGTCCAATGAGTTCTGCAGCATTTGGCTGAATGTGTGCAGAATTGCCCGAAACACTTCAGAATTCATCCTGCTGCAGCAGTCACATCAATAAATACAAGAGAACCAGTTCCATTGGCAGCCATACATGCCCACGCTATGACACTACCACCACCAGGCTTCACTGATGAGGTGGCATGCTTAGGATCATGAGCAGTTCCTTTCCTTCTCCATACTCTATTCCCATCACTCTGGTACAAGTTGATCTTGGTCTCATCTGTCCATAGGATCTTGTTCCAGAACTGTGAAGGCTTTGTTAGGTGTTTGGCAAACTCGACTCTGGCCTTCCTGTTTTTGAGGCTCACCAATGGTTTACATCTTGTGGTGAACCCTCTGTATTCACTCTGGTGAAGTCTTCTCTTGATTGTTGACATTGACACACATACACCTACCTCCTGGAGAGTGTTCTTGATCTGGCCAACTGTTGTGAAGGGTGTTTTCTTCACCAGGGAAAGAATTCTTCATTCATCCACCACAGTTGTTTTCCGTGGTCTCCCGGGTCTTTTGGTGTTGCTGAGCTCACTGGTGCATTCCTTCTTTTTGAGAATGTTCCAAACAGTTGTTTTGGCCACCCCTAATGTTCTTGCTAGCTCTCTGATGGGTTTGTTTTGTTTCTTCAGCCTAATGATGGCTTTCTTCACTGATAGTGACAGCTCTTTGGATCTCATCTTGAGAGTTGACAGCAACAGATTCCAAATGCAAATAGCACACTTGAAATGAACTCTGGGCCTTTTATCTGCACATTGTAATTGGGGTAATGAGGGAATATCACACACCTGGCCATGGAACAGCTGAGAAGCCAATTGCCCCATTACCTTTGGTCCCTTAACAAGTGGGAGGCATAGAAACATAGAAAAATGGCAGCAGATAAGAACCTTTCGGCCCATCTAGTCTGCCCAATTACATGGATACGTTACCTGGATTTATCTTTTGTTTAGGATAGCCTTATGCCTATCCCATGCTTGCTTAGAAACATAGAAAGATGTCGGCAGATAAGAACCTTTCGGCCCATCTAGTCTGCCCAATTACATGGATACTTTACCTCTATTTATCTTTTGTTTAGGATAGCCTTATGCCTATCCCATGCTTGCTTAAATTCAATTACTCTTTTGGCCTCTACCACTTCAACTGGAAGACTGTTCCATGTATCCACCACCCTCTCAGTAAAATAATGCTTCCTGATGTTACTTTTAAACCTTTGCCCCTCTAATCTAAGACTATGTCCTCTTGTTTTGCTACTTTGTTTCTTTTTAAATATACTCCCTTCCTCTACCTTGTGGATTCCCTTTACATATTTAAATGTTTCTATCATATCTCCTCTGTCTCGTCTTTTTTCCAAGCTGTACATGTTAAGATCATTAAGCCTTTCCTGGTAACTTTTCTCCTTCAAGCTGTACACCATTTTAGTAGCCCTTCTCTGAACTCTCTCTAAGATGTCTATATCCTTCTGGAGATACGGTCTCCAGTACTGCACACAGTACTCCAAGTGAGGTCTCACCAGTGCTCTGTACAGTGGCATGAGCACTTCCCTTTTCCTACTGCTAATACCTCTCCCTACACAACCAAGCATTCTGCTAGCATTTCCTGCTGCTCTATTACATTGACTACTTACCTTTAGATCCTCTGAAATAATAACCCCTAAATCCCTTTCCTCAGATGTTGAGGTTAGGACTGTATCAAATATTCTATATTCAGCCCTTGGGTTTTACGTCCCAGGTGCATTATCTTGCACTTATCCACATTAAAACTCAATTGCCACAGCTCCGACCATTTTTTTAGTTTACCTAAATCATTTGTCATTGGCTGATCCCTCCAGGAACGTCAACCCTGTTGCAAATCTTTGTGTCATCAGCAAAAAGACATACTTTTCCATTAATACCTTCTGCAATATCACTAATAAAAATATTAAATAGAATGGGTCCAAGTACTGACCCTGAGGTACCCCACTGGTAACAAGACTTGCGCCGAATAAACTCCATTTACCACAACCCTCTGTTGCCTGTCACTCAGCCATTGCCTAATCCATTCAACAATATTGGAATCCAAGCTCAAAGATTGCAATTTATTGATAAGCCTTCTATGCGGAACAGTATCAAAAGCCTTACTGAAATCTAAATAAGCAATGTCTACTGCACCACCTGTGTCTATTATTTTTGTTACCCAATCAAAAAAATCAATAAGATTAGTTTGGCATGATCTCCCTGAGGTAAACCCATGTTGTTTCTGATCCTGTAATCTATGTGTTTTTAGATGTTCAACAATCCTTTCCTTTAACATGGTTTCCATTAATTTCCCCACTACTGACGTAAGACTAACTGGCCTATAGTTCCCAGATTCCTCCCTACTACCCTTCTTGTGAATGGGCACAACATTTGCTAATTTCCAGTCTTCTGGGACGACTCTCATTAGCAAGGATTGGTTAAATAAATATGTTAACGGTTTTGCTATTACATCACTGAGCTCTTTTAATAATTTAGGGTGGATCCCATCAGGCCCCATTGATTATTTGTCTTTACTTTAGACAACTGCTGTAGAACCTCCTCCTCTGTAAACTGATATGTAATTGTCTCGTTAGTGTTTCCTCCTAACTGAGGTCCCTTTCCTTCCTTTTCTTCTGCAAAGACTGAACAAAAATATTCATTGAGGCAGTCAGCGAGACCTTTATCCTCTTCTACATACCTTCCTTCCTTTGTTTTTAATCTAACTAATCCTTGTTTTACTTTTCTTTTCTCGTTTATGTATCTAAAAAATGTTTTGTCCCCCTTTTTTACTGACTGAGCTATTTTCTCTTCTGCGTGTGCTTTGGAAGCTCTTATAAATTGCTTTGCCTCTTTCTGCCTAATCTTATAGGTTTGCCTATCTTCTTCACTCTGAGTTGTTTTATAATTATTGAATGCTGTTTTTTTGTTCTTCACTATTTTGGCCACTTCTGCAGAGTACCACAGTGGTTTCTTCCCTTTTTTGTTTTTGCTAACAAGTCGAATGCAATTGCCTGTGGCCTTCAATAATGCTTCTTTTAAATAATCCCATTTCTCCTGGACTCCCTTTAAACTCCTCCAGTCTGATAATGACTCCTTCACACAAAGTCTCATTTTAGAAAAATCTGTTTTTTTAAAGTCTAAAACTTTTGTTTTTGTGTGGTGTGGCTCCATCTCTGTTCTTATATTAAACCATACTGACTGGTGATCACTAGATCCCAAATTTTCACCTACAACAACGTCCGATACCAAACCTCCATTTGTGAGTATTAAATCCAATATGGCCTCTTTACGGGTCGGCTCCTCAACTACTTGTGTTAGAATAATCCAGTAGGGAGTTTAGAATATTTGTACTCCTGGTGCACCAGCTGTTTTGGTTTTCCAGTTCACATCAGGAAGATTAAAGTCTCCCATGATAATAACTTCCCCCTTCATTGCCATTTTGGCTATTTCCTCAAGCAGCAGATTATCTAGCTCTTCTACTTGTCCAGGGGCTATAGATCACACCTACACGAGCTACTGTATGATTGCCAAATGTTAGCGTAACCCAAACTGACTCTATGTTCACCTCGCTCACTTTTATTTGGTTCGTTTTTATGTTGTTTTTCACATACAGGGCCACTCCTCCTCCTTTCCTACCTTCTCTGTCTTTTCTATATAAAGAGTACCCCGGTATTGTTATGTCCCAGTTATTTTTCTCACTGAACCATGTCTCAGTAACCGCAACTAAATCTACTTTTTCAGCTGCCATCATTGCCTCCAGTTCATTGATTTTATTGACTAAACTGCGAGCATTTATAGACACGACTCTGAGCTTGTCATTTTTTTCCCCGCATGTTGCTTGCACCCGCCGATTTTAGTTTTGGGGGACAATCAGGCAGATTGTTTTTTACCCTTTTGTCCCCCCCTCCTAGTTTAAATATTTCTTTGCGAAACTTTTGAACTTCTCACTGAGAACATATGTTCCCTATGAGTAAGATGCAAACCATCTTTTTTATACAGTTCCTTTCTGCTCCAATTAGAGCTATCATGGGACACAAAGCCAAATCCTTGCTCTCGACACCATTCCTGAAGCCACAAATTAAATTCCCTATTGCGCATCTGCCTATCCTGAATGTTATGCACAGGCAAAACTTCAGAGAATGACACAGTGGACGCAATCTGCTGTATTTCACCTCAAAGAACACAAAAATCCTCCTTAATCTCAGAAACCTCATTGCTAGCCAAGTCATTTGTCCCTAGATGGACTAGAACATCCACTTCCCCTTGCTGCTTTGCTTGTTTGACAATATTGAGAATACGTCTCTTGTCTCTACGAGCAGTAGCCCAGGAAGACATCTCACCAAACCACTACTCTCCAGCTCCACACCTCTTATGATAGAATCACCCAGCAACAATTGCCTTCTATCATGTCCCACCTTTTCCTTATTGTTCTTGGTTGCAGTCCTGCATACCTTAGGCATAGGGGATGGTGGTTCCTCAACTATGGTGTCTGAGCCTACTTCCGTCTCACCACTACACTCTGAAAGTGCCTCAAAAGAATTAAGAAGAGCCACAGACTGTGGGACATGCCTTATATCCACAACTCTAAGTCTACCAGATCCTACAGTAGTCCATCTGCCACTCCTAGGAGGCCTCTGTGGCAGTGGCTTTGTAACAGTCATAGCCATAGCCTGAGTTTGTGTAACAGATAATTTACAAATCTCAGACTTCAAACAGGCAATTTCCTGCTGCAATAAAGAGAGCTGCCTACATATCAGGCACACTCCAAACCTCCAAAAATTGGATCTAAAAACAAATGCATGACAGCTCTTACACTGGACCAAGCCTGCCATTATAAAAGAATGGATTTAAACCAACAAATCTTACCTTTTTGTTGGTTAATTCAATTACTGTTTTGGCCTCTACCCTTCAACTGGAAGGCTGTTCCATGTATCCACCACCCTCTCAGGCACATCTGCAGACTGCTGTAATCGTACACCGTTCACCTGAGTTGGATGTACATACTGTCAGGTTCCCGGATAGCACCACGCAGTTCTTACGCCCAACACTCCACAGAGCCCAAAAGCTACCACAGAGTAGCCGTAGAAGATCCCTAACTGTCTGGTCCTTAGAATTGGCCAGGTAAACTAGCTAGAAAAAGGGTTAAGCAAAAGACAATGTAGTAATACAAAACCAGTTAGCAACACGGGGTAGTCAGACGAGCTAGAATCAGGAATACAGAGTACAAATAGTGAAATGGAATAGCCGGGTCAATAACAGTGCAGTAGCGTAGTACAAGAAAATAGTCTAGGGCAACAGAAGGCAGAATAGTCAGAAAACAAGCAGAGGTCAATAACAGGTTAAATCACAATAGCATTCAGGTACAAGGATCTCAGGTATGGATAACCACGATCTGGCACTGCTGAGAAATAACTGAGGGTTTTTAAAGACCTTCACCAGACCGCACCCCCCACTCAAGCCGCGCCTCATGCAACCATCTCCCTGCCTGTCTCCATTTAAACTGGGCGTTGGTCAGAGAGCAGCATCAGACATGCTGCCCTCAAGCACACAGGAGAGGCTGGAAGCCCCCAATATTACAGTACCGCCCTCTCCACGGGAGGCCACCGGACGACCACCAGGGCGAGTGGCAGGACGACCACCAGGGCGAGTGGCAGGATGACCACCAGGGCGAGTGGCAAGACGACCACCAGGGCGAGTGGCAGGACGACCACCAGGGTGAGTGACAGGACGACCACCAGGGCTATCGGGATGCGAGGCATGGAACGCCCTGACCAACCTAGAGGCAGACATGTTGGAAGCCGGAATCCAGGACTGGTCCTCCGGACCATAACCCACCCAATCGACCAAGTACTGCAGAGCACCCCTGAACAGCCTAGAATCCAGAACCTTCCTAACCTCATACTCTGATTCTCCATCAACCTGAACAGGTGGAGGAGGAGGAACATCCCGCGTGTACCTGTT
The DNA here is from genome assembly GCA_009667805.1 of Leptobrachium leishanense. Lineage (NCBI taxonomy): Eukaryota > Metazoa > Chordata > Amphibia > Anura > Megophryidae > Leptobrachium > Leptobrachium leishanense. The sequence continues at coordinate 385,196,088 of CM019063.1, read as the reverse complement.
ACACAACAAAGGCTTCAGTAGGGAGGTGTGGAAGACGTTGTGCAAGCGAAGATGTTTAGGAAGGGCAAGAGCATAAGCCACAGGGTTAACGCAGCGAATGATCTTGTATGGACCTATAAACCGAGGTGCCATTTTCATAGAAGGCACCCGCAACTTCACGTTCCTAGTGGACAACCAAACTCTATCCCCCACGTTATAGGAAGGAGCTTGTAACCTATGCCTGTCAGCCTTGCGTTTCTGGACGGCAACATTTCACTCCATGTTTTCGCGAATCTGTCTCCAAATCTCTTGTAGTTGAGTGAGATGTTCATCGAGAGCCGGGATGGCCTGTTCAGCAAACTGAAGCGGTAGAGCCGGAGGGAAAAAAACATAGATGGCAGAAAAAGGAGAGTGGCCAGTGGTCTCATTAACGGCGTTATTACGTGCATACTCAGCCTAGGGCAACAACTCTGACCAATTGTCTTGTTGTTGTGTGGTAAAGCAACGTATGTACTGCTCGAGACCCTGATTTGCCCTCTCTGCTGCCCCATTGGTTTGTGGATGGTATGCTGAAGAGAAGGCCAATCGCACCCCCATCTCTGCACAGAAATACCTCCAGAAACGAGAGACGAACTGAGCTCCTCTGTCAGAGACTATTTCAGATGGAACCCCATGTATTCGTACAATCTCTCTAGCAAAGACAACCGCCAGTTCTTTGGCTGTAGGAAGCTTAGGTAGAGGGACAAAATGAGCCATTTTGGAGAATCGGTCTACAACTGTCAGAACCACAGTATGACCCTTGGACTTCGGCAAGTCCACAATAAAATCCATAGATAGATGAGACCAAGGCCTCTTAGGCATGGGTAAAGGCTGCAATAGACCGACAAGCAAGGTTTTACTGGTTTTGATTCTGGCACAGACTTGACAAGCCAAAACAAACAGACGTACGTCCTGTCGCATGGTGGGCCACCAGAACTGTAAGAGTCTTGGTAATACCAGGCTGACCTGCTGGTTTAGAATCATGAAACATTATGAGTAATTCTTGTCTTTCCTTTTCAGGTACAAACAACATATCTGGAGGCTTGTCAGGTGGAGCCCCCACTTGAGCTGCCGCCTGGAGGCGTTCCAGGAAAGGCGAGGAGACAGACAAAACCGTGGAAGCCACAATACGTTCAGGAGGAACTATAGGATTGTGGTCTTGTGTATTTGATTCATACGGGTCATATTGACGAGATAAGGCATCAGCCTTTACATTGCGGTCACCTGGTCTGTAAGTCAATACAAAATTAAACTGAGACAGTAGCAATGACCACCTGGCCTGTCTCGAGTTCAAACGTTTAGCATCCCCGATGTACGTAAGGTTCTTATGATCAGTGATTATCAACAAAGGGTCAAGAGTACCTTCCAACAAATGTCTCCACTCTGACAGGGCAGACACAATAGCAAGCAATTCTCTGTTACCGATATCATAATTGCGTTCTGCTGGTGATAATTTTCTTGAAAAGAACCCACAAGGATGTAGAGGCTTTCCTGGAGACTCTCTTTGAGATAGGACAGCCCCAATGCTTATCTCGGAAGCATCAACCTCAAGAACAAATGGAATCCTGGGATAAGGATGCCGTAACACGGGGGTGGAAGTGAAAGCATGTTTGAGAGCTTCGAATGCCTGTTTGGATTGTGAAGACCAGACCTGATTCTTCAGACCTTTACGTGTCATATTAATAGGAGAGGCTACAGTGAAATAATTCTTGATAAATCTCCTATAATAGTTGGAAAACCCCAGAAACCTCTGTATGGCTTTGAGACCTTGAGGGAGAGGCCATTCTGAGATGGCCATGAGTTTGGAAGGATCCATCTCAAAACCTTCTGGAGTGATAATGTACCCAAGAAATTTTACGGTAGTAATGTCGAATAAACACTTCTCCAGTTTGCAATAAAGACCATTGTCCAGTAATTTTGCTAATACCTGTCTGACATGTTCATGGTGGGTTTTCAGATCGGGAGAGTAAATCAATATATCGTCTAGGTATACTATAACAAAGGTTTGCAAGAAATCTCTGAGCACATCATTAATAAAATCTTGGAATACCGCTGGAGCATTACAAAGACCGAAGGGCATGACCAGATATTCATAATGCCCACTCCTGGTGTTAAATGCTGTTTTCCACTCATGCCCTTCTTTTATACGTATCAGGTTGTAAGCCCCTCTTAAAATTGAGTTTAGTGTATACTGCTGATCCCCTTAACCTGTCGAACAGTTCTGATATGAGAGGGATAGGGTACACGTTCTTGATGGTGATCTTGTTAAGCCCCCTATAAATCGATACACGGGCGTAAATCTCCTTTTTTTTTTAGACACAAAAAAAGAACCCAGCCCCTGCTGGAGAAGAGGACCGTCTGATAAAACCTCTCTCCAAATTCTCCTTTATGTACTCTTCCATGATTTGGTTCTCCGTTATGGATAGAGGATATACTTGCCTCGAGGAGGCACCGGTACCTGGATAAATATCTATGGCGCAATCATACGGTCTATGTGGAGGTAGTTTCTCTGCCTCTCTTTTATCAAATACAGCCCTGAGGTCGGCATACTGGTCAGGAACCTCTGTAGACAATGGAGGAGCTGTAGGTGTGTTCAGGGCACCAATACGTTGAATGGGTATTAAACAAGTCCCAAAACAAGTAAGACTCCAAGACAATATCTCTCCCTTAGCCCAATCAATAACAGGATTACGTTCCACCAACCAAGGGAAACCAAGCACAACAGGATTGGAAGGTGAACGGATAACCTGAAATATGATTTCTTCCTTATGTAAGAGACCAGTGGTAAGAACCACTGTAACCGTATCGTGAGTAATCCTAGGGCATGATAACGGTCTACCGTCTATGGCTTCGACGGCCAGAGGGAGAGAAATGGAAGAAGCGTATTCAACATCGATAAAGTTACCAGCAGCCCCAGAATCAACAAAAGCGGTAGTATGCATGGTCTTGGTCTCCCAAGCCATGGATACTGGGAACATAAGTTTAACGCCTTTGACAGGAGACATGCACGTCACACCCAAGGCCTGTCTCCTCAGCTGCCTTAGGTGCGGTAGTTTTTCCGACTTATCATGCATTCTAGGGCGAGTGGGACATTGAAATCGTAAATGTCCTTCTAAACCACAATACAGGCACAATCCCTCACAAAAATGCCTTGTTCTCTCTTCCTCTGTAAGCCTAGTATGGCCTGTTGATGGTTGAGTAACAAGGACCATTTAAGTGTTTCAGCGATTTTCCATATATATCTGATCAGCGCTACATTGTGATTGTTTTTATCTAGTATGGCCTAGTTGCATAGGCTCAGAGGGAGGAGATAACTCTCTGGGTGGTGCCTGAAAGACAGGGGCCAACCTTGGTAACGGTCTCTTAGGTTTCTCTCTTGGAGTTCTTCTGTCCCTTATCTGATCATCCAGATCTATACAATAATCAATGAGTTTACACAATACCTCAGGTAATTTATGTGGCGCCAATTCATGCATCAATGACTCTGATAACCCCTCCATAAAAGCCAGAACCAGAGTCTCATTTGTCCAGTTCACGTCAGATACCAGCGTTTTAAATTCTATGGCATAATCAGACACAGACCTGTTCCCTTGACGTATGCGGAACAGGGATTTGCCAGCTACCTTGGCCTTTCTGGTAGGATTAAACGTACGCTTTAACTCGGCTATGAATTCTTTATAGTTCAGTACGATGGGCAAATCCTTTATGGGAGGCAGAGAAGCCTATGTCAACGCTCTGCCAGACAGATGGTTAATAATGAACCCCACTTTGGCTATGTCAGTGAAAAACATTTGTGGATTTAATTTAAAATGAATATCCACATGAACCAAAAATCCCCGGCACTCTGAGGGAGTACCGTCAAACCTCATAGGTGCGGTCATGTGTACCTGGGATGTCTGAACGACAGGGGACACAGGTATGGCAAGCGGGGGTGCAACCCCAGCTGGTTCCAGGTGAGCCGTACGAGTCAGGATAGTTTGTAAGGCAAGAGCAAACTGATCCATCCTATGGTCCTGCTCATCCTGTCTGGATACAAAGGTACTCAAATGCTGTGTTAAGTCTGCGGGATCCATTTTGGCCAGATCGTAATGTCACGGTTCCCGGATCCCACCACGCAGTTCTTAACGCCCAACACTCCACAGAGCCCAAAAGCTACCAACAGAGTAGCCGTAGAAGATCCCTAACTGTCTGGTCCTTAGAATTGGCCAGGTAAACTAGCTAGACAGAAAGGGTTAAGCAAAAGACAATGTAGTAATACAAAACCAGGTTAGCAACATGGGGGTAGTCAGACGAGCCAGAATCAGGAACAGAGAGTACAGAATAGTCAAATGGAATAGCCGGGTCAATAACAGTGCAGTAGCATAGTACAAGAAAATAGTCTAGAGCAACAGAAGGCAGAATAGTCAGAAAACAAGCAGAGGTCAATAACTGGTTAAATCACAATAGCATTCAGATCCAAGGAGCTCAGGTATGGATAACCACAATCTGACACTGCCAGAGAAATAACTGAGGGTTTTTAAAGACCTTCACCAGACCGCGCCCCCCACTCAAGCGCGCCTCATGCAACCACCTCCCTGCCTGTCTCCATTTAAACCGGGCGTTGGTCAGCGAGCAGCATCAGACATGCTGCCCTCAAGCACACAGGAGAGGCTGGAAGCCCCCAACATTACACATACCCTCAAATTAAAGCTGACAGTCTGCAGGTAAAGCACATTGTGTTTGTTTCATTTCAACTCCATTGTGGTGTATAGAGCCAAAGATGTTAGAATTGTGACGATGTCCCAATATTTCTGGACCTGACTGTATTTAATACATTTCTGTAGGTTCATATTCAATTTAGAAAAACACATTGCAGTCAGTGATCATGTTAGACCTATTGTATCTCTTAAATCCAGGCATCTTGCAATGGATTGCATAAACCAGTTTCAGCTACTTTCCCCATTGCTGTCAATTTCTGTTCTGTCAGAGTGATTCAGCAATTTCCGATAGAATACCATTATAGCAAAACACACAGTGACTTCATTTAGTTAACCTTTGCCATAGATCAAGGGCAATTTATCAGCACGCACACTCTTCTGCACTTCCCTATTAGGTTCCCATCTACAATATTTGCCTCATAATAAAGAGCATGAAAATTAATAGTTTTTTTTTATTCTTTAAAGCTTGTAAGTAACAAATGTAATGTGTACAGACTCTAAAACATAGAATGCCCATGCACATTTACACATCTGCCATGTCAATATTGCTTAGTTGCAACTGATTTAATGCACATGTTCACAACCGCATATCCATTGGTTTGATTGCCAGTTAACAAGTAGATGGCCTGTGGATTTCTAGAATCGCTGTAATCCGTATGAGTTGACTCTCACTCCTTATAACTGATCCCTGTAGAGTGCTTGTATCATTATTGTACAAGTCCAGTTACAAGTATTTATAAAGTGCTAACAAGTTCCATAGCGCTGTACAATGGGTGAGACAGAATAACAAATATACAGGAGTTAAACACACAGAACCGTAGACGAGAGGACCCTGCTCAAGAGTTTACAATCTGAGAAGAGAGGGGTGACACACTAGGTGCGGGTAAATAGCAGAGTACATGAAGTAGTAGGGTGCAAGTGGGCTATGTGGGAAGACTGAGTAAGAAATGTATAGTGGGTAATTATGGAGTGAGCTGATGAGCGTCATTGGAGAGCGGAATAAACGTCTGTGAGAGTGGACGTTCTTTCCACTCGACACCCTTCTGGCAACCTCGCTGAGCGCAGTTAGTGCACTCAGCGCTGCAAGGCTCGATCCTCCCATGGAGGATTGCGCCTGCAACTCCATCAACGAGGCGTCCTAGCGCTTTGACGGAGCAGCTTTCTAGCCGTCCACAGCACGGCCGCTGTTGTGCATGCACGAATTGCGTGTGCAACAGCGTGTGGCCAGCCCCGCCGCAGCGTCACAACGCTGCGATGGATGCCACGCCAGTACAGGTGCACCTAGTGTGCTCGTCTGACACTGGCCTAAAGTAATGTGTTTTCAGAGACTTCTTGAGAGACTGGAGAGATGGGCAGAGTCTAATGTAGCGTGGGAGGATATTCCATAGAAAGGGGGCAGCTCTGGGGAAGTCTTGAGGTGGAAGTTGGGGGGGGTACGTGGAGCGGATTGTAGTATTCCGGATAACACAAGACGTCTTAGATTTTCATTAATAGGTTTATTAACAACTAAGCAACGGATTCTCTATAACTGCAACTGGCTGCGTCACTAGTCAGCCTCAACTGGGAGACAAAATGGATGACCAACTGTCAACAGCCAAAAGAAACACCCAACTCCCCCCCTCCCCATTGGCAGCCAGCACACCAAACTGATAGCATTAGATCTGTCACGTGTAGACTGGGATTTATATAGCAGGTGGGGTTGTGAGCCCAGGATGCAGTGGAATAGGCAGGTTTTGCAAATAAAAGGGTTTATTTAAGAATAAACACAAGAACATAAAAGACATGAACTAAATAGATCAGAACTAGACACTGGAGGAGACTGGGCACAATAGGGAATAGCTTAGAGAAGGAGGAGATGCAAGAAAAGGAGGTAGAAGCAATAGAGGGATGGCTGAGAGTTGTGGGAAGGGAGGTTAAGGAGAACTGAATATGGGAGCGGCTAGGAACAGAAGAAATAAAGGATAGCAAGATGAGAATGAGAGACTAGAGCAGGGGTGTCAAACTCAAATGTCATCGGGGCCGCATCAGCAGTTTGGTCACCCTCAAAGGGCCAGTTGTATCTGTAGGACTATGTGTCCACTCTTTATTATCATAAATTATTGTCACTGCATTCAATTATTACTGTTTTTTGTAATAATGTAAGTAATAACTAGCTCTGAAAGCAGAAACATAGTCAGAATAATGGCAAGTAGATATTCAAATGTACAATTATTGTACAATTTATTGAAAAATGAGTTTTCGATATTGCCCCAGCTCTCACATGGATACTGCCCCAGCTCACACATGAATATTGCCCCAGCTCACACATGAATATTGCCCCAGCTCACACATGGATATTGCCCCAGCTCACACATGGATTTGCCCCAGCTCACACATGGATATTGCCCCAGCTCATGGATTTGCCCCAGCTCATGGATTTGCCCCCAGCTCATGGATTTGCCCCACCTCATGGATTTGCCCCCAGCTCATGGATTTGCCCCAGCTCTCACATGGATTTGCCCCAGCTCATGGATTTGCCCCCAGCTCATGGATTTGCCCCCAGCTCATGGATTTGCCCCCGCTCTCACATGGATTTTCCCCCACCTCATGGATTTGCCCCAGCTCATGGATTTGCCCCCAGCTCATGGATTTGCCCCAGCTCTCACATGGATTTGCCCCCACCTCATGGATTTTCCCCCAGCTCATGGATTTGCCCCAGCTCATGGATTTGCCCCAGCTCTCACATGGATTTGCCCCACCTCATGGATTTGCCCCAGCTCATAGATTTGCCCCCAGCTCATGGATTTGCCCCCGCTCTCACATGGATTTGCCCCCACCTCATGGATTTGCCCCCAGCTCATGGATTTGCCCCAGCTCATGGATTTGCCCCAGCTCTCACATGGATTTGCCCCCAGCTCATGGATTTGCCCCCGCTCTCACATGGATTTGCCCCCACCTCATGGATTTGCCCCAGCTCATGGATTTGCCCCCAGCTCATGGATTTGCCCCAGCTCTCACATGGATTTGCCCCCACCTCACGATTTTCCCCCAGCTCATGGATTTGCCCCACCTCATGGATTTGCCCCCAGCTCATGGATTTGCCCCAGCTCTCACATGGATTTGCCCCACCTCATGGATTTGCCCCAGCTCATGGATTTGCCCCAGCTCATGGATTTGCCCCCGCTCTCACATGGATTTGCCCCACCTCATGGATTTGCCCCAGCTCATGGATTTGCCCCCAGCTCATGGATTTGCCCCCAGCTCTCACATGGATTTGCCCCCAGCTCATGGATTTGCCCCCAGCTCATGGATTTGCCCCCACCTCATGGATTTGCCCCAGCTCTCACATGGATTTGCCCCAGCTCATGGATTTGCCCCCAGCTCATGGATTTGCCCCAGCTCATGGATTTGCCCCAGCTCTTGGATTTGCCCCAGCTCTCACATGGATTTGCCCCACCTCATGGATTTGCCCCAGCTCATGGATTTGCCCCCAGCTCATGGATTTGCCCCAGCTCATGGATTTGCTGTCACGGTTCCCGGATCCCACCACGCAGTACTTAACCCCCAACACTCCACAAAACCCAGAAGCTACCAACAGTGTAGCTGTGAATGATCCCTATCTGTCTGGTCCTTAGAATTGGCCAGGTAAACTAGCTAGACAGAAAAGGGTTAACAATACGGAGAGGAGTCAGCCGAGCCAGAATCAGGAATACAGAGTTCAGAATGGTCAAATGGAATAGCCGGGTTGGTATCAGAGCAGTAGCGTAGTACAAGCAAATAGTCTAGGGCAACAGAAGGCAGAATGGTCAGAACACAAGCAGAGGTCAGTAACAGGTTAAATGAATATAGCAGTCAGGTACAAGGAGCTCAGGATGGATAACCACGATCTGGCAACTTCTGAAACTATACTGAGGGTTTTTAAAGACCTTCACCAGACCACGACCCCCACTCAAGCCACACCTCATGCAATCACCTCCCTGCCTGTCTCCATTTAAACCAGGCAGTGGTCAGCGAGCAGCATCAGACTTGCTGTCCTCAAGCACACAGGTAGGGCTGGAAGCCCCCAACGTTACAGTACCCCCCTCTCCACCAGCAGACGCCGGATGCTCAAAAGAGGACAACAAGAAAAATGACAAGAAAATAGTCAATGGGTCTTGTAGGCACGTAGAGCCCTCGCGTACACCAGTCACCAAAGTCCCCTGAGGTCCCAATCAGAGTCGTCATCCTCCTCAAGACGCCCCCGTCTATGAGGGTGGGAGCCAAAACTGGGTCCAGGTTTGAAGACACTGGCACCAGTCCTTTTGCGTCTCCTACCCCTGGTACAGGATGCGGAATGGACAGCAACAGTGTCCTCTCTGCACTGCGGCAACATGAACACGGCACCAGTGGTACGGATCTGCGGGTCAGTGACCCCGGCACGGCTCTGCTGCGACTTAGTCATGGCGGCAACAGCACGGATCTGTGGGTCAGGGACCTTGGCACGGCTCTGCGGCAACTGGACTGGAACCACTGGGCTAGAAGACGCCGGGACAGCTGGGCTCGAAGACGCCGGGACAGCTGGGCTCGGTGGGGCAGCGCCCTTGGTGTGGACCGGTTGGGTAGCACCCTTGGCAAGGACAGGAGGGGCAGCGCCTTTAGCACGACTCTGTGGTGACTTGGACACGGCAGCAACAGCACGGCTCTGTGGGTCAGTGACCTCATCACGGCTCTGCGGCGACTCGGTCCTGGCGGCGGCAGCACAGATCTGTGGGTCAGCGACCTCATCACGGCTCTGCGGCGACTTGGCATGGCGGCAACAGCCGGCTCGGGTGAGCGTGGCTTGGCAACAGCCGGCTCGGGTGAGCGTGGCTTGGCAACAGCCGGCTCGGGTGAGCGTGGCTTGGCAACAGCCAGCTCGGGTGAGCGTGGCTTGGCAACAGCCGGCTCGGGTGAGCGTGGCTTGGCAGCTACCGGCTCAGGTGAGCGTGGCTTGGCAGCTACCGGCTCGGGTGAGCGTGGCTGGGCAGCTACCGGCTCGGGTGAGCGTGGCTGGGCAGCTACCGGCTCGGGTGAGCGTGGCTGGGCAGCTACCGGCTCGGGTGAGCGTGGCTGGGCAGCTACCGGCTCGGGTGGCTTGATCTCACAGTGCTTTGCAACCACCTTGGCTTGGCACTGTGGAGCGGTGACCCCAGCTTGGCACTGTCTCTTGAACTGCTGTGCAGTGGACTGGCTCTCAAACTGGTTAGCGGTGGACCAGATCTCGCACTGTGAGGCAGTGGACTTGATTTGTTCGTGCTGCAGGGCAGCACTCTTGACTGGAACTGCTAGCTTAGGCACAGTAGACATGGACAGGACTTGAAGCTGACAAACAGCAGACTCAGATTCTTTGTGCTGCTGAGCAGCCACCTTAGATTATTCATGCTGCAGGGCAGCACTCTTGACTTCCCACTGCTGGGCATTACACCTGGTCTCTCCCTGTTGGGCAGTAGATTTTGGACATCCTGCGACGTGCAGGCAGTGGACTCTGGGACCTGGTAAGGCTGGAACATGGAGGGTAACTTCTGGGGGCGCAATTGACAGTCCATTCTTTTATGCAGGAAAGAACCGCAATAAAAGCATAAGCCCTGAGTCTTCCTCCATACCCTTTCCTCCAGGGTCAGGGGTCCTCTGGAACCTTTAACTGGAACTGGAACAGGCTCCTTTGGGAAGACGTCCCTAGGAGGTTGCAGCAACCTTGCATACAGGATATCCAGGTGCTGAGTAATGAGCTTGTTAGCCCCTCTCAGGATCTCCAGCACCTCTAGAATTACTGCTCGCTCACTACGTACTGGCTGCCTCATTATGTGTACCTGGGATGTCTGAACGGCAGGGGGCACAGGTATAGCAGGCGGAGGTGCAACCCCAACTGGTTCCAGGTGTGCAGTACGATTCAGGATAGTCTGTAAGGCAATGGCAAACTGATCCATCCTATGATCCTGCTCATCCTGTCTGAAAAAACAAAGGTAGCCAAGTGCTGTGTTAAATCTGCGGGATCCATATTGGCCAGATCGTAATGTCACGGTTCCCGGATCCCACCACGCAGTACTTAACCCCCAACACTCCACAAAACCCAGAAGCTACCAACAGTGTAGCTGTGAATGATCCCTATCTGTCTGGTCCTTAGAATTGGCCAGGTAACTAGCTAGACAGAAAAGGGTTAACAATACGGAGAGGAGTCAGCCGAGCCAGAATCAGGAATACAGAGTTCAGAATGGTCAAATGGAATAGCCGGGTTGGTATCAGAGCAGTAGCGTAGTACAAGCAAATAGTCTAGGGCAACAGAAGGCAGAATGGTCAGAACACAAGCAGAGGTCAGTAACAGGTTAAATGAATATAGCAGTCAGGTACAAGGAGCTCAGGATGGATAACCACGATCTGGCAACTTCTGAAACTATACTGAGGGTTTTTAAAGACCTTCACCAGACCACGCCCCCACTCAAGCCACACCTCATGCAATCACCTCCCTGCCTGTCTCCATTTAAACCAGGCAGTGGTCAGCGAGCAGCATCAGACTTGCTGTCCTCAAGCACACAGGTAGGGCTGGAAGCCCCCAACGTTACATTTGCCCCAGCTCTCACATGGATTTGCCCCCACCTCATGGATTTGCCCCAGCTCATGGATTTGCCCCCAGCTCATGGATTTGCCCCCACCTCATGGATTTGCCCCAGCTCATGGATTTGCCCCCAGCTCATGGATTTGCCCCAGCAGTTCATGGATTTGCCCCAGCTCTCACAATGGATTTGCCCCAGGCTCATGGATTTGCCCCAGCTCTCACATGGATTTGCCCCAGCTCTCACATGGATTTGCCCCAGCTCATGGATTTGCCCCAGCTCATGGATTTGCCCCAGCTCATGGATTTGCCCCAGCTCTCACATGGATTTGCCCCAGCTCTCACATGGATTTGCCCCACCTCATGGATTTGCTCCAGCTCATGGATTTGCCCCCAGCTCATGGATTTGCCCCAGCTCATGGATTTGCCCCCAGCTCATGGATTTTCCCCCAGCTCATGGATTTGCCCCCACCTCATGGATTGCCCCCAGCTCATGGATTTGCCCCAGCCTCTCACATGGATTTGCCCCACCTCATGGATTTGCCCCAGCTCATGGATTTGCCCCAGCTCATGGATCTGCCCCGCTCTCACATGGACCCCCACCTCTTGGATTTGCCCCAGCTCATGGATTTGCCCCCAGCTCATGGATTTGCCCCAGCTCTCACATGATTTGCCCCCAGCTCATGGATTTGCCCCAGCTCATGGATTTGCCCCCACCTCATGGATTTGCCCCAGCTCTCACATGGATTTGCCCCAGCTCATGGATTTGCCCCCAGCTCATGGATTTGCCCCAGCTCATGGATTTGCCCCAGCTCATGGATTTTCCCCCAGCTCATGGATTTGCCCCACCTCATGGATTTGCCCCCAGCTCATGGATTTGCCCCAGCTCTCACATGGATTTGCCCCACCTCATGGATTTGCCCCAGCTCATGGATTTGCCCCCAGCTCATGGATTTTCCCCCAGCTCATGGATTTGCCCCACCTCATGGATTTGCCCCCAGCTCATGGATTTGCCCCAGCTCTCACATGGATTTGCCCCACCTCATGGATTTGCCCCAGCTCATGGATTTGCCCCCAGCTCATGGATTTGCCCCCGCTCTCACATGGATTTGCCCCCACCTCATGGATTTGCCCCAGCTCATGGATTTGCCCCCAGCTCATGGATTTTGCCCCCAGCTCTCACATGGATTTGCCCCCAGCTCATGGATTTGCCCCCAGCTCATGGATTTGCCCCCACCTCATGGATTTGCCCCAGCTCTCACATGGATTTGCCCCCAGCTCATGGATTTCCCCCCGCTCATGGATTTGCCCCAGCTCATGGATTTGCCCCAGCTCTTGGATTTGCCCCCAGCTCTCACATGGATTTCCCCACCTCATGGATTTGCCCCAGCTCATGGATTTGCCCCCAGCTCATGGATTTGCCCCAGCTCATGGATTTGCCCCAGCTCTCACATGGATTTGCCCCCACCTCATGGATTTGCCCCAGCTCATGGATTTGCCCCAGCTCATGGATTTGCCCCCAGCTCATGGATTTGCCCCACCTCATGGATTTGCCCCAGCTCATGGATTTGCCCCAGCTCATGATTTGCCCCAGTTCATGGATTTGCCCCCAGCTCTCACATGGATTTGCCCCAGCTCATGGATTTGCCCCAGCTCTCAAATGGATTTGCCCCAGCTCTCACATGGATTTGCCCCAGCTCATGGATTTGCGCCCCCAGCTCATGGATTTGCCCCCGCTCTACATGGATTTGCCCCAACTCATGGATTTGCCCCAGCTCATGGATTTGCCCCCAGCTCATGGATTTGCCCCAGCTCTCACATGGATTTGCCCCCAGCTCATGGATTTGCCCCAGCTCATGGATTTGCCCCCACCTCATGGATTTGCCCCAGCTCTCACATGGATTTGCCCCCAGCTCATGATTTCCCCCCAGCTCATGGATTTGCCCCAGCTCATGGATTTGCCCCAGCTCTTGGATTTGCCCCAGCCTCTCACATGGATTTGCCCCACCTCATGGATTTGCCCCAGCTCATGGATTTGCCCCCAGCTCATGGATTTGCCCCAGCTCATGGATTTGCCCCAGCTCTCACATGGATTTGCCCCCACCTCATGGATTTGCCCCAGCTCATGGATTTGCCCCCAGCTCATGGATTTGCCCCCACCTCATGGATTTGCCCCAGCTCATGGATTTGCCCCCAGCTCATGGATTTGCCCCGGTTCATGGATTTGCCCCCAGCTCTCACATGGATTTGCCCCAGCTCATGGATTTGCCCCAGCTCTCACATGGATTTGCCCCAGCTCTCACATGGATTTGCCCCAGCTCATGGATTTGCCCCCAGCTCATGGATTTGCCCCCAGCTCATGGATTTGCCCCAGCTCTCACATGGATTTGCCCCAGCTCTCACATGGATTTGCCCCACCTCATGGATTTGCCCCAGCTCATGGATTTGCCCCCAGCTCATGGATTTGCCCCAGCTCATGGATTTGCCCCCAGCTCATGGATTTTCCCCCAGCTCATGGATTTGCCCCACCTCATGGATTTGCCCCCAGCTCATGGATTTGCCCCAGCTCTCACATGGATTTGCCCCACCTCATGGATTTGCCCCAGCTCATGGATTGGCCCCAGCTCATGGATTTGCCCCCGCTTCTCACATGGATTTGCCCCCACCTCATGGATTTGCCCCAGCTCATGGATTTGCCCCCAGCTCATGGATTTGCCCCAGCTCTCACATGGATTTGCCCCCAGCTCATGGATTTGCCCCAGCTCATGGATTTGCCCCCACCTCATGGATTTGCCCCAGCTCTCACATGGATTTGCCCCCAGCTCATGGATTTCCCCCCAGCTCATGGATTTGCCCCAGCTCATGGATTTGCCCCAGCTCTTGGATTTGCCCCAGCTCTCACATGGATTTGCCCCACCTCATGGATTTGCCCCAGCTCATGGATTTGCCCCCAGCTCATGGATTTGCCCCAGCTCATGGATTTGCCCCAGCTCTCACATGGATTTGCCCCCACCTCATGGATTTGCCCCAGCTCATGGATTTGCCCCCAGCTCATGGATTTGCCCCCACCTCATGGATTTGCCCCAGCTCATGGATTTGCCCCCAGCTCATGGATTTGCCCCAGTTCATGGATTTGCCCCCAGCTCTCACATGGATTTGCCCCCAGCTCATGGATTTGCCCCAGCTCTCACATGGATTTGCCCCAGCTCTCACATGGATTTGCCCCAGCTCATGGATTTGCCCCCAGCTCATGGATTTGCCCCAGCTCTCACATGGATTTGCCCCAGCTCTCACATGGATTTGCCCCACCTCATGGATTTGCCCCAGCTCATGGATTTGCCCCCAGCTCATGGATTTGCCCCAGCTCATGGATTTGCCCCCAGCTCATGGATTTACCCCAGCTCATGGATTTGCCCCAGCTCTCGGATTTGCCCCAGCTCTCACATGGATTTGCCCCACCTCATGGATTTGCCCCAGCTCATGGATTTGCCCCAGCTCATGGATTTGCCCCAGCTCTCACATGGATTTGCCCCAGCTCATGGATTTGCCCCCAGCTCATGGATTTGCCCCCAGCTCTCACATGGATTTGCCCCAGCTCTCACATGGATTTGCCCCAGCTCTCACATGGATTTGCCCCCAGCTCATGGATTTGCCCCAGCTCTCACATGGATTTGCCCCAGCTCTCACATGGATTTGCCCCAGCTCATGGATTTGCCCCAGCTCATGGATTTGCCCCCAGCTCATGGATTTGCCCCCAGCTCTCACATGGATTTGCCCCAGCTCATGGATTTGCCCCAGCTCATGGATTTGCCCCCAGCTCTCACATGGATTTGCCCCACCTCATGGATTTGCCCCAGCTCTCACATGGATTTGCCCCACTTCTCACATGGATTTGCCCCAGCTCATGGATTTGCCCCCAGATCATGGATTTGCCCCAGCTCTCAAATGGATTTGCCCCAGCTCTCACATGGATTTGCCCCAGCTCATGGATTTGCCCCAGCTCATGGATTTGCCCCCAGCTCATGGATTTGCCCCAGCTTACACATGGATTTGCCCCAGCTCTCACCTGGATATGCCCCAGCTGCAGCCAGCTCTCACCTGGATACTTGCCCCAGCTCCGGCAGGGGTTGAGGGGGCCCAGATGCCGGGCAGCGGGAGTGCCTGCCCGGTCCTGAACAGTCCGTCCTGTTGAAGGGGATGCGGCTGCGTGCGTGCGCAGGTCACGCGGTCCGACCAGTCAGGTGGTACAGAGACTCAGTACCACCTGATTAGCCGGACCACGTGACCGGCTGCGCCTGCACACAGCCGCCTCCCCTTTAACAGGACGGACTGTTCAGGACCGGGCAGGCACTCCCGCTGCCCGGCATCTGAGTCCTCTCAACCCCCGGGCCAGTTTAAGGCTGGCGGGCCACATGACGAGGTCTGGCGGGCCAGATTTGGCCTGCGGGCCTTGACTTTGACACCCGTGGACTAGAGAGTGAGAATGGGAATAGACACAAAGAGAACTTAACAGCACATGGGGCAATGTTACATCCTTGGCCCCCGCAGCACTTCCTGGGGGGGGGTCAGGGCGCCAGGTGGCATCGCTGGCTAGCCTGTTGCCAGTAGTAAGGGCTGGCAAAATGGCATCTGAGGGGGCGGAGCTAGGCATAAGTGCAAGGAGCTATCAGCCTTTAAAAGAGGCTGAGAGGAATTGTGCCTTGAACTGTCGTGGAAGTAAATTGGAGTGGAGTTTAGTTCCTGCTTTATTGCTGATCTGTTTCTGGCTGAGGACCTGTTACGTTTTGCCCTGGCTATCCCTATCGACCATTCTCTCGCATATCACTATTGTACTTTTGCCTGAGTGTGTGTCAGATTCACGTTTATGGTTTTGCCGTATGGTTTATGTTATCTGTCTAGTTCTTGTCCTGGTTATTTCTAGTTCATGTATATTACTTTCTAGTTTATGTTCCTGAGTTCCCAGTTTTATGTTTCCTGTCTAGTATATGGTTTCCTTGTTTGCTATACAAAAGCCGATCGCAGATAGTAGGCCTGCCTGCAGGCTATTGAACTTTGTGTTCCCCCTCTGGATATACTGGATGTACTCAGCTATACAATCTTAGAGTGTAGGCCTTCCCTGCAGGCTAATGAACACAAGTGTTCCCGCTCTGTATGTCTCATAAGGAAGTCTTGCACCAGCAATCTTGTTCATGTTTTTGAACTAATTTCTTTAAAACATTTGTGAATTGAGGTGATCTGGGTCTTGTCACACAGCCAGTACCACGCAGTATTTTGGGGCTCACTAATTTCTTTAAAACATTTGTGAATTGAGGTGATCTGTGTCTTGTCACACAGCCAGTACCACGCAGTATTTTTGGGGTCACTAATTTCTACAAAATATTTGGGAATTGTTATAATCCGTGTGTTCTCACTGGCTGCCACCCATCAAGGGTCTCACTGATTTATAAGAGGTTTCACTGCCACCCATCAAAGGGTCTCACTGATTTATAGGAAGTTTCACTGCCACCCATCAAAGGGTCTCACTGATTTATAGGAGGTTTCACTGCCACCCATCAAAGGGTCTCACTGATTTATAGGAGGTTTCACTGCCACCCATCAAAGGGTCTCACTGATTTATAGGAAGTTTCACTGCCACCCATCAAAGGGTCTCACTGATTTATAGGAGGTTTCACTGCCACCCATCAAAGGGTCTCACTGATTTATAGGAGGTTTCACTGCCACCCATCAAAGGGTCTCACTGATTTATAAGAGGTTTCACTGCCACCCATCAAAGGGTCTCACTGATTTATAGGAGGTTTCACTGCCACCCATCAAAGGGTCTCACTGATTTATAGGAGGTTTCACTGCCACCCATCAAAGGTCTCACTGATTTATAGGAGGTTTCACTGCCACCCATCAAAGGGTCTCACAGATCTATAGGAGGTTTCACTGCCACCCATCAAAGGGTCTCACTGATTTATAGGAGGTTTCACTGCCGCCCATCAAGGGTCTCACTGCATTTTAGGAGGTTTCTGCGAATTGTAATCTGTGTCTTGTCACTGTTGCCAGCTATCAGGGGGTTCTATCAGGGGATCTCACTGACTTGTCGCCGATTTCTGCGAATCATAGTTTGTGTCTTGTCACTGGCACCCATCAGGGGGTCTCAATGATTTATAGGAGGTTTCTGCGAATTGTAATCTGTGTCTTGTCACTGGCTGCCAGCTATCAGGGTGTCTCACTGAGTTATACCAGAGTTCTGTAAATCTTTAATCTTTATACCAGAGTTGAATCAGAGTTCTGTATATATTTAATCTATATATCACTCACCATGTCTGAAAGAACAAAAAGGACAGGCAGACGCTCCCAGACACAGATAAGAGGGCAAGCAGCCCCTGTGTCGGGAGGCTGTGTCTCTGGTCGTGGTGGACGTGGTGCATCCTCTGCAGGGGCACGCTTGTCCTTTATAACTGATGCTGGCTGTCTTCTTAACCTGCAGCAACATACAGAGGATTTGGTGGATTGGCTAGCCAGGCCATCCGAGTCCTCCGAGTCCTCTGCCAGCCAGGCTTCTAGTGCTTTACAGTCCACCTCAGCTGCCAAAGCATCTAATGCAGCCTCCATGTCCACAGCTTCTCCTGCCGTAGCCTCGCTATCACACACGGAGGAGTCAGCTGAATTGTTTGACTACAATGACAGTGATATGCTGCTTGAGGATGCGCAGCAAGTACAGTGCTCTGATTCAATCTCTGAGGTTGAGGAATGGAGTATAATCAACCTAGAGGAAGGGGGTGCCAGTGATGACACACAAATAACTGGCACTCATGTTGGCCCAGCAGCTGCAGCATACTGCCAAGTTGGCTCCAGTGACGAGGAGATAGGGGGTGAAGATGACATTGATGATGAGGTCACTGACTCCACCTGGGTGCCAGATCAAGCTGAGGAATCAAGTGAGGAGGAGGGGGAGGAGGAGGCACAGCAAACACGAGGCACAACATCCTCTGTGACCAACCGTAGCACTAGCCAGTCCAAGGCATCAGATGTCAGAGCTGCTCCGGTGCAGAGCGCTGTTGTCTCAAAGAACACATGCAGGAACTCTGCTGTCTGGGAGTTCTTTAAGAAATGTGCAGCAGACCCCACCATTGCTATTTGTAATCTATGTCAGAGGAGGCTGAAGCGTGGGATAAACACCGGACACTTGGGTACCACGTGCTTGAGGCGACATATGACCACCCGCCACGCATCCCGTTGGCGCAAAACTTTGCGTAGGTCCTCCTCCTCCTCCTCATCTGTCTCTACCCCCACTGTATGTCCTGCCATGTCATTGCCTACAACCTCCACTGACAGGGATGATGCTACAGTAATGGATGTACCAGGTCCTTCCTCACAATGTGACATCCTCCCAGCAGCTGAAGATTTACGCAGTCAGATTACATTGCCGCAGCTGCTGCAGCGTAAGAAAAAATATAGTCCCAACCAAACCCAAGCACAGCCTCTAAATGCCAGTTTAGCAAAATTACTCGCATTGCAGCTGCTGCCTTTCCAGCTGGTGGACTCTGCTCCCTTCCGTGAATTTGCTGAATGTGCTGTACCACAGTGGCAGGTTCCAAAACGCCATTACTTTTCACGCAAGGCCATTCCAGCACTATACCAGTACGTGGAAGACAATGTTATCCAGTCATTGGGAAAGGCAGTCAGCAACAAGGTGCATGTGACTTTAGACACGTGGTCCAGCAAGCATGGACAGGGTCATTACATTTCCTTCACGGCACACTGGGTAACTCTGATTGCAGCTGGGAGGGATCCAAGACGGGGCTCTGTGCTGGAGCTTGTTCATCTACCATGCCTCCAGAAAGCTGCTTGTATGAGGTCTGTCTGCTCCACCACCACCACCTCTCCCTCTTCCTCCTCCTCCTCCTCCTCCTCCTCTGTCTCTGGCAAAGTGGCAGTTAAACCGACGCCTGACAGGGTCTACGCAATGGCTCAAGTAAAAAGAAGCCATACTGTGCTTGAGCTGGTTTGTTTAGGGGACAGGAGCCACACCAGGCCAGAAATTCTGTCAGCTCTGCAGGGCCAGGTGCAGAGATGGTTAACACCACGCCAGCTTGAGCTGGGAATGATCGTCTGTGATAATGGCAGCAACCTTCTCTCCGCCCTACGCAAGGGTAAATTGACGCATGTACCATGCCTAGCACACGTCCTAAATCTAGTGGTACAGCGTTTCCTAACCAAGTACCCAGGGCTGCCAGAGCTTCTCATCCAGGCCAGAAAAATCTGCAGCCACTTCAGACCGTCATTCCCAGCAAGCGTTCGCCTGGCAGAAATTCAAAGAGAATTCCACCTTCCCACAAACCGTCTGATCTGTGACATGCCACCAGGTGGAACTCGACATTAGCAATGCTGCAGCGTCTGCACAAGCAGCAGAGGGCCATCAACGAGTACCTGTGTGAGTATGGCACAAGGACAGGTTCAGGTCAACTTGTTTTTTTCCCCCCGCAGTGGCTGATGATCAAGGATACATGCACTGTACTGTCACCATTTGAGGAGGCAACGAGGAGCACACTCTGCGGGGAATTATAGATGTGGCTCTAGAGGCAGAGCAGCGGGAGGAAGAGGAGGCCTTCCCTAGCTCTCAAGGCCCCAGTCTTTCTGCAGACAGCATTCCAGCGGGTCCTACTCAGATCAGACAGGAGGAGGATGAGGAGGAGGAGGACTATTTAAGTAGTGGGGGCATTGAAGGTGTGGATTCCTCAAGGGAGGGTTTTGTGTGCCCAGAAACAGAAGGGCTTGTGCGTGGCTGGGAAGAGGAAGTGCACGATACGGTCATCCTCATTGACCAGGAAGACTCGGAAGCTAATGCCACCTCCAACCTACGCTGCATGGGCTCCCTAATAATGCAAAGCCTGCTAAAGGACCCCAGGATTCGTGCTATCAAGGAGAGGGATCATTACTGGTTGGCAACCCTTCTTGATCCACGATACAAGGGTAAAGTTGCAGAGCTCATCCTGCCCGCACAGAGGGAGCACAGGATGAAAAATCTTGAGGACGCTCTAAAGCGACACTTGTGTAACACCTTTCCAGGCACTGGTAGATTACCAAGTGCTGATACAAGTACTTCTGAGGCTGCGGATGATCAGAGGAATAGTGGTGAAGGCCAGGGCCGCTTGACTGATGCATTTTTAAATTTTTTTAGTCCTCGACGCCCAGGGACGTTAAATGTAGGCACCCATTGCCAGCGTCTTCACCATCTGGTGCAGGACTACCTAGGGGCAAGGGCAGACCTGGATACCTTCCCAGCAGATGATTCACTGGCTTACTGGGTGTTGAGATTGGATCACTGGCCAGAATTTAGCCAATATGCTATGCAGCTACTAGGTTGCCCTTCATCCAGCGTGCTTTCTGAAAGGATGTTCAGTGCCGCTGGAGGTTTTGTCACAGACAAAAGAGTGCGTCTGTCCACCGACTCTGTAGACCGGCTAACATTTATAAAAATGAATCAGTCCTGGATCAGCAGCTATCAACCCCCTGATGCTGACGTAACGGAATAGATCGGGGATGTCTTCTGCATTCACAAAACCTCCAGCACTGAACTCTTCCACAATACCACAAAAGGGTTACGGTATGAATGCACTTGCTGCCATGAAAGGCGCAATATTTGGCTGCACTGACGCCTGTGCCAGATTTATATCATTTAAATTTTTTGAACCGCAGGGTACAACCCTGCACTCTTCCACAATACCACAAAAGGGTTACGGTGTGAAGGCACTAGCTGCCATGAAAGGCACAATATCTGGGTGCACTGACGCCTTGACCAGAATCATATCTTTTTAATATAGGACCACATGGTCCACCCCTGCATTCTTCCACAATACTACAGAGGGGTTACTGTATGATGATACTTGCTGGCCTGGCATTAAAGGCACAATATCTGGGTGCACTGACGCCCATTACCAGATAAAAAACTTTTCAATATAGGACCACATGGTCCACCCCTGCATTCTTCCACAATACTACAGAGGGGTTACCATATGATGAAACTTGCTGGCCTGGCAGTCTTGCACCAAAGGCAGAATATCTGGGTGCACTGACACCTTTACCAGATGCATATCTTTTTAATATAGGACCGCTAGGTTCACCCCTGCATTCTTCCACAATACCACAGAGGGGTTACTGTATGATAGTACTTGCAGGCCTGGCACCAAAAGCACAATATTTGGGTGCACTGCCACTGACGCCTGTATCAGATTCATATCCTCAGAGGGGTTACGGTGTGACGGCACTGTTGGGGATGCTAAAGGACCAATTTTGAAGCACCTATTGTTACTTTCATCCAAAGCCTGCATAAGTTTCACAATAATTTAACCCAAAAAATCAGTAAACTTTTTCTGCGTGTACGAAAATGTCTCCTCTTTTCATACAGACTGCCGCCCCAAGCAGTTGTTTATGGATAGATTAAAGGAAAAGCATTTACCGTCATTTGAAACATCATTTTTTTGTTTTTAAGTGTTTCTATACATCCTACAAATCCGCCACTTCACGGGCAGGTTATGGGGACCTCCTAGGCACGATATTTGAAGGAATTTTTCGTTTTTATTTTTAACCCTTATTTCATGGAAAACTCACTGTCCCTTTAAAAATGTTTTTTTTTTATATTTTTTGTCCTTGTTTCCTGTCCCCCAGGGCACTACCCGGACCCCCATACACGTTTTATGGCAAATATCTAGCATATATGACCTCTTGGAGGGCACTCTAAAAATCGAACTTTGAGTCCCATTGACTTGTATTGAGTTTGTGTTCGAATTGGAACTTTTGAAAAATTCGAATGCGAACCGAACTCGGGGGTGTTCGGCTCATCCCTAGTCCTCAGGAGACCATAGTGGGGCAATAAGAATCAATAGCAGGGATTCTTAGGAGATGACGGTTCTCAGAGTCCATTAAACAAAGCCAAAGGGCCATAGCAGTTGTAGCAGATAGAGAGCTTCTGTAGTGCACAGGCTGGATGCACACTGGATAATAACAATGCAGAAGCATTGGATCCTGGGTTCTCCTCCATTTAGTAGTGGAGCACAGGATTAGTGATAGAGATCACCTGGTAAACCAGACTGAAGGCTGAAATAATCAGAATCCAGTAGCATTGCATGAAGGGTACTGCCAGGGCGTTTATGAAGTGTAATAAATTAGCAGATGGTGCTAACTGATAAAACCACCACTATGAATGAGAGTACTAATAATCAGGAGAATAGTGATTAAACACTTACAGGGTTATCCAAAGAGATTCGAAAAGTCACCGCACGTTCGGTGACTTTTCATTCTCTTCAATTCGGTTCCTTTTGCCGATCCCATTTCGGTGACCCTGCGGTGTATTCAGCAAACAGCACAGGGTCCCCGAATTGCAGGGAAAAGCTGCCGCAAACCTGACGAAAACTAACCGAATGCACACTGAAAACAAGCAAAAACATCTGGATTAACCTTCGAAGAAGCCGAACAGGAGCCGAACAGGAGCCGAACAGGAGCCGAATCACACAGAGCCGAAGCAGCTGTGACGTAGAGGAGGCAGTGAATAAATTAGCAAAACCATTTGTATGAATCTGGGAAAAAGAAACGCTGTTAGCAAAGAAACTACTGAGCGAAAACGTCTGAAATTTGCACAGGAGGTCCAGGGAATGATAATAAAGAGGGCTGTTACAAAAAAAATAAGTAAACTGAAAAAAAAAAAATCGGACTTTTAAAAAAAAAAAAAAAATCTGAAAAATGATTAAAGTATCCTAAAAAATCTATAAATAAAGAGACTTTTTGCTGCAGAATTTTATAATGAACGGTTTATTAGATATTGAATTAAAACGGGAATATTTTTAACATTGAAGCCTATGGGATTCGCCTGAATAAACCTGCCAAATTAAACCACCGAATGGCAGGACATTAGGGGAACCTTTCAATGCTGGTTTGTGTTCTCTGAATAGCCGAAGCAGTGCTTTTTCATGGGGATTTCACTGCCCTCGAACAGGGACCGAACAGGCACCGTATGTTCAGGCAATTCGCCAGGATTTGGCGAATTGCCTGCTCTCTGGATAGCCGAATGGCCAGGAAAGGTAACCGAACGCTGATTTTCAGCGTTCGGTTACCTTTCTCAAGCAATTCGGAGCTCTTTGGATAACCCTGTTAGGCTAGGGTCAGACGAGCGTGATTTCTACGGACTGTACATCCGTGCACACGGACGTACGTCAGTACGGAAGACGCAGTAGTGGCCACACAGTCCGTTTATTCACTGACGTATATTTTGACGGATGTAGGAGGGAAATAAAATTAAAAAGCAAAAACATTTTGTCCGTGAAAAATGCTGGACGTATAAATGCAGTCCGTCTGACCACGTTCCATCACTCACACACAAAGCTATGCAGACGTTGCGGACGCAGCGCACTTTGTGCGTGCGTTCTAGGAGCTGTACGTTCTTGCCTGCCTTGCGTCAGTGGGCCGCGGCCGTTGTGCGTCCGCAGTTCAGTGCGGACGTACTTCATGTGTCGGGCTCCAATGGGCTTTCTGTCATGCTATCACGGACGTACTTTTAGGCGCAATCACGGACGTGAACACTACGCTCGTCTGACCCCAGCCTTATATTTCTTAGAATAACACAATCCTCCAGAATAGGAGGAAAAATTAACCTTTATTGCAATATTAAGAGCATTGAATTATGCACACATACATGAAAAAACAATTATTTAAAAAACCATCATCCAACCAGATGAAAAATATAGGTTTGCCAAGTATTGTTGTGGTCCACTAATACAATTTGTTGCAATATAAATGAACAACATGTACTAGCTTAGAGATCTGATGTAGTACAGAGATCTTATTGCTTAGTTGTTATCAGCATAGTAATAAATTAACCTCTGTTTGTAAACAGCAAAGATAATTTTTTTCTTTTTTCTTACATGCTTCCATAAGCACAATCCACAGCACACAATAATAGCATCTTGCTTCAATTAACCCCTTCGCTGTGGAGGACGTGCTCAGCGCGTCCACCCGCAGGTAGTGTTCCTTGCTGAGCGCGTCCTCCCTTTGGGGCCAGCGATCGGCCGGGTTCCGGCCGATCGCTGTGCCCCCGGTGCGGGCTGACATCCTCGATGTCAGCCCAGCACCCGGAACCGCCGCCGGGACAATTAGATGTCATCGCGGCGCCGCAATGACATCTAATTCAGGCACCCCCCTGCATGTGCGGAGGAGGCGCCTGAAAGGGAGGGGGGGAGGACCTTCGGACCTCTCTCTCCCTCCCGATCGTCGGGGTGCAGGGGGTTAATCCAGGCACCGTTTGGAAGGGCACAGCCTGCCCTTCCTAACGGTACCTGGAATTAACCCCATGGGGGCCGGATCACGAATCGGCGCCGAAAAGCGCCGGTTCGTGATCCTTTCCCGAAGCTGGCCGACATCTTGGATGTCGGCCAAGCTTCCGGGAATGCCCCCTGAGGACTGGCGTCATCGTGCATAGCACGATGACGCCAGTCCTGGAGTTAACCCCTAACTGCTACCAATGGTGGAGATAGGGGGTTCATTGTAACCCCCTATCTCCCGATCCGTGGCAGTTAGGGGTTAATGTTTGATATTGTTGGATCGGCCAGAGCATGGCCGTTCCAACAATACCAAACATGACTTTGAAAAAAGTTTTTTAAAAAAATTAAATATAAAAATAAAAAAATATTTAAAAAAAATTCTAAAAAAATCTAAACAATTTTTTTTTCTTTTTTTTGGTTCGTTAATGCAGCAATATTGTTCCCATTTCAATTATAATGTGAACAATGATGCTGCACTAACGATTTTTGTATGCGGTGCGTTTGTTAAAAATCGCATAATTTTCCCCAAAGAAAAATGTAACGAGACCCCATCTCTAATTTTTTTAACAAGCGCACCCCATACAAAATATAACCGCAATTGCTCGCATGTTAAAATGTGAAAAAAAACACTTTACACGTTGTAAATTATTGAAAATTCATATTTTATTGCATTTTTTGTTAAAATATACAGACAGGTCATGACGTATACATACAATAATGACATATTATGAATCTGCCAAGTCTGACGGAAAGAACGATATATAATATGTCTGGGTCATATACTAAAATAAGCCTTAAAAACACGTTTAAACATGATGAGCAAAACCGGTAAATATGACCTCAGCACAGAGGCGGGAAATGCCTCAGCAGCGAAAGGGTTAAGAGAAAAAAATCATGCCTAAGATTGGCTGCGATTGCCAGAATCAAAGTGTGAACCACCACACAAAATATAGACCACCCAAATACAAATGCAATTATAGCAGCCTGACAGGCTCAACTAAATTAGTTGTGAAAGACAAGAATTATTGCCGTATTGACATAAGTTAAGGCTCAACGCCGCGTTTCTCTGCCGCTCTACCGGCAGTTTCCTCAGGAGCTGTGTGAAAAGCAGCAAAGATTGAAAAGCATAATATTCACCTTGAATCCTTTTATTAAAGGGATACTCTAGGCAACATGACCACCTAAGCTTTTTTAGGTGGTCATGATGACCTAAGTATGCCCTTTTCTTCTGCTGCCCCTCCGCTGAGCCGATCGGCTGAAACAGCTGAGACACGCGGAGGACTTTACTCCGCCCTCCCAGCTGTCAGTCAGCAGAGTGGGATTTGTATTTCCCGCTTCTGCCGACTATTGCCGAGTAGGAGACGTCATTGCACTTTCAGCCTGATGACATCTCCTACTCGCCGCAGTAGCTGGCGGGAGCGAGCCACCGGCAAAAGTCGGCGGCTGTGATTAGTGTTGCGCGCATCCTCTTGCACGTAACACTAATCAAAGAAGGTGGAGCCAGGAGGAAGCCTGCTGATTGGCTGGTTTACGTGCTAGGCGCACATGCGCGCTTTGCACGTAAACCTTCAGCCAAGTTGAGGATTTCCCACGACGGGAGCGGAAGAGGAGGGAGGTGAGTAAAAAAAAAAAAAACTCCGTTGGAAAAGTGTCAAGTATAACATAAAAAAGAAAATACTGATTAACTAGGTAGGGCAATAGGTATAATATAATGTAAAAAAAAGGGGGTGATTTTCAGCCTAGAGTGTTCCTTTAAGACTTAGACTTAATGTCATTATACTTACAATATAATGCTACTTCCAAGAAACAGGCCTTATGTAGCTAATCTGAACACAAGGAGTAGAATACCAGACAATGTCAGTTCTGCTATGTAGCTAGATAATACGTTTAGCATTATTATTATTATTATTATTATTTATTTATAAAGCGCCAGCATATTCCGCAGCGCTGTACAATAAGCACAGTATAGACAGGGTTACAATACATTGAACAACATTTGACAAACAGTACAGGAGGAGAAGAGGGCCCTATTCCCGTAGGAACTCACAATCTGGGAGGGTTGGGGTTGGAAACAGGAGGAGAGGACTGTAAGGTGAGAGTGATTGATGGTTGCGTCAGTGAGTTGGGTGGTAGGCTTCCCTAAATAGGAATGTTTTCAGGGAGCGTTTGAAGGAAGAGAAGTTAGGGGAAAGTCTGACAGTACGAGGGAGAGCGTTCCAGAGAGTGGGGGCTGCGCGTGAGAAATCCTGCAGTCTATCATGGGAAGAGGTGATGCGGGGAGAAGCTAGGCGCAGGTCACTGTTTGACCTTAGGGAGCGGGCTGGGGTGTATTTGGTGATTAGTGAGGACAGGTAGTGGGGAGCTGAGTTAGTGAGGCTTTTGTAGGTAAGGATAAGGATTTTGAACTTAATTCTGCAGTGGATGGGGAGCCAGTGAAGGGACTCGCAGAGGGGAGCGGCAGAGACAGAGCGGCGGGTGAGGTGAATTAGCCTGGCGGAGGCGTTCAGGATGGATTGTAGGGGGAGAGGTGGGACAGAGGGAGGCCAGATAAGAGATTATTGCAATAGTCGAGTCGGGAGATTACCAGGGCGTGTATGAGTTGTTTTGTGGCGACAGCGGTAAGAAATGGCCGAATTCTGTAAATATTACGCAGTTGGTATCGGCAGGAGGAGGAAAGAGACTTGATGTGGGGGATGAAGGAAAGAGCAGAGTCAAGTGTAACTCCAAGACAGCGAACTTGGTTTGATGGGGAGATGGTGATACCCTCCACCGTGATCGAGAAGTCAGGAGGTGGGGCGGCATTAGAGGGAGGATGCATATATGGCATAAATCCATGCAATAACCCATTGGATTCGCAAGTGTTACCCTTAAAAAGAAATGCGCAATTTAGTCAGAGATTTCATTAGACTGAAAGGGCTGAATTGCTATGTAATTGATGGAAAAAATATGAAAAATGATGCTCTGCAGTCTGAATTCCAGCTGCTGTGGTATGCATCATACATCTTAGGCTAGGGTCAAATGAAAGCATTTTTACACGCGAACGTAAAAAAGTGCGTCCGAACGCATTGATGTATTTTTTCACGCAATACGCGAAAACGGTCATACGATGCACATTTTTTGGCGTGATTTTCTACGGATCTGCAATTAAACGCGTAATCTAATTAACCAAATCAATAGGTGAATCAAAAAATAAGGTGAAGGGGTATAAAAAGCCATTTCGTGGATGGTGGCGTTTCACCAAGATGGATGCACTGCAAGTGTTTGTGTTTGCTGCAACGGGCTACCTGTACCTCCAGCACAAAAGACAACGGCGATCATGGGTTCATCCCATCAACGCTGCCAGACACACGCATGGCCACTTTGTGACGCTGTACAGGCCACTGCGAGAGAGGGACCCCGTTAAGTTTTTCAACTACATGCGGATGTCCATCCCCTCATTCGATGAACTGTTGTCACAGTTACGGGAGCCGCTGACCAAGAGGGACACCAACATGAGGGATGCCATATCACCGGAGGAGATGCTGGTCATCACTTTGCGGTAAGTACTTCCAAACAACAGCATGCATGACTTCGCTGCCAGTCAGCAGACGTGCTCGGTGTGCAGAGCCCCTATTGTCGGTCTGTAGTGACATGTACGCAAACACATTCATACCCACCCACACGCAGGCTTCACATTCCAAGACACGTTCAAAAAAACCTCTGACACTGACAAGAATGTATGTAAATAGAAATATATTGTAATAAACAAGAAAATAAATGAATAACATTTTTGTAACATATATACAAAAGAAAATAACATGAAGGACAAAACATAACAGTGACAACAGGAACAGCATGTCAACCAAAAACATAAAACAGACAAGACACCTCACAAATCCTGGTACAGAGGAGCATCTGGCTCATGAGGACCATGTGTGGATCCGCGGCGGTACCCAGACTCTGGGGGAGGCCCAGCAACATGGGACATGGGTGGGTGGTGGGTGGCGCCTGGCTGTGGCTGGCATAACCAGTGGCATGGTGGCCTTGTGGCACCGCACCATAGTAGACCGCAGACTGTTCTGTACGGGACAGGATCTCATGGATGAGGTCCAGGGATCTGCGGCGGTACTCCACCTTCTGCGCCGGGGTCATCTGGTCCAGCAGGGATTGACAGGAGTGGACAAAGGACATGTCCTCACTGTCAGTGATGGTGCAGCGTGGAGGTTGTGGATTGTGCGACCCCATGAAGCTGACCATGGCCTGCTCGAAGTCGCTAGGCGGTCCCCTCCTCCTGTTGTGAGCCAGTCTGGTGCTGACTCTCGGTGCTGCAGCTGGCACCGGTCCGGTCTCCACCTCCCCCTCCACCTGCGAGTCCGTGCCATCCTGGTCAACCTCCTCCTGCCAGCTGCCAGAACCCCCTGCCGGCAGGTGTTGCTCCTGTGACCCAGAGGTGGATGGCTGGTCAATGCTGCTCGCAGTTGGCCTTGGCTCCTGGGTCCTTCTGAGGAACGACAATTGTTCGGCATAAAGATAGCTGTGCACCTTCCTCCTTGCCCCAGCTCCAGAGCGCACAGCTGCTGCTTCCTTTTTCAGGACCCAGGTGTAGTTGTCCCCGATAGTGCGCCACTTGTTGCTTATTTCATGTGCTGCAAAACATAATGAGAGTGACATTAGAGTCGGTTCATATGATGTGATCATAACACAGATTTAATTCATATTTCCCAGGTATCTTGCTAGTGGATGCAGTTTGAAGGATCTGCATTACAACTTCCGCTTTGACAGATCAACAGCTGGTGAGATCGTCCGCAAGGTGTGCCAAACAATATGGGAAACCATGAAGAAGCAATGTTTACCAACACCCACGGACGAGGCATGGGTACCAATTGCAGCAGGATTTTGGGAGAGAGCCAACTTCCCCAATTGCCTTGGAGCCGTGGATGGCAAACATGTCCGCATAGTGAAGCCACTGCACAGTGGCTCACTGTATCAAAATTATAAACATTTCTTTTCCATTGGCCTACTGGCGGTGTCAGATGCCAACTATGATTTTGTGTATGTGGATGTCGGATCATACGGCAAAGACTCTGACTCCACATTGTTCAGGAACTCTACACTGTGGGATGAGCTCGAGAGTGGGACCCTGCACATACCCAGACCCGCACCATTGCCTGGCAGTGACGTGGCAGTCCCCTATGCCTTCGTGGGTGACGAAGCATTCGGCCTATCCACACATCTCCTACGGCCCTACTCAGGGACACACCTGACAGTGAGGAAGCGGGTGTTTAATTACAGGCTGTCGCGGGCGAGACGTATGTGGAGTATAGCTTTGGCATACTGACCAACAAGTGGAGGATTTTTCATAGACCGCTTGATGTAAATGTGGAGTTCTGTGTGGATATAGTGAAATGCTGTTGCATCCTACATAATTATGTTCGTGCGAGGGGTGGTTTTAATTTTGCTGATACCCTCACAGTTACAGGTCTGGATGAATATGCAAACCATGACATAATAGCTGTGAATAGAGACAGCAACAGGTTTTGCGATGCTCTAATTATTTTACTAGCGATGCAGGGCAGGTGCTCTGGCAGCTGGGGAGCATTTAACATGTGACATGTAACATATTATGTTTGCCTTTACTTTTATTGTACATGCAATTTACATGGGATTATGAATTAAATAATAATGTACTTGCTCTCTGTCAGAACACGTATCATACTCCAGGTACACCACCCTCGAGACTGCAACCCATGCGCTGGCCTTTCTGGGTTTGTCCTTGTACAGGTCACAAGCCGTGTCCCAAATCTCGGGATGCTCCGCCACTGCCGCTATCAGACACTCCACATCAATATCCAGACCAGCCATCTTCTGCAATTGCCAGGTACCACAACAGCCACCACAGGACACTTTTTTCGTCTGGACGTTATATAGGCCGCACATGTGCAGCGTCTGACATCTCCTAATCACGCAAACACGCCGCTATGCCACAGCTGCGCACTCAGTACGTCAGTACTAGCGTTTCAGCGTTCTCAAAAAATGCGTTCAAATTCCACTTGCGTTGCACGGCCAGACTTTTGTGCGGCCGTACATCGTATATTGGCCGTCATTGCCCGTCATCTGCTGCTAGTGCGGCCGTAATTATGTGCGCCAGAACGCACATTAAAAGTGCGCTGGTCTGACCCCAGCCTTAGGCTAGGGTCAGACGAACGCATTTTCACGTTGTCTGTGAAAAAGTGCGTTCAAACGAATGGACGCATTTTTTCACGGAGTACGCGATAGCGGTCATACTATGCGCATTTGCGTCCGTGATTTTGTACGGATCATCAATAAAACACTTTGTGCATCTGGACGTTATGTTGGCCGGACATTAGCATTGTCTGACATCTCCAATTCACGCACACATGCCGCTAGCGGACGCAGCGCACTCTGTACAACCGTACTAGCGGTTTTACGTTCTCGACAAAATGCGTTCGTTTGCCACTTGCGTTGCGCAGCCGGACTTTTGTGCGACCGTACTTCGTATATTGGCCGTCATTGCCCGTCATTTGCTGCTAGCACGGCCGTGATTAAGTGCGCCTGCACGCACGTTCGCACTGCCTCAGTCTGACCCTAGCCTAATTCATTCAAAGTGCTGCTGTATTACAGCTTATGGTCCGACTGTCCTAGTAGTAGGAATTATATCAACATCCTATTATCTGCTCTCTTCAATTACTATTCAGAATCTGTGTTTTCCTTCCATCATAATATTCTACAAACAAAAGAATTTTACTGTCTCAAAATCATTACACGTTCTAAATGTTTGCAAATGTCTCTTTTGCTTTTGTTTGTTAATTTTTTTTGTATTTGTTATTGCGGATTGTATTTTATTCAAACAACCAAGTATTATTGAATGTTTCTGAATATGTTGCTCCAACTTGGAATTCTACCTGCACTATTACATACAGGGTTATTCAAAGAGATTCGAACAGTCACCGCATGTTCGGTGACTTTTCATTCTCTTCGATTCGGTGCAAATCGGCTTTCCCATTCCGGCAACCCTGCGGTGTATTCAGCAAGCACCACAGGGCTGTCGAAGTGCAGGGAAAACCCGCCGAAAACCCGCAAAAACATCTGGATTAACCCGTCGAAGACGTCGGAAAAACCCGAGCAGGAGCCGATCACAGGCAGCGAAGCCTCCGGAAAAAGCCGAGACCGCAGAAGAAGGCAGTGAATAAATTAGCAAAACAGTTTCTATGAATGATTGAAAAGTGAAACGCTGTTTGCAAAGAAACTACTGAGCGAAAATGTCTGAAATTTACATATGAGGTCCAGGGAATGATAATAAAAAGGGCTGTTACAGAAAAAATAAGTAAACTTAAGAAAAAAATAAATCGGACTTTTTAAAAAAAAATCCAGAAAAATGCTTAAAATTTCATAAAAAAATCGATAAATAAAGAGACTCTTTACTGCAGAATTTTAGAATGAACGGTTTATTAGATATTGAATTAAAACAGGAATATTTTTAACAATGAAGCCTGTGGGATTCTCCTTAATAAACCTGTCGAATTAAACCACCGAATGGCAGGGCGTTTCGGGAACCTTTCACTGCTGGTTTGTGTTCTCTGAATAGCCGAAGCAGTGCTTTTTTATGAGGATTTCACTGCCCTCGAACAGGCACCGAACAGGCACCGAATGTGCAGGCAATTCGCCAGGATTTGGTGAATTGCCTGCTCTCTGGATAGCCGAATGGCCAAGAAAGGTAACCGAACGCTGATTTTCAGCATTCGGTTACCTTTCTCCAGCCATTCGGATCTCTTTGAATAACCCTGTAAGTGTCCCCTTTTTAGCGGGGAACTAAGGTGGAAAGGCTGCACCTGCAGGTTTCTCCTTAGTGTCCCCATTTTAGCACTATATTACAGGGCAGGCACTAACTCATCAGTCTGCCCGAGGCAGTGCTAACGGGTCACTGTGAGTATCCCCTCCCAGTGTCTATAGGAGTCTATGGAGGCTTGTGCTTGCAGTCACATGACCTGCAGGATCTTGCTCTTGCGAGATCCTGCAGGTCCACAGAGTGATTCGCGGAGGCAGAGTGGGGACTTGTTTCCCCAGTCTTACTCTGCTCCTGGTGGCCAGAGGCAGCGGATCGGCACCGGTCTCGCCAAAGGATGAGAGGTGAGTATCTAATTATTTTTTAATGCTGACTGATTCCACGGATGCGGAATCAGTTACCTCCAGCTTCTAGCTGTGGTTAACTTTTCAGTTACTGCAGCGGGGCGTAATTATTTATTTATTTCTTTATAAAGTATTTTACCAGGAAGGATACATTGAGATTTCTCCCGTTTTCAAGTATGTCCTGGGTTCAAGAACATTGAATTTTTACAGTTGTTACAGAAACACAAAGTAATAAAGTGCAAGATATATTAAAAAAAACAGCACAAATATACAGATTAACAGAAAATAAATAAACTCATTATGTTACATGTTTACAGGTGCATTCTGTATCGAGGTATGTTAATAGAGATCTCTTAAGTGACTTAAGACTGGGGGAAGATTTGATGGTGTCTGGGAGGTTATTCCATAATCGTGGTGCTCTGTAGGAAAATGAGGATCGAGTCACTTTCTTTTTGTATTGTGGCATTGCAAGTAAGGTGGTGGTCCTGGATCGGAGGTTATAGGATGAGGGAGCTGCTAGGGGAAGCAGCCTATTCAGGTAGGGCGGTAGCTTCCCAGAAAAGCTCTTAAACACCAGGTTGGAAAGGAGAAGGGTGTGTCTAGATTCCAGCGACGGCCAGTTTAGTCCTTTTAACGTGTCACATTCTTTGTAATCCTAATGCTAATTAACTCTTTGTACTCCCCATGTTAAGCATAGGGAGCGCAAAGTACAGTAAACTCGCAGAAGAGCAATCTCTGATGCGCTGACTAGTGAACTTCCCAGTACAATGCAATTTCGTGGCCATTCTAGTATTCCATATTTGGCGAATTACCAGCAAAATATGGTGCCTGTTCGACGGCAGTGAAATCCCCATTGAGAAGCAATGGTTAACCTATTCAGAGAACACCTAACAGCAGAGTCAGTGAAATGTCCTGATGTTCATTGGTTTCATTTGGCAGGTTTATTCTGGCGAATCCCATAGGATTCAGTGTTAAAAATATTCTCGCTTTTATTAAATTTCTATTAATCCATTTATTATTTTAATCCTTCCGCTGCTGAAGCATTTCACGTCTGTGTGCTGCGCTAATTTTTACCGCTTTTGCTCATCATGTTTAAACGCGATTTGAAACCACATTTTATTATATGGCCCAGACATATTATATATCGTTCTTTCTGGCAGACTCGGCAGATTCGTAATATATCATTATTATATGTATACGTCATGTCCTGCCTGTACATTATAACAAAAAATGCAATAAAATTAGAATTTTTAATCATCTGCAGCATGTAAAGTGTTTTTTTTCCCCACATTTTATCACATGAACATTTGCAGTTATATTTTCTATGGGCTGCGCTTGTACAAAAATTAGAAATGGGGACTTGTTACATTTTTGGGGGGGAATTACGTGATTTTTAGCAAACGCACCCATAGAAAAAATCATTAGTGCAGCATCATTGCAATATTGCTGCATTAATAAAAACAACACACAAAAAACCCCACGTACTTTTTATTATTATTATTTTTTATTATTTTTTTTAATTTTTCTTTTAACTTTATACCTGGTCATGTTGGGTATCATTGCCATGCTCATGCCTTTCGAATGACACCCTCCATGACTCCCTAGCTGCCACGGTTCTGGAGATATCAGGGTTCAAAGGAACCCCTATCTCCACCAGGGGATTTCCTTGGGAAATCGGGCAGCGAGCGGGGACCCGGGGGTGGAGCCGCCATCCAAGATGGTGGCCCCCACCGGAGCTAGGCCGCACTTCGGTACCGCAAGGCGCCGAAGTGCGACCCAGTCCCTGAGGGGTTAAAGCCAGGCACCGCTTAAAAGGGGAGACTGTGGTGCCTGGCTTGTGGCACTGCTCCTTCCCGATCGGGAGGAGGAGGGATCCGAATGGATCCTCCCCTCCGTTCCAGGCGATCTTCTGGCATTGCCGGGGGGTCGCCTGGAAATGACGTCATCGCGCATGGCGCAATGACATCATTTACGTCGGATGGGGCTTAGCTTCAGCGTCTGAGGACGCTGAAGTCAGACCGCCGTGGGACGCTGGACAGAGAGGTGAGTATCTCCGCTGGGACTCCCGCAAAGCAGATGACGTGTGGGGCACGTCCTCCGCATATAGCGGGAGTCAATGAGGACGTGCCCCACACATCATCTGCA
Source organism: Leptobrachium leishanense (assembly GCA_009667805.1). NCBI lineage: Eukaryota > Metazoa > Chordata > Amphibia > Anura > Megophryidae > Leptobrachium > Leptobrachium leishanense. Next base: position 385,161,253 of record CM019063.1, on the reverse strand, counting down.
GTGAAGAGGTTAATTTAAAGCAAAAAGTATCTTTATTTATTTTTGTTTTAAGGTTTTATAGCCTTATAGTTTTATTTTTTTTATAAATAGCATTATTTTTTCTGTAACAGACCTTATTATTATTCATAGGACCTTATATATTTATTCCAGGCATTTTTGTGCAGTAAGTTTTTTGCAAACAGCTTTTCAAAGTTGCGGTGTGTGTGTGTGTGTTTGTTTTCTTTAACCCTCTTCATCGGCTAGTCAGCTTTTTCAGGTGGCTGGTCGGTGTTGTGTTCGGCAGATCATTGGCTTTTTTGGATGCATTCAGCAGGTTTGCGTCTAATCGTCGGGTGCGTCTTTCGGCAGCTTATCGGATCGGATCCGATGTTTTCCAGCAGCTTATCAGATCCAATGTTTTTGGTGGTTTTGTGGCGGTTTTTACTTTCGATTCGGCAGTTGTTCGGTGGTTTTTCCCTGCACTTCAGGGACCCTGTGTTGAATGCTGAATTCACTGCAGGGTCAGGGAATTTGATTCCCCGAAGTGCGGGGAACAAAAGAGCACTGAAATTCCATTCTCTTTGAATAACACCTTAAGCCCCATGTGAATGGTCTTCTACATTTGTTATACAAAGTATTCTATAGGGAGTTCTTGTAAACAAAAATGTGGAATGGGAACCTGTTACTGCATTTTTTTGAGGAAAATATACAATTTTAATCAAAAATATAAAAAAAAATGAAATATTTCTCTTGTGTTTTGGAGGATTGTGTTTTATGAATAATATGACTATGTATAAAACACTGACCTTGCTCCCAACGTGGGATATTAAAAGGTGAGTAATGGCAGTGGTATTGCTTATTTTGTACGTGACAAATGGACAATGCCATCGCATTGAAGCTAAAAATAAATAAAAAGGTTTTTTTTCCTTTTTTAGATTTTACATGGTCACGTTTGGTATCAATGCAAAGGCCAGACTTTGACCTGTCCAATGACACCTCACTTGACCTTGTGAGGTGTAGAAATTAGTGACGCAAGGGTCCAAAGTCACCCCCAATGCTCTTCGCTGCAATGAGGTGGTTTAGGTTTTTGATGTAACAATTCGTAACAATGGATTGTGCCATTACCTCCACAATTGTTGGTCACATGAGAAATGTGATGGTGAGTTATTTCAGCATCATTGTTCACTTCATAATTGAAAAGTGAAAAATATTGCTGTGTTAGAAAGAAAAAATTAAGAAATATTTTTTATTTTTTACTGTTACAAAAAACCTGGTCATGTTTGGTATCCTTTAAAAAGCCATGCTCTGGCCTTTCCAGTGATACCTCACATGACCCTGTAGCTGCTATGAAGTCAGAGATACAAGGGTCCAAATGCCCATCAATGCAGACATGGTTATTTTTCCCTGGGCCTATTCTGGGGCATGGGCCTGGAGCTGCTGCTCCATCAGCCCCTATGTTAATCCGGCCCTGCTCTTGCATAACGGTCAGTCTGCTCCCCAGGTTTCTGCCTGTGAATCTTTTTCTGCTACCAGTATTTGCCTCTATGATTTTCCTTTGTATTATATTGTTTAGTTTATGTCTGGTTCCTAGTTTCCCTTGTCTGTTTGTCCCTTCAGTTGACTTGTCTTTGGTTTTATTTTGGTTTATCCTGATTAGTGTGTTTCTATGTGTGATATTGATATTCCTGTGTATGACTCTGGCCAGGCTCTTGGCCTTATCTATTTTTGTTAACCCTTGTACACCTTGCTCGATATTTTCCTCTGTACCAACCTTGGCTTCTATATTTTGTTCATTCCTGTAGAGTGCCATCTTTCTCATCCACTGTTATACATCTACCCATATAAGGAATCACAAATGGCAAACGAGAGAGCAAGCTATTAACTAGTAGTAACTCCCTATTACTGGCTCTATCAGACAAGTATGGAAGGAAGGTGTTTGTACCATGCGATTTGCAATTTAGCTCAGCCTGCTTGTGATACCATTTGACAGTGAATTTTACTATCAGTTTTTAATCTACATTACGTTATGAAATCTATATACAATTCCTTAGTTTTCAGTGTCAACTATGTGAACATTTAGCATACCACTTATTATTATAGTCTTTAAAAGACAAATGATATATTTTACCCAAACTAACATCTCATATGAGTGAATTCATCATTAGTCAAAATCAGTTTACATAAATCCTGCTTAGTTCCTTCGCAGTCAAATACAGAATAACAGTACAATTGTGGGCACTAAACGGAAATAATAGATTTCTTTGTTTAGCACCATAGTTCTTGTGTTTAAAAAAAAAAAAAGGGAATAGATAATGTATTTTTAAATGCAAATCATGTATCTGAAAGCCGATGTTTGCATACATACCAAAGGTGTGCTTTAGGTAAAAACAGAGATAAGAGGTAGAAAAAGACAGGATAGAAAAACAGTTCCCGTTTACTCTGTTAGAACTATGTTTGAAAATAAGTACCAGAGATACAGAACTTCAGTTTGTCTACTGCAGCCTGCTTGATAGCTGACGCTTTACTTTAAAAAGAAAATGCTAAAAGTATTGAAAGTGTTTGTATTAACATTGTTTTGTTTTTTTGTGCTAGGAAGTTTTTTTTTTTACTTGACAAGATTATTTTAGGCCAAAACAGCAAAATTGGGAAAATATCAATATTGGATATTTCTTGAAAATGCAAGGATAAGTGTGGACCACTAAATAATACACATTGATAAATTGGTTTTCAGTTATTTCCTCGACTGATGAAGCTAATATTTTTGGTCCTTGTATTCTTCATTGTATTTTGAATAATTTTATATAACTTTTTAAACCCAAATAAGACTCCTCCGATCTCTTTCTTATTTAAGTGCTTACTCAGGATACATCTTGCTATGCATGACTTTATATAGACAGTCACTTGTGCAGTGATAGTGCTTTTATGTTGTAATTCACTGACTGTGACATTTGTGATGTCATCAGCAGAGTTTTACATGTGATATGCCGGTCTACTTGCCACAAAACTGAATAGCTTTAATGTGACTTTAATACTTTCAGTTTACTGTACAGAACGTTTATGAAATGTAACTACATCCTTTCTCACAGTCTTGGGACAGATGCTGCCATCAGTGTTACAAACATATTTCCTGTGTAGGTTTAGAATAGCAGCTACAACAGTCATTTGTCAAAATATATCTATCTATTCCAATGTCAGGAGAGAGAGCAATTCAATGCTTGTTTCACAGACTTCCTAACTTGTGATGTGTTACTCATTTCATGTTACCAGCTGCGCTTGTGTCAAAAGAAGGAGCAGAATCTGCTGCCTAAAACAAAAATGGAGCAGAATCTGTTGGTTAGGGTTAACCCTAACCCCAAAATAAAACCTAACCCTAAAAGTAAGCCTAATCCTAAAAGATCCACAAATACTTACTCTTATTATTCCCTGGCTTATTTTAAAAGGACACTACCACAAACAAAAAGAAAGTCCTTATGTTGTTTGTTTTATGTTCCTGATATATTACATGTGCTTTGTTTTCCTCTTGTATTTTTAGTTAAGAACATATTTTACTCTATATGTGTCACTGGATGCATCCATTGTGTGATTTTTGTGTAGTAAACTGCCCACGCCGTATCTTTACATCACTTGCTCCTCATTGTGTGGCAATGGCTATAGAATAGAGTCTATGGGTCCATTACTGACTCAAAACTTTGCAGTGTGTGGGATGTATTCAAAGGACATCACCAATGGGTAGACTAGACGTCTTTTAAGTACCCTGTCTTATCTCATTCAGCTGCCATCTCTTATCTCTGTTAGCCTGGAGAACAATATACCTCCTGCCACCTTATGTAAACATTCCCCCCTCCACCTCATTAACTGCTAAATACTGTAGTTTAAATAAACAACAGCCACAAAGTAAAGCTTTTGCCCAGAATTTGGTAAATGTTGCGTCATGGGAAAAATCCACAAAATGGACACAGGGAGATTAAAAAAAAAGCCTAAATTAGTTTTTCTTTCTTACATGTAATTTCTTCAAACAAAGAAGAAAAAACAGCAGCATGTGTTTTATAAGGTGGTTTTGTTTGTAATGCTCAAGTAATCTAGATACATGCTAATGTAAGTGGTAGTGTCCCTTCAACAATACAATAGGTTTCACAAATGTAAGGATATATCACAATGGTGATTTTATATTTTTCTGTGTGATAAACATAATGCTATAACTCCCTGTATATACATTTTTGAACATGCTTTTACATAAATCTAAATGACTAGCACTGACATTTGCCTCCTTCAAATAATTGGAAGACTGACCTAATAAAACTACACTGATATGTAATGCAAATAGGTTTATCCCCCTAACCAAAAACATGACTAAGTTATGGCACAAAGCAGAGATAACATATGCACTAATTCATCTCACCCGCAGCACAGAATATTGAATAGAAGCAGCAGGATCCGCTAACAATGAAGAAAATATGCTTTCGGGAATTGAAAAGTCCAAATCTTTTAGATGCTGGACAAAACTCACTCTGTGTGAGATAAGAACATGCTCATATAGTTGCAGATAAAACCAGTGCAATACCAACATAATAAATGTAATGAATATATTAAACTATATTTATGGCCTTAGTAATCTTTATTTATTTTAGTTAATTTGTATATTATTGAAGTGAATAACTGCTAAGTGAACCTGATATGGTGTGGCAGCTTTATTTCTAGAACCCATAAAGTATTAAAGATCACTGTCAACTGCCTGTTAGAAGTATGAAGTGAGAGGTGATTTAGAAACATTTGGCAATGTGCAGTGGCAGATAAGCAGATTTACTAGTAAATGATTTGATGTGTAACCTAATGTGGCAGTATGTATAATACTGGCAGTAAATAGTGCCTACTATAGGTAACATTTGATGCAATCTTGTTATTTATTTTCAGTTTGAGCACCATGAATTGATTTATATCATTTTTAAACAATTCATCCTGCTTTGTTCTCACCCCATACTAATAAATCTATCGCATTCTATAGACGGTAAAGGTTTGAGGGTGAGTATGGAACTTTTTGGACTGTATTATAGGCCCCTACTTGTAAGTCTTCTGACAGACATATACACAGGGAGATAAAAAAAGCCTAAATTAGTTTTTCTTTTTTACATGTAATTTCTTCAAACAAAGAAGAAAAAACAGCAGCATGTGTTTTTAAGGACATGCAGATCTGAAATAGAAAAAAAAATCTAAAATATCAATCAGGGTTATTCAAAGAGATCCGAATTGTGTCCGAAAGGTAACTGAACAGTGAAATTCAGCGTACGGTTACCTTTCCTGGCCATTTCGGCTATTCAGAGAGCAGGCAGTTCGACAAATGTTGGCGAATTGCTTGCACATACAGTGCCTGTTCGTTCCCTGTTCGAGGGCAGTGAAATCCCCATAGAGAAGCAATGCTTCGTCTATTCAGAGAACAAAAACCAGCAGTGAAAAGTTGACGAATTGCCCTGTGTTCACTGGTTTCATTCGACAGGTTTATTCAGGCAAACCCCATAGGCTTCAATGTTAAAACTATTCCCATTTTAATTCAATATCTAATAAACCGTTCATTATAATATTCTGTTTTTTCAAATCGTTTTTTTCTTTTTCTGTAATAGCACTTTTCATTATCAGACATTTTCGTTCTGTAGTTTCTTTGCAAACAGCCTTTCATTTTTCAAACATTCAAGCGCGCTATTTTTTTTTGTTCACTCCATTCGTCTGCGGTGTTGGGTTTTTCGGCAGCTGCTCTGCGCTGTGATCGGCGGTTGCTCGGGTTTCTCCGGCGTGTTCGGTGGGGTTAATCCAGATGTTTTTGCTGTTCTCAGTGTGCGTTCACCGGGTTTTGCGGTGAGTGTTCGGCGGGTTTGTGGTGGCTTTTCCCTGCACTACGACGGCCCTGTGGTGCTCGCTGAATACACCGCAGGGTCGCCGAAATGGGATCGCCAAATCACACCGAATTGAAGAGAATGAAAAGTCACCGAACATGCGGTGACATTTTCGATTCTCTTTGAATAACCCTGCTAGTCTCTGGTAAAAGAAAGAAATCCTAACCTAAATTTTGTAGATAGCAAGGGGACCAAGTTGAGAATACGGGAATGCAAAAATGTACTCCCTTATCTCTGGAAAATAGGGTTCCCATTCTGGACACACACTGTAAAGCTTCTATGTAGCTAGGGTCAGATTTATAACTAGGCAGAGTAGGTATGTGCCTACAGGCGTCTGCCACAAGGGGGTGCCTTGCTCTGTAAAAAAATATATATATATTTTTTTTTTTTACAATCATTTAGACCACTGAATCTCTGGAGCCCTAATGTCACGGTGGCTCAGGGGATGGGGCGCCTGGCAGCAGCTTCCTCGCTGCTCGCTGGCCAGGCGCCGAATGTAAGCGCTTCCGGGCCGCTCACGTGGGACGCCGAGGGGCGGGGCCTGGCGCTGTGACGCGGACCCGCCGGTTTAAAACCCAGTCTCTCCCATACACCGGTGCCCTGACGTGGTATTCACCTCCCGCAGAGCTCTTGTGATTTTTGGCTATTCCTGTGTATGATCCTTGGCATTGGCAAACGAATCCTCTTGTGTATAACCCTTGGCATTGGCAAACGAACCCTCCTGTGTATGACCCTTGGCATTGGCAAACGAACCCTCCTGTGTATGACCCTTGGCATTGGCAAACGAACCCTCCTGTGTATGACTCCTGGTATTGGCAAACGAACCCTCCTGTGTATGACCCCTGGTATTGGCATTTACTCTGCTCTAGGTTCTGCCCTTAACGTTGGTACTGAGGTCAGTCTATGTGGCACCCTAAGCACGCATCAGACTACCTCTGCTATTACTAAAGTCCTAGGGAGGACTTGTGATCTGTTCTGTACCCCTGTCTGGTATTTCCCTTTCGTTGTCTGTTACCTGCTTCATTGTCTACATAGCTTTGCCGACCATTCAAGGATCGGAAGAGTAGAAAGGGAGCTACAGAAAGATATATATATCTTGGTAGTCAGAAGGATTCGTGACGATACTCTATTCCATACCTCTGTCTGGTGTTACCCCTTGTCTATCTATTGTCTGGTTAATTGTCTTTCTAGTTTCGCCGACCATTCAAGGATCGGAAGGGTAGAGAGCGGTCTGCGTAAAGGGACCACACTTCTGGTAATCAGAGGGATCCGTGACATTACGTCAGGGACAATGGATCCCGCAGACCTCTCTAACCAGCTGGCACGTATCGCAGCCAGACAGAGAACAAGACCATAGGATGGACCAGATTTCTCTCGCTCTGCAAACCCTGTTAAATCGGTCCAATACAGGTATCACAAACCCTCCAGATCCAGTGTTACCTAGGGTCAGTCCCGTCCCCCCTGAAGGACATAGGCTTAGTATGAAGGCACCCCTACGCTATGATGGTACACCAAGCCTATGTCGGGGGTTTTTGACTCAACTCGAGATTTTGTTTGAGAACAATCCAGGTTCTTGTATGTCTGATAAAGCCAAAGTAGGATATCTGATTAATCATTTAACAGAAAAAGCTTTATTGTGGGCTACGCCGTTGTGGGAAAATAAGAAACCCATCATTTATGACTATGAGGGTTTTACCTCTGAGTTAAAACGTACCTTTGATCCCTCTAGGAGGGCTACCAATGCGGGTAGGTCCTTGTTTCACATCAAACAAGGTAATAAGAGGGTCGCCGATTATGCCATAGAGTTTAAGACTTTGGTTTCTGAAGTACTTTGGCCGAACGACGTTTTAACCTTAGCCTTTACCGAAGGCTTGAACGAGGCTTTTATGTTTGAACTGGCTCCCTTAAAATTACCAGAAAGTCTGGACCACCTGATAGATTTCTGTATAGCCATGGACGATCAAATCAGGGAAAGGAGACACCCCAGAGATAGACCCAGAAGGGTCTTGCCTCCTTTACCCTCGTTACCCAGACCCCCAGTACATCAGGTGGTTCGGAGAATGTAAAAACAGATTTACCGGTCGTTGAACCCATGCAAATAGGGAGGACAGGTATTTCAGAAGCAGAAAAAAGCTCACAGAAGAGAAAAGGGGCTCTGCTTTTATTGTGCAGGGGCAGATCACTTCCGCCTTCGATGTCCTCAGAGACCCAGGGTTAGCAGGGCTGAACATAGCAGAGTGGGATTCAGAACAGGAGACACCCAGGTTGTCGGTTCTCTGTGTGCCTCCTTTGTGGATAATGAGAAAAAAAAATCCAGGATTCTGTTACCGGTCTCCCTAACCTGGGAGGGGTTCACCTCAAGACTGAGGCGTTTTTGGACTCTGGGCCTCAGGCAATTTTATGGATAAGAATTTTGCTGCCCAAAACCTCATACCACTGGTTCTCAGGGAAAGACCTCTAAGTGGAGGCCATAGATGGTAACCCCCTGGCATGTCCACATATCACTCACGATACAGTCGATGTATGTATGAAAGTAGGAGTTTTACACCAGGAGACAATAAGATTTCAAATCATTGAATCACCCTCATGTCCTGTCGTCCTTGGGTTTCCATGGCTAACAAGCACAACCCAGTAGTCGATTGGGTCCAGAGAGACATAAAATGTTGGGGTCAGAGTTGTCAGTCTAAGTGCCTAGGCACAGTTAATGTGATTGGTAGCCTCAATATTGCCACAGCTCCTCCTTTGTCCACGGAGGTTCCGGGATGTTACCTGGCATTAAAGGAGGTGTTCTCTAAAGCCAGGACTGAGGTCCTACCACCACATCGTCCATATGACTGTGCCATTGACTTGCTCCCCGGTACGATGCCTCCTAGGGGTCACGTATACCCTTTGTCACAAAGGGAGAACGACATTATGGAGGAATATATAAGGAGAATCTGGAACGAGGATTCATTAGACGGTCCCTCCTCTCCAGCAGGAGCAGGTTTCTTTTTTGTTTCCAAGAAAGAGGGAGATCTGCGACCTTGCATCGACTATAGGGGTTTAAATAGGATCACTATAAGAAATGCATATCCCATACCTCTCATAACAGAATTGTTTGACCGATTAAAAGGGGCTCGTGTCTATACTAAGCTTGATTTACGCGGAGCGTACAACCTGGTCAGGGTTAAAAAGGGAGACGAATGGAAAACGGCTTTTAATACACGTAGCGGGCATTACGAATACCTGGTGATGCCTTTTTGGGTTGTGTAATGCGCCAGCCGTCTTTCAGGACCTTATAAATGACACTCTAAGGGACTTTCTGCAAGAATTCGTCATAGTATATCTGGATGATATCCTGATATACTCTCCTGATGTGGACACTCATCATGTCCACGTGAAACAAGTGTTGAAAAAACTATTGAAGGCTGGATTGTACTGTAAGCTAGAAAAATGTCTATTCGACATAGTAACTGTGCAATTCCTTGGTTATATTATAACTCCTGGGGGTTTTCAAATGGATCCCAAGAAGCTCTCAGCTATTCTTGACTGGCCTCTACCCCAAGGACTTAAAGCCATTCAGAGGTTTCTGGGTTTACGAACTATTACCGAAGGTTCATTAAAGATTTTTCGGCTTGGTGGCCCCCCTCACGGCTATGACAAAGAAAGGGTGGGAAATCAGAAATGGACACCTCAAGCCACTCAAGCCTTTGAGGCACTAAAACAAGCCTTTACTACTGCCCCTGTTCTCCGGCATCCAGATCCGGCTCTGCCTTTCCAATTAGAAGTTGACGCCTCCGAACTAGGTCTTGGTGCAGTCTTGTCCCAAAGGGAGGCTCCTGACAAACCCTTGCATCCATGCGGCTTCTATTCTCGGAAGTTGTCCCCGGCAGAGAAGAACTATGACATTGGAAATAGAGAATTGTTAGCAGTCATCGCGGCCTTGGCTGAATGGAGATACTTATTAGAAGGGTCTAAGGACCCCATTGTTATCATAACCGACCATAAGAATCTCACGTACATTGGAGATGCCAAACGTTTAAACTCCAGACAAGCGAGATGGTCATTGTTTCTTTCAAGTTTTAATTTCGTACTCACCTATAGACCTGGGTCCAGAAACATCAAAGCAGACGCATTGTCGAGACAGTATGAGTCTTATGAACATAATATCCAAGATCAGCATCCCATTGTACCCCAGGAGAGGATTATAGCCGCTACCACGATTAGTGTTTCGTCTCCTCTAATGAAAAGGTTGCAGACCGTCCAGGGCGCAGCTCCTGGGGGAAAACCTCCTGCGAGACTCTTTGTACCTGAGAACGAAAGAGAGGAAGTACTTAACATCTATCATGATAATAAAACTTCCGGGCATATGGGTATCACCAAGACTGTGTCTAGTATCAGTAAACTCCTCTGGTGGCCCACATTGCGCCGAGATGTCAAAGATTACATTGCCGTGTGCGAGGTGTGCACAAGGCAGAAAAGTCCCAAAACAGCACCCATTGGTTTACTCCAGCCTTTGCCGATCCCCGAACGACCCTGGTCACATGTAGCCATGGATTTTATCGTAGAGTTACCTGAGTCAAGAGGGAATACCGTGATACTTACGATCATAGATCGATTTTCCAAGATGGGTCACTATGTTCCTCTTCAGAAACTACCTTCGGCAGCTGAACTGGTGCCCATATTCATTGCCAATGTGGTCCGCATTCACGGTGTCCCTCGGGAGATAGTCTCTGATAGGGGGACCCAATTCATCTCAGGATTCTGGAGAGGGTTTTGTAAGAACGTGGGATAGACCTCTCTTTCTCTTCGGCCTATCACCCCCAGACCAACGGAGCAGCAGAACGAGCAAACCAAAACGTAGAGAAATATCTCAGGTGCTTCATCTCAGAACAACAAGATAACTGGTCAGATCTGCTACCGTGGCAGAATATGCTATTAACAGCGCAGTAAGTGAATCCACAGGTCATTCTCCTTTCTTCACTGTTTATGGTTTTTGATCCTCCCGTGCTCCCCGATACGTTTCCTGATTCCACGATTCCTGCTTTAGATAAACAACTGCATCATTGAAAGAGACTTGGGGGAGAGTGAGACGGGCACTGGAGGAAAGTAGTGCCATCCAGAAAACTAAGGCCGACAGACACAGGAGGCAGGCACCAGTGTATCAAGTTGGGGACAGGGTTTGGCTGTCTTCACGTAACATCAAGCTCTTAGTGCCTTCCATGAAGTTGGCTCCTAGGTATATCGGCCCCTATAAGATACTACGGCGACTCAACCCTGTCTCCTATGCTTTGGCGTTACCCCCCCATTTTAAAATACACAATGTATTCCATGTGAACCTTTTGAAGCCGCTGTTATGTAACCGGTACACCAAAGTCCATGCTCCACCGCCTCCTGTCTCTGTGGAGGGCGAGGAGGAATTCGAAGTTCAGGCCATTCTGGGTGCCAGGCTGTCTAGGGGTCCTTGCAGTATTTGGTCGATTGGGTGGGGTACGGTCCGGAGGATCGTTCTTGGGTACCGGCTGCGGAAGTCCATGCTCCTAGGCTAGTGAAGGCCTTCTATTTAGCGCATCCCCGTGCCCCTGGGGGTCGTCCAGTGGCCGCCCCTGGAGGGGGGGGTTCTGTCACGGTGGCTCAGGGGATGGGGCGCCTGGCAGCAGCTTCCTCGCTGCTCGCTGGCCAGGCGCCGAATGTAAGCGCTTCCGGGCCCGCTCACGTGGGACGCCGAGGGCGGGGCCTGGCGCTGTGACGCGGACCCGCCGGGTTTAAAACCCAGTCTCTCCCATACACCGGTGCCCTGACGTGGTATTCACCTCCCGCAGAGCTCTTGTGATTTTTGGCTATCTCCTGTGTATGATCCTTGGCATTGGCAAACGAATCCTCTTGTGTATAACCCTTGGCATTGGCAAACGAACCCTCCTGTGTATGACCCTTGGCATTGGCAAACGAACCCTCCTGTGTATGACCCTTGGCATTGGCAAACGAACCCTCCTGTGTATGACTCCTGGTATTGGCAAACGAACCCTCCTGTGTATGACCCCTGGTATTGGCATTTACTCTGCTCTAGGTTCTGCCCTTAACGTTGGTACTGAGGTCAGTCTATGTGGCACCCTAAGCACGCATCAGACTACCTCTGCTATTACTAAAGTCCTAGGGAGGACTTGTGATCTGTTCTGTACCCCTGTCTGGTATTTCCCTTTCGTTGTCTGTTACCTGCTTCATTGTCTACATAGCTTTGCCGACCATTCAAGGATCGGAAGAGTAGAAAGGGAGCTACAGAAAGATATATATATCTTGGTAGTCAGAAGGATTCGTGACGATACTCTATTCCATACCTCTGTCTGGTGTTACCCCTTGTCTATCTATTGTCTGGTTAATTGTCTTTCTAGTTTCGCCGACCATTCAAGGATCGGAAGGGTAGAGAGCGGTCTGCGTAAAGGGACCACACTTCTGGTAATCAGAGGGATCCGTGACACCTAAGGGCTAGGAGGACATATTTGAAGCTGAGTTTGTTTCTCATTTGTCCCTCATATCATTCAAATTAATGAAGGAATACTTGTAAGGTTTATATATGCATAAGTAATATTGACTGAAAGGGACACTCTACACAACCTGACCACTTTAGTGCTTTAACCCTTTCGCTGCTGAGCCATTTCACGCCTATGTGCTGAGCTCATTTTTACCGGTTTCGCTCATCAAGTTTGAAGCCATATTTTATTATATGACCCAGACATATAATATATCGTTCTTTTTGGCAGATTCATAATATATTATTATTATATGTATTCGTCATGTCCTGTCTGTATATTATAACAAAAAATGCAATAAAATTTTAATTTTCAATAATTTACAACATGTAAAGTGTTTTTTTCACATTTTAACATGCGAGCGTTTGCGGTTATATTTTCTATGGGTTGCGCTTGTTAAAAAATTAGAAATGGGGACTCGTTACATTTTTTTGGGGGGAAATCACGCGATTTTTAATAAACGCACCCCATACAAAAATCGTTAGTGCAGCATCATTGTACACATTATAATTGAAATGGGAGCAATATTGCTGCATTAACAAAAAAAAAAAAAAAAAAACTGTTTATTTTTTTTAAATATTTTTTTATTTTATTTTATTAACTTTAACATGGTCATGTTTGGTATCATTGGAAAGGCCATGCTCTGGCCAATCCAATGATACCAAACATTAACCCCTAGCTATCAGTTCATTGGAATCCCCTATCTTCACCATTGGTGGCAGCTAGGGGTTAACTCCAGAACTGACATCATCGCGCTATGCACGATGACGCCAGGTCTCAGAGGGAGATCCCAGAAGCTTGGCCTACATCCAAGATGTCGGCCAGCTCCAGGAGAGGATCGCAATCTGGCGCTTTTTGGTGCCGAATATAGATCCGGTCCCTAAGAGGTTAAAGCCAGCCACTGTTTGGAAGGACAGGATGTGCCCTTCCAAACGGTGCCTGCCTTTGATTGCTACCCCAAACGGAAGGGGAGGGACAGAGGTCCAAAGGACCTCCCCTTCAGCCACCTTCCCCGCACTCCACAACCAACGCTACCTGCGGCTGGACGCGCTGAGCGCATCCTCTGCAGTGACGTGGTTAAAATGGTCAGCATGAGTGGAGTACCCCCTCCCCGTGCCATTTGGCTGGAAATGCTGTGTGAAGGGGAGGAGTTTCCTTCGCTGCACACATGTCACCAGGAATTTTGAATTTCCTGCTGTTGGTCACTATCTTGGTCACTAATGACGTCAGCCCACTCTCTATGCCTCTCTGACAGCATCTCTCAGAACACCCACAATAGAAAGCATTCTGAGAGAAGCAGCTGATGGGTTGGTTCTGCTCATGTGCGAGCAACACCAGCTCATTTTTCTGTGAAGATGCTACTGAACATGCGCAATGCACAATTTGTGTGACCTATGCAAACCAATTTGGAAGCCCTGAGCTGGCAGGAATGAGCAGTACATGCTGAAGGAGAACATTTTGAGCATTTACTGCTAAAATAAAAAAATATTTGCCAGCAGCATCCTCCCAATTATTTAGCCCAATTATTTAAGGGGAAAAGAGAAATTTTTATTAGTGTTCCCATAATACTCAGTTTAGCTTTTTATTTTCTACAACATAACACACACCAACACATGCTTTGGTATTTGTAATCTAGGCAAAAACAACTTCACTTCTCCTGTCTGATTGTCACAGTCCTGGTTGGAATTCTGCTTAGGGTTTATTCAAGTAAAAATTGCATAAATATTCAAAATGGACACACACACGCGCAATTATATGTTTTATAAGAGAGTGATTAAAAAGCAACTTTACTTTAAACGTTCTTAGCAGAACCTTAGGTAGAGATCAACTAAAGACATGACTGTTGAACCCCGTGTAATTGGAAATCACGCTGGTTTTAGGACTATAATTAAAAGATAAAAAAATATTATCTGAATAACACACTTGGCATTGAACGCATAAATGAGGAAAAATGGCAGTTATTAGGGTATGACAATTAGAAAAACACCCGTCTTATAATAAAATTGATCTGTTTGATTCTGCAAGAAGAAAAAAGCAGAGTCATTGTTATTTTGCTAATTTTCAGATTAGATGACGAGCTTAACTTTTTTAAGAAGAGTAGGTAATGGTATCTTGAAGGAGGGACAATGCAACATTGAAGACATCTAATAATAATTCTACATCTTGATCCCTGAACTATAACTGCAGAATATGCCCTCATATGTTATGTAACATAAATATTTGATTTTTAAGTCAATAAGAAGATGATTATAGGATTTATATTGATTTGTCACTTTACTAGACTATACAGATATGTCACGCACACGTTGTGTGGCATAACTGGTATCTAGTAGTTTTTACTGTGTTCCTGCAGCAATATTGTTAACTTACATGTTATGCAGCCTCTTATCACTTGAAATACTCGAAGGCATTAGTCAAATGTAATTATAGGCAAGTAAGATGCAGCAATAAAATATCTGCCAACTGTACCCCAGGTGCAGCAATCTGTCTGCTTTATTGTAAAGACTGTGGGACACACCCCTTTTCTGGACATGCCTGTCACTTTTGGGACCTGTTCACTCCTTTTCTAGACAGACTCATCATCATCTTTTTCTGGGCACACCACCTCTTTCATCATCGCCTTGGACTGGCATGTCCTTTTTCTTGGCGGGTCTTCCATTTTTGAATGTCACCAGTGGCTCAAGATCATCACTGGGACGCCGCCACTAGGTCATCCTGTCCCCATCTCCATCTCATACCTCCCGATCATATGAAGTTTGCAAATGTGATAAAATATGATGCATTGCAGGCTTATGTTGCAGACTTCAAGGCTATATAGACCTATTGAGCCCTTAATCTCCTTGGCAAGCTTTCTGTTTGCTTTTAAGAAGTCAATCAAAGGTGTACAACAAGGGAGAGGACCTCTTTAGCAGAGAAATAATGCGCTCTCCAAGATGTCTAGCTATTTACTAAGCACCACATCAATGAACAATTTATACATTTTGAAACAATGAATGTTTCAATTCAACTCTATATAGCAGACAATATTACAGTAAAATGTAAAATCCCTTGAGGAAACGTTTTGTCATACCTCTTTACAATGTCGTACCCTTTAATAGTTCAGTAACTCAAAGCAAAATTAAAGGAAATTATTTTATAACGTTTCAAAAAAATTAATTTATTTGTTACATAATTACTGTAAATCTGTAGCATTAATTTGAATATCACATCTTTTCGGTGTGTCTTATAAATAGCATATTAATAATTGACAAAGTTGATAACACTCGATGTGATTTGAAATGGAAGCTCAGAGCCGCTGTGCTGATGTTAACAGAGTTAGACATCCAAACCTACCTCCTGTAAACCACTGATTTCTGTTTGATGTCATAACTTGTTACAAAATCAATTTGTTGGTTTTGTGCTTCATCAGGTTTATAGAAATTCTGAAATCTACCATATTATATCTATCAGGAGATAGTCTGCCTTCAGAATGAGAGGGTAAAATAGACTATTTTTTAGGTCATGTCTTTTCTTTATTAATATATATGTAGGTAGGTAGTAACGGATGTTACCTTGTATAATTACGTGATTGTGTGTGTGTGTCTATATATTTACATTATGTAATTATGAAATCTGCCTTAAGTAGTTTATATTTTTATTTCGTTTTTATTTGTTAATATATTAAAGAAATGGAGATCACCTTCTGCAGTGTTCCTGGTTTATATGGAGGTTAAAGGAGGTCTGCTGCTCCTACATGAAAACCAAAATAATCAAAGTTAAGCACAGCTCTTTTGAAGTCCTTTGCAGATGGGCTCCAGAACATGCCCCATAAATTTCAGTACATCGGACAGACAGTGGATAGGTTGAAATTATTTCAAACGTTTTGAGATTCTTTTTTTCTGCATGGAATTACAGAGCCCATGCTATAATATAAATGTAGTAGCACTTTTTGGCCAGCAGAGGTAGCACTCTTGCCTGATAAAAGAGGGTTTACCTAAAGTGAACTTATACAGCGGGACACCGCTGTACGTATTTACTGTGTGGGTAATCGAAAGTCAATTTTCATAAAACCATGGGTCCTGCCAGGGAACAGGGTTTTATGAAAAATCACTTTGTATTTTGGTGTGTTAAGGCAGGGGTCAGCGATACTGCTTTAAAAACTGCAGTCCTGAAAGCTGTTTCTATTCAAAAATCATATTTTGACTTGCAGCAACATTTAAGAGAACAGGCACATTTCTTATCATATTTATTGATACCAAGCTAGCAATATGGAGCTGCTAAAGGGAAAAGGCATCTGATAAACCTATATTATAGATTCCAGTCGTAACCTACATCTGGAGAGTCCTTTTCAATGGGACGTTGGTAGCCAGGGGAGGGCTGACAACAGTTGTTCAAGGAGACAAGTGACAAACACTGGCCAACAGTTACCAGGAAAGGCTTAATGATCTTAACATGTACAGCTTGGAAAAAAGACGAGACAGAGGAGATATGATAGAAACATTTAAATACGTAAAGGGAATCCACAAGGTAGAGGAAGGGAGTATATTTAAAAGGAAACAAAGTAGCAAAACAAGAGGACATAGTCTTAGATTAGAGGGGCAAACGTTTAAAAGTAACATCAGAAAGCGTTATTTTACTGAGAGGGTGGTGGATACATGGAACAGTCTTCCAGTTAAAGTGGTAGAGGCCAAAACAGTAATTGAATTTAAGCAGGCATGGGATAGGCATAAGGCTATCCTAAACAAAAGATAAATCCAGGTAAAGTATCCATGTAATTGGGCAGACTAGATGGGCCGAAAGGTTCTTATCTGCCGACATTTTTCTATGTTTCTATGTTTCTACTTTGCAATGAAATAGATTGAGATTTATCTCAAGTACTGTTAAATCCAGAGTCTTCAAAATATTTCTAAATCTGCAGATAGAGATATGAAGAAGAATCGGATATAAGGATTTTATCCTAAAGTATTTGTTGCAATAGTATATACATAAATATATATATTGAATTTGGAAGTTATTGTGATTGAAATTAATAAGCAAGGAATTATATAACTACAAAATAAAAAGCAGAAGATTAGAAGCTTAATTCTCCTTATTACGGGAGGATTCACTAAATAAGTTTTTATTACTTATCATTCTAGAAATAGAATAAGTGATAGCTCATCTTTTGTTGATCCACGTAGCATAGAGAGTTACATATATCTCTACAAGATCTAGGATTTGTTAAACATTGGTTTGCTGGGAAATACATGTTAATTGTTTTCGTTAAGCAGAAATGTTTATTAACCACCTGTGTATAGTTACTGATAAAGTAAATGATATTAATCATATATGCAGTTACTAACAGGAGATACATATATTGGGAAGCTAGTAGTCTATGTGCTGATGGATGTTGTTGTTTTGTTGTTATAAATCTTTGTTTATGATATGAGATTTGAAACTTTTTTGTATACGTAATAAATATATATATGTTTTTATCCGGTTGTTGATTATTATATTTTTTAAAGCAAAACACATACAATTAAAAGAATTTAGGAGAATTTCTAGGAAATATAGACGATTGATATTTATATCTCGTATAAGTTTCTTATTTGATATATCTTTGACAGCATATGTGGATATGCAGTTTTTTATTCAGGATGTTTTATGTAAATAACAATTTAAAGAATGCAGTTGTTTGTTTAGGAACGCCAGTGTAAGTGTAGAATTTTTACTTTGGTAACGTTTTGTAGACCTGTCTACGCAATTTTTTTCACTGTGCACAAATCTGATATTTATATTAAAATTGCAATTCTAGCCCAGAATACAATATAATAAAAATATGAGCAGGAGTTTCACTAACAGGCTAGGTTTAAGGATTCCCTTCAGGAAATGCTAAATTCTGCAATCACTAAGCATCAAATCATATCACCTGCTCCACAAATCTGGCAAACTGTCATGCCCCATGGCAGCAACCATCCTGACACCCCCCTGGTGGTACATTTCCTGCCCTGCAACCTGCATCCAGCGGTCATGTTCCATCCTGGGAACCCCTGAACCTGCATTCAGCATTCATTCTCTGCAACAGCTATCCTGGAACCCCCCTGGTGGTGTACTTCATGTACTGGTTACAAACAGTTAAATCACAAAACACACGTGACTCAAACACAAAATAAAGGTGCCACGCCCCAGCCAGCACATTGCTGAACCATTACAGCTCCTGTGTGCTTCAAGTGAAGTACTGTTTATTTCTCTGCTCTGCAAAACCTGATTGTTCTAGTTCATTTTGTTTTCATGGTTCTTGCATTTATTTCCACGCTTCCCATCAACTTACAGAATCCAACCTGGTCAGTTTCCTTTATTTTCACCATCCTCCACCCCTACCAACCTGCTTCTTTGTGCTAAACTGCATCCTGGGTTCATCTTCCCCATATCCCGGTGCCACCCCGGTACTTGGGCCTGACAGAATGATTCAGCCCGAATTAAATGAACCCGCAGTCCTGCACTTTGTGGTGGAGTTGTTTAAAAGGACTTACCAGGACCTGTTTAACCAACTGACTGATGGACTTTGTATTAACCCTTTCGCTGCTGAGGCATTTCCTGCCCGTGTGCTGAGCTCATTTTTACCGTTTTGTGCTCATCATGTTTAGATGCGATTTGAAGTCAAGTTTTCTTATATGACCAAGACAAATTATATATCCTTTTTTTCAGCAGACTCCACAGATTCAAAATTTATCATTATTATGTGTATAAGTAAAGAGTTAAAAAAAAAAAGAAAAAAAAAAGGAAAAAAAGTAAAATTTTGTTAAAATTCAGAAGAACAACATTGCATATTTTTTTCTATCTACACTTTATGACCAGAACTATTGTGGTTATATATTGATACATTAGGTGCCTTTTTAAAAATGGTGTAATGGAGAATATTTCATGGTTTTTTTGTACAAAAATATGCAGTTTTCTAAAAATCAAAAAAATCTGCTTTTTTCTTATGTCATGACTCATTGTATGTAATACATAAAATTAGTATATCTAAACCAATTGAAATGGAAAAGCTATATATTTTCTGAAACTAGACAAAATTCCGCAAAAAAAGAGACCTTTATGACACATTTTTAAATTTATTTTGTTATTCATAACTTTATTCAAAAAACATCATATTTAATGTAAAAAAAAAAATCATAATAGGTCAAGATTTATATTGCATAATTTCATATTAATTTTTGGGGTAAAATATTTTTGTTTTGCTTAACTATATAAATATATCCCTCCTATAAAATAATAGATCCAATTTGATTGCACAGATCAAGTTTAGGCAGCGTTGGAGGTGCTAATTTGCGCCATGCGCAAAATAAATTTAGAGAAGCTTTTTATGCCGGTTTTTGAAAGGAGGCATACCTGCAATTAAATGGCTCTAGCTCAACAGGGATCTAAAATATGCCAAATAAAGTATATATCCGGACAAAGTAGACTTCCAGATGAATCAAACGTGGGGTTACTTATTATTCTATCATAATATTGAGCCCGCAACAACTTGTGGAATTTGGATTTGTGCGCAAAAAAAAAAAAAAAAATTATTTCAATCACTTCAGACATGATAAATCTTGAAAACTAGGCCTTTCTCTAGCTCAACGCAAAGCCCCAACCCTTGTGATAAAAATGAGACCCAGTTTTAGTGGTCCGGGTCCCCCTAGATAGGCGCTAATTGCGCCATGCGCAAAATAAATTTAGAGAAGCTTTTTATGCCGGTTTTTGAAAGGAGGCATACCTGCAATTAAATGGCTCTAGCTCAACAGGGATCTAAAATATGCCAAATAAAGTATATATCCGGACAAAGTAGACTTCCAGATGAATCAAACGTGGGGTTACTTATTATTCTATCATAAATATTGAGCCCGCAACAACTTGTGGAATTTGATTTGTGCGCAAAAAAAAAAAAAAAAAATTATTTCAATCACTTCAGACATGATAAAATCTTTGAAAACTAGGCCTTTCTCTAGCTCAACGCAAAGCCCCAACCTTGTGATAAAAATGAGACCCAGGTTTAGTGGTCCGGGTCCCCCTAGATGGAGCACGAGGCGCTAATTTGCGCCATGCGCAAAATAAATTTAGAGAAGCTTTTTATGCCGGTTTTTGAAAGGAGGCATACCTGCAATTAAATGGCTCTAGCTCAACAGGGATCTAAAATATGCCAAATAAAGTATATATCCGGACAAAGTAGACTTCCAGATGAATCAAACGTGGGGTTACTTATTATTCTATCATAAATATTGAGCCCGCAACAACTTGTGGAATTTGGATTTGTGCGCAAAAAAAAAAAAAAAAAATTATTTCAATCACTTCAGACATGATAAAATCTTTGAAAACTAGGCCTTTCTCTAGCTCAACGCAAAGCCCCAACCCTTGTGATAAAAATGAGACCCAGGTTTAGTGGTCCGGGTCCCCCTAGATGGAGCACGAGGCGCTAATTTGCGCCATGCGCAAAATAAATTTAGAGAAGCTTTTTATGCCGGTTTTTGAAAGGAGGCATACCTGCAATTAAATGGCTCTAGCTCAACAGGGATCTAAAATATGCCAAATAAAGTATATATCCGGACAAAGTAGACTTCCAGATGAATCAAACGTGGGGTTACTTATTATTCTATCATAAATATTGAGCCCGCAACAACTTGTGGAATTTGGATTTGTGCGCAAAAAAAAAAAAAAAAATTATTTCAATCACTTCAGACATGATAAAATCTTTGAAAACTAGGCCTTTCTCTAGCTCAACGCAAAGCCCCAACCCTTGTGATAAAAATGAGACCCAGGTTTAGTGGTCCGGGTCCCCCTAGATGGAGCACGAGGCGCTAATTTGCGCCATGCGCAAAATAAATTTAGAGAAGCTTTTTATGCCGGTTTTTGAAAGGAGGCATACCTGCAATTAAATGGCTCTAGCTCAACAGGGATCTAAAATATGCCAAATAAAGTATATATCCGGACAAAGTAGACTTCCAGATGAATCAAACGTGGGGTTACCTATTATTCTATCATAAATATTGAGCCCGCAACAACTTGTGGAATTTGGATTTGTGCGCAAAAAAAAAAAAAAAAATTATTTCAATCACTTCAGACATGATAAAATCTTTGAAAACTAGGCCTTTCTCTAGCTCAACGCAAAGCCCCAACCCTTGTGATAAAAATGAGACCCAGGTTTAGTGGTCCGGGTCCCCCTAGATGGAGCACGAGGCGCTAATTTGCGCCATGCGCAAAATAAATTTAGAGAAGCTTTTTATGCCGGTTTTTGAAAGGAGGCATACCTGCAATTAAATGGCTCTAGCTCAACAGGGATCTAAAATATGCCAAATAAAGTATATATCCGGACAAAGTAGACTTCCAGATGAATCAAACGTGGGGTTACTTATTATTCTATCATAAATATTGAGCCCGCAACAACTTGTGGAATTTGGATTTGTGCGCAAAAAAATAAATAAATGGAAATTCCACATGCTGTTGCGCCCTCTATTTTTATGATAGAATTTTATTTAACCCCTCATTTGATTCATCTGGGTGTCTAGTTTCTCCTAATATATACTTTATGTGGTCTGTTTTAATTTTCTGTTGGGCTAGAGACATTTAAATGCAGGTATGCCTTCTAAAAAAAAAAAAAAAAAAAAATTCACAAAATTTCCCCATGAATTTTGATCAACAATTATGTAGTCTATCAACAATTGTATAGTGACTCAAAATGCTACACAAACACACAACAAGCCCGCCACACATTTTACATTCACTCAATCAGTTGGATTGGCACATGGGGCATCCATGTGAGCAGTAACGCCACGTCAAGGCCCCAACCAGGTTACTGACCATTCACACATCTTTCACATCTGTTTCACTCACCGAATCACACACCTTTCATGCAAGAAGCTAGTAAAAGTGGAGCGAGTGACGTTAAGGGGCAAAGAAGGGAAAAGTGCAGAAACACGGAAGGGGAAAAGAGAAAGATAATGAGGATTAGAGGGGGTGGAATAGAAACACCCCCCCATTCACATCTGTTTCACTCACTGAATCACACACCATTCATGAAAGAAGATAGGTAAGGGAAGTGGGTGAAGGAAGGGGCAAAGAAAAGGGCAGAGACAAAGAAGTTGAAGACACACCATTAACACCGCAGTTCAATCTGTCTTCAGAGGCTTCTTTCTACATCTGACGTACGGAGGACATCAGATTGTTGGGGATGGGGCAACCTATTTTATTGTATGTGGGGTGAATTACATTATAACTGGGGGTGGGTAGTGAACTGTAGGTGGGTAGTGAAACGTGGTGGGTATTGAACCGGAGTGGGTAGTGAAACGTGGTGGGTAGTTTTTTTATTAACACTGCTATAAAATAATGGGGATGGTTTTGGTTTGTTTTTTTATTTGGGAAAATTTAGAGGAATAGCACTATCCAGGAATAAATGCCAGCATGATCCGGGCAAGCTCTGTCCAGATTACACTGCACTGTGTCCATCAGAATGTCATCAAGATCTGCAAAGATCTTAACGGTGCTATAGCCAGATTTATCAAGAAGCACAAAATCAGTGGCATACCTCAACCTGAAATCTGTTTGTTCTCAGCCGAGAAACAATTCGGTCCCGGTATGCCACTAGTAATGTGTCACTGTATGATAAATCTTGAAACAATCGGGCACACAAAGACCTGGTTTGGAGGGGCAGTCAGGGCAGTGAAGGCGGCTTTCCTTACGCCGCCCTTGGCGCGCGCAAACCCGACACCTTTTACATGGGGTCACTCTTTTTTCAGTTGGAGGAATGTAGCCAGGAAAGTGGCGGTCACGCAACCTAATTACATCCTCCACCTCTTCAACAATGGGAGCATTCTCTTCTGGACAGAGAAGGGACTCGATAACAGATTCCTGAAATTTTAGGAATGTTATCCGTCGGGCATGAGTGGCCTGATACAAGATGAATGCGTTAAGCATTGACATCTGTATCAGATGGACTGCCAGCTTTTTGTACCATACATATGCCTTGCGAGAAGCGAGATATGGTACAAGCATCTGGTCAGACTTGTCCACTCCTCCCATGTACCGATTATAATCCTGTACACATAGGGGTTTCATGATAGGGGAATCTCTCCATCTGACGTGAACTGCAGATGTGCATTCGTTATGTATCGTTGTAAGTAAATGCACATCCTTTTTGTCTGTGTATTTCACAGCCAGCAGTTCACCGCAGCGCAAGGCAGATGTTTCTCCTCTCTTTTGCTTCCAAACTGTTTTGTTGGAAAGCCTTTCCTATTCGAACGGATGGTGCCACAGGCTCCAGTACCATTGCTGTACAAAAATTTGTACAACGGCACACCCGTGTAAAAGTTATCTGTATAAATACAGTAACCTTTACCGAATAGTGGATAAGCGAGGTCCCACACTATTTTTTCAGTGGTGGAGAGGGCGGGGGGGCAGTCAGGGGGGGCCAGCTGCGAGTCCTTTCCAGTGTACACACGAAAGCGATACATGTATCCACTGGAGCTTTCGCACAGCTTATAAAGTTTTATCCCATACCGAGCTCGCTTCGAAGGGAGGTACTGCTTGAAAACAAGACGTCCCTTATAAAGCAGCAAGGACTCGTCGACTGACAAGTTTTGGCCTGGAGTGTATAACTCTTCAAATCTTGCCATCAGATGGTCAAGAAGTGGCCGCAACTTGTACAGTCGGTCGTGATCTGGGTGGTCACGGGGCAAAGCATTTGCATTATCATTATAATGCAAATACCGCAGGAGCAATAAATATCTGTCCCTGCTCATAGTAGCAGGGAAGATAGGGGTGGTTTGGGTACTCTTTTTTGACCAGTATGAGGCTATGCTGGGTTTTTGCACAATCCCCATCTGCAGAGTGAGGCCCCAGAACTTCCTCATCTCTGGCAAACTGGTTGGGGTCCATTTACGCGCCCTCGCACTTGGCAACAATTCTGCCCCTAGACCTTGAAAATATTGTTCGGCATACAGATTGCTCTGCTGAACAATAAATTCCAAGAACCCATCATCTATAAATAGCTGAAAAAAGTTGATCGGTTCAAAATTAGTGGTGTCCACTAGTATACCAGGATTGCCAGAAAATTGTGGCAATACTGGCTGGACCATATTAGGGGAGGTCCAGTCAGATCCTGGTTCAGGCATCGCCACAGCCTGTGTTGCAGATACCCCTGCAATAGGCCTTTGGGCCGGTGCAGGATCAGGTAGTGCAACTACAGACCGTGCGGTCCCTGCATTACCACGGGAGCACCCTGGTAACTCCATGCGGCCACGCCGTGGCTCATCATGTAGTTCTTCGTCACTGGAACCATCACTATCTGATGATGCTCCAGGGACAAAGTCACTGCCTGAATCTTCAAAAGATTCATCAGCGCTGAGATCAGAGTCTGACATCATAAGGACGTCAGCTGCTTCCTCAGCGCTTAGAAACCTTTTAGCCATAATTTGCTTTCTGAAAATGTATTTTCAAAAGAAAATTACGCCGTTTGATAGTATCTATATATATATATATGTGTGTATATATATATATGCACGTGTGTGTGCGTATATAATATATTCTATATATATATATATAAGCGTGCGTGCGTGTGCGTGCGCGTGTGTGCGCGTGTGTGCGTGCGCGTGTGTGCGTGCGCGTGTGTGCGTGTACGCGTGTGTGCGTGCGCGTGTGTGCGTGTACGCGTGTGTGCGTGCGCGTGTGTGCGTGTACGCGTGTGTGCGCGCGCGCGTGCGCGCGTGTGCGTGCGTAAATATGTGTATATATATGTGTGTGTGCGTATATATGTATATATATGTGTGTGTGTGTATATATATATATATATATATAATGTGTGTATTAGGAATTTATCACCTATTTTATGGAGACAGCCTCTGCGACACTAACACCTCTCAATCCACATGCAGACTGAGGATAGAAATGAAAAAATTATCAAGATTTGAAAAATTCATTCCCCGTGATTGGCTGGAGGGTCAATCGCTAGGTTACGGGGTCATTTTAGGGTTATATTTCTATCCTCAGCGGCCATGTTGGAGGTGGCAGTGATAATTGTGACAGCTAAGTGATCATTGTTACTACAGTGATCACATAGCTGTAACAATAAAAAGTGAAATAAAATAATAAAAAGGGGATTGTATTTTTATTAAATGTGGGGTTTGGGGGCATCTGGGCAGTTTTGATTTTTTTTACTGCCCTTAGAGACCCTGTGTGTAGTGTTTTTTACTTTATGTTTTTTTTTTTACATTTTTTTTACGTTTTACATTATAATGAGGCACACCGTTGGAAAGCTCAGGCTCTGGGCTTTCCATCGGTGCCTCATTTATTACTGCAGCCCTTACGGATGAGGAGATAGAGAGGTCCTAAGGACCTCTCCCCCCTCCTCCTAAGGGCTGTCTATGCGGCTGTTGAAGGTGACGTCATCACGCCAGGCGTGATGACGTCACCGCGACTCCCATGATCCCACAGTGAGGGCCGACATCCCGGATGTCGGTCCCTCACTGTTTGCCGCCGGGGATCTCATTCACACCGCCGCTTCGCTGCCGGGAGCATCGGACGCGCTGAGCGCGTCCTCCGCACAGCAGCGGGAACTTCCTGGACGCGCTCAGCGCGTCCGTAGCAGCGAAGTGGTTAAAGCTGCTGCAAGGTATTAGGGGCACCTCACCTAAAGAGCATGTACCACTGACCAGCAGACACAAAGGCCCCCTGTCTCCCGAGGAATGGGTCAGGAGACAGACTACCGATCTGTGCCTCTATTGTGGGGACCCCACCCATTGGCTCGTGGACTGCCCACTAAGACCCCTGAAATCTACTGCGGTTTCTAAGCCTGCTACTACCTCCAAGCAGGCTCCAGTGCTTAGAACTCTGCAGCAACCATGAGCTCCCAGGCCTACTGCTGTCTCCAAACAAGTCCCTGATGGAGTCAGCTTCAAAGAGACCTGCAGCACCTAAGCCGGTACCCTTGCCCAAACCGGCCCCCAGGGGATCTGCTGCACGAGAGGGTGCACCCAGAAAACCTCCTGTACCCAAGAGGTCCCCAAAACCTCCACTTCCCCCCAAACCTGTACCCAGGAAGCCACCCGCATCCAGGAGACCTCCTGTACCCACACCTACTCCTAGAAGAGCTGTGCCCAAAACCGCAGCATTGCCGACGTCCAGTTCTGAAGAGGAGTCTGACACTCCCATGGATGTAGAGGCCTCCATACCCTTGCCCAGGGAGCTTGAACCTGTCCATCCTATGGATGTGGAAGCTGCTTCGGTGGAACCAGAGCCGATGGAGATTCTGTGCACACAGGTTCCAAACGTGACTACTCCCATCACTCCTGACCAGCAAGATCCTCTGTCCCCAGATTGTATGTATGCCTCAAACGGAACGGTGGTCCGTAAGGAAGATCTAGAAAGATTTGAGGAAGCATTACGGTTCAGGGAAGCTGCGAGTCAACCTACTGAACATGTTATGACTCTGTCAACTACTCCCATCACTCACAGCCAACAAGATCCGACCATCTGTGGGTTTGAAAGTTCTAGTTACGACCCTCTGTATGATGTTGTTCCATTTGGCTGTATACCCTCTGAGGAGTCAGATCAAGAGAACACCTTTGTCGCTGAAGGACCCCCGAGTCAACATGCGGGGTCTGACACCACTATGAAGGCATGGCGAGGCATCTGTTCCTCTTACAGCGAGGACTCTGTACCAGAAGGAGAAGGTGGCAAAGAGGATGAGGAAGAAGAGGACCGTACATCCCGTCCGAAACTCTTTTCCGCCTTTAGTGATGACAGTGAACCTGGGGGACAAGAGAAGATGCCCATCCTTACCAATGACCCTGTTATTGACTACTCCCTGGATACCAACTGCAACAAGAAGTCCAGGTCAAAGGCCAGAAGACGTCAGCGGAGAAGCCGCCGCCAAACCAGTGTTGCTAGACCCAAGGTTGGAAAGGCCCAGGATAGTCTACTCACGACTCCTGCCCCGATGCCCTCCGCCTATGTGGGCACGGTATTCTCTGGTAACGCTGCCTCTTACCTGTGCCACTCTGTTTCAAAGAGTTTACGCAGCCATGGCATTCCTGCTCATTCAGACCCGTCACTCAAAGTACCAGGCTGTTAAACAGTTCAGGGGACTTTTGTCATTCCTGTCCAGGACCCTGTATCAGGGGAGTGGACACTGCAGCCTGTACGCTGATGCCCAGCTGCTGCCAATCTTTATCGCACAGAGTGCGATCGTTAGGAGGGGGGTAGTGTCATGCCCCATGGCAGCAACCATCCTGACACCCCCCTGGTGGTACATTTCCTGCCCTGCAATCTGCATCCAGCTGTCATGTTCCATTTCTGGGAACCCCTGAACCTGCATTCAGCATTCATTCTCTGCAACAGCTATCCTGGAACCCCCCTGGTGGTGTACTTCATGTACTGGTTACAAACAGTTAAATCACAAAACACACGTGACTCAAACACAAAATAAAGGCGCCACGCCCCAGCCAGCACATTGCTGAATCATTACAGCTCCTGTGTGCTTCAAGTGAAGTACTGTTTATTTCTTTGCTCTGCAAAACCTGATTGTTCTAGTTCATTTTGTTTTCATGGTTCCTGCATTTATTTCCACGCTTCCCATCAACTTACAGAATCCAACCTGGTCAGTTTCCTTTATTTTCACCATCCTCCACCCCTACCAACCTGCTTCTTTGTGCTAAACTGCATCCTGGGTTCATCTTCCCCATATACCGGTGCCACCCCGGTACCTGGGCCTGACACAAACCTATCCTAGTCCTTAGAATTGGAGTTGCCAAACACTGATATAGACAATAGCAGCAGGAAGCATAACTTGCTCTTTTATTCAACTAATAAGTAAAAAAAAAAAAAATACTTAAAAGGCCTTTGCAAATATTTAAGAGAAGCACTATGCAGCTTTATAAATAACAGAATATTTTTAGGATACAACACTGACCTTACAAAGTACTATATAAAAACTGTTAAATTATTATATTGGCAGAACGCAGACACAGAAACCTACAACTATGATATATCTAGTACGAATAAGCAGTTTTTTCACACATGTAAAAACATAACAAACAGTAATCTACTTAAAAGCTGTTGGAAAAACATCCGTAAATTAGCACAAGGCATTTTATGACTATTTCGCCATGTACACTGCTATGTGGTTAACCTCAAACCCTTTGTTTGCTGTAGTTAGGTGTGGAAATACAAGATGAATAAGGGTGTGTAATGGTTCTATGGAAAATAAATTTCAGCCGAGTTTGCATAACATTTCTAGAGCCTAAAGACTGTCCTGCAGGACGGGTTTAGCTAAATAATATTATACATTGACACAGTAATGTTGCTTGAACTGGTTTTATCACATTCTGACAAGCTAGCCCACGCTTTTAGCCTCAAAGCATAAAACCTGAATATATTCTTTTTTTTAATATTAAAAATTGTTAATGTGAAGCACGGCAATGTATTTCACTAACATGTAAATATTCTTCACTATTCACTTAGGCTACAGCTAATTAAATATCCTGCCTGTATAATAAGTAAAAGAGTAAGTTTATTTCACATGAAATTTCATAGCAGCAACCTGGTCAAACTGGCTGAAACAAACTTTATGTGGAATCTCGTTTGACTTCAAGCCAAGGGAGACTTGGTAATTTGTTTTGTTACAAAGAACTGAACCTTTCTACAAGGTCAATGCAGAGGTATTTCAGAAGACATGCAGGGTTATTCAAAGAGAATCGAAAAGGCACCGCACGTTCGGTGACTTTTCGTTCTCTTCAATTCGGCTTGATTTGGTGATCCCATTTCGGCGACCCTGCGGTGTATTCAGCAAGCACCACAGGGCCGCCGTAATGCAGGGAAAAGTCGTCGCAAACCTGCCGAAAACTCACTGCAAAACCCCAGCGAATGCACACCGAAACCCGCAAAAACATCTGGATTAGCCCCGCGGAACACGCAGGAGAAACCCGAGTAGGAGCCGATGAGAGCGCAGAGCAGCCGCTGGAAAAACCCGACACCGCAGACGAATGGAGTGAGAGGAAAAAAAAAACAGTACGCTTGAATGTTTGAAAAGTGAAACGCTGTTTGCAAACAAACTACTGAGAGAAAATGTCTGAAATTTACATATGAGGTCCAATGAATGATATTAAAAAGGGCTGTTACAGAAAAAAGAAAAAACATTTAATTTTTTTAAAAAAAATAAAAGAAATAAAAAAAATCGGAAATTGTTTTTGCAAAAAAATCCCTAAAAATGCTTAAAAGATCCTAAAAATTCTATAAATAAAGAGACTTTTTACTGCAGAATATTATAATAAACGGTTTATTAGATATTGCATTAAAACAGGAATATTTTTAACATTGAAGCCTATGCGATTCGCCTGAATAAATCTGTCGAATGAAGCAACCGAATGGCAGGGCATTTCGGAAACTTTTCACTGATGTTTTTGTTCTCTGAATAGACTAAGCATTGCTTCTCTATCGGGATTTCACTGCCCTCGAACAGGCACCGTATGTGCAGGCAATTCGCCAATATTTGACGAATTGTCTGCTCTCTGAATAGCCGAATGGCCAGGAAATGCAACCGTACGCTGAATTTCAGTGTTCGGCAGGGCCGGATTAACATAGGGGCAGATGGAGCAGCAGCTCCAGGCCCATGCCCCAGAATAGGCCCAGAGAAAAGATAAATTTGTCTGCATTGATAGGCATTTGGACCTCTATATCTCCAGCTTCATAGCAGCTACAGGATCATGTCAGGTATCACTGGAAAGGCCAGAGCATGACCTTTCCAATGATACCAAACATGACCAGGTTTTATGTAACAATAAAAGTAAAATAATAAATATTTCTTTATTTTTTATTTTTCTTTCTAACACAGCAATATTTTTCACTTTTCAATTATAAAGGGAACAATGATGCTGCAGTAACTCAACATCACATTTTTCATGTCACTAACAAGCGTGGAAGTGATGGTACAATCCATTATTACGAATTGTTACATCAAGAACCTAAACTGACGCTCTGCAGCGAAGTGCACGGGGGGGGTTTGGAACCCTGCGCCACTAATCTCTACACCTCGCAAGGTCAACTGAGGTGTCATCGGACAGGACAGAGTCTGGCCTTTCCATTAATACCAAACATGACCATGTAAAATCTAAGAGAAAAGAGTACAAAAAACTTTTTTTATTTACTTATTTTTATTCCAAAGCGATGACATTGTCCATTTGTCACGTATAAAATGAGCAATACCACTGCTATTACTCACCTTCTCATTTCCCACGCTGGGAGCAAGTTCAGTGTTTTATACATAGTCATATTATTCATAAAACACCATTATCCAAAGCACATGGGAAATATCAAATTTTTGGGCTAAAATTTTATATTTTCTCATAAACATGCAGTAACAGGTTCCCATTTAATTTTTTTAACAATAATTACCTATAGAATATATAACCACAGAGGTTTGAATGACAAAATATGAAAAAATAATTTTACACGCTGTGATGATTGAAATCTGATTGAAAATTTACTCCCTCAGTATCTGTCTGGTTAGAAATACCGGTATCTGCACTGTTCAATAACCTAATATATGTTTTCATTTCACTAAATTCCAAAAAAAGCCCACCAAAATATTCAGCTCCAGGCCCATAGAGATCTTAATCCGGCCCTGGTGTTCGGTTACCTTTCGCCAGCAATTCGTATCTGTTTGAATAACCCTGATGGAGATTTGCATTATTTTGTCAGTAAATGAAGACACAGTGTAATTGTGGATATTCAAACGCCTGGACATTTCAGGTTAATTAGGTGCGGTAGAGCTTCAGATGTAATAACTAACCATTACTTTCTTGAAATAGCATAATATACATCAGAATAAACATTACATATTACTAAACCACATACCATGCAGTGTCCCTGTCATTTAGTGTTCATTATTGGTTCACACCAAAATCTGCCATAGTGGGTGCAGCCTCAACACCTGCGTTATTTCCAAGAGCAATCCTCCAGGTGTGTGCATGCGCAAACACCTCCCATGCAGGAAAAGTAAAATGGTAGATAATATAACTATAAGGTTCAGTAACAACCCATTTGTCACAGGTGCCCTCTTAGTCCATGGTTTATTAATGATAGGTGGGAATAAAGCACATCTGTTTTTGGTTTGAAAATTTGATTTAAGCATATATAAAATTTGATACACACTGATGCTTCAGTAAGTATTGATATTTATTATCAACTATATTTTTGTTTATACGAGCTTATAAAATGACACATTAAAAGGACACTCTAACCATCATGACCATTTCTTTTAAATCCTCATTTGCCAAATACCCCACTCTTCCTCTGACCTGGGGACTGTGAATGCTCTTGAAAGCAAAAGGCTTCCCTCAACCCAGAAAGATTCTGCTCAGTTCCTGCTTGAAAGCCTTCCGTGATTCCATTCAGCTTAGGTTAACATAACCAAACCTGATTTTTTTTAAGTGCATCTCAATAATTTAGTTTTGAGAGGCATCTGATTGGTGCATGCTAGTTGCAGATGCGTCAGTTGCTAGAGTTATGGAGCATGCCTGCTGCTTCTCACGGCAAATGCCATCAACCCAGAAGAATGCTATTTGACTACTCTGGCTATAACAAGGGGACCAGGGTTGGAGGGGGGTGTCAGAATCGGTTGATAATTATCCCCTCTGATTTTCTACCAACCCTTTCTATAGCCAATATTGTTCATTTAATCTATATTACTACCATATACATATGGAAACACATTTTCATATGCTGATGGATACTCACACTTCCCATTGTGCATACTCTCAATGAGTCATATCCCTATTTATAGTGTCTCTATACCAAGATAGTGGGGTTTTGAAAACTTTATGTTTGCATAGTATTCTAAAACTTTATCCTTTGTATGGCAGGGCAAATCTAAGTGAAAGAAGCAGAAAATAGCACTATGACAAAAATCTTCAGGCTAGTGGCTGTCATGTTTTCACACCTGAGCCCTAAAGGTAAGCTGATATGGGTCGGTTCTTACCCCAGTCTGCTTCATCCCTCAGCACCTTCTGCTCCAGGATTTCCCTGCAGCTTGTCAGGTCTGACCAGCTAACCCAGAGCACTATAGTCTATTTAAGCCAGTCTCTCCCATTTTGCTTTGCTCCGTTATAAGAGTAATCTTTCTGCCTGATATTTTGCCTTGCCTGCTGCCTTTATTTGCCTCTATCATTTTCTTTTGTATATTTTGCTAATTTTTTTTATCTGGTTCCTTGTTTCCCTTGTCTGTTTGTCCCTCCAGTTGCCATGTCCTTATCATTTGTTTATTTTTCCCTTCCTTGCTCCTGTGTGCTTTGTTTTGTGTTATTCCCTTGCTGTGCTGATCTCCTGTGGTACACATTTGCTTCCCTATTTTACTACCCTCTGGTATTTTTCTCCTGTGCTGTTTTCTGTGTACCGTGCCTGGCCTATTACTCTCTGACTACGTGTTTGTATTTTCTCTTTATGTACTTCACATCGTTATACTTTTATGCTATATTTTGCTTCACCCAGCAGTTCTATTTCTTTAGAACAGATATGGCCATCCAAGGACCGGTATTCAGATTAAGGCAACCTTTCGTGTGCTGCTGGGTGTTTGTGCGTGTTTTTGGCTACCCCATAACCTCTGTTTTGCCTTCTGGTCTGTGCTGAGTCCTGTTTACTTCTTGCTGCTTTCCCTACCCAGCAGTGTGACGTCTTCACCTCATGTCTGCTTGCTATTCAGCCAGTGACACTCCTGCCTTTTTGGCTCCCAGCCTCGTATATGGGTCCCACTTTAGTTCATGCCAGTTGCCCAATGACAGGAGCATGTATTGGACCCCCAGGAAGATGGCAGCATGATTCCATCACTCCGATGAGCAATTCAGCTCCTGCACCATTTTCACTCCAGCAGTGCCGAGATGGGCAAATCCCGTAAGGATCTCTCCACTGTGGGACCCTAGGAGGCAAACACCACTGGCCAGCCTATTTTGAAACATGTAATTTTAAGCAAGGCTCCAGTAAACTTACCAAAGCCATTAAAGTCTATGGAATTAGTAAATCTGTGCAGATTAAGAGTGTGGATTAAGTTTACATATAACTTGGACTATAGCCCATATTTCTTTTGCGGACCTGGATCTGCTGACTCTTCTCTCTGCTATAGGGAAAAGGCCAAGCTCAGTGCTTTTCCTTTGAAGCCTGCGTTACCTCAAGAATTGCATTACCACCATCACTTTGTAACAAACATTGCTCTCGATAATAGAGGAAGTAGAAGTAAAACCACCAGCAATATTGGGCCACTGCTAGTGCCATTTCTGCAAGTTACTGCTCACAGGTTACTTCTGGACTCCTTCTGGATAAACCATTCTCCTGAAAAACCCAGACATCTGCCAAGCAAAGGCCGAGAGGTATTGGATGTTATAAAATCAATAATAGTGGAAGGCAAAAGATGGATATGAGCGGAAACACTTTGATTATGTAGATCCTGGGCCATGGATGGTATACAATTAAAAGGATGTCTAAGTATGGTAGGAAGACCAAGGGTAATGGAATGGATAGGGTGGTATAAGGGGCAGGAATCACTGGTTTGATGCAAATTGGGGAAACTCACTGTGAATTCTAAATTTTTGTAAGCAAAACCAAGACAGATCATTTTATTAAATGGTGTATTTATTCATTTCACATTTCCATAATGATTTGTCAGCTCAGCTGCTGTCTCGTACAGTTTTTTTTAATCCATTGTGAAAGTTAGGGAACACAAAAAGGGCTTGTTCAAGCTTAACACTGGGGATTTCATAGTGTGTGAGTATAGAGAAAATGCTTGATTTATAGCAACAAGTGATATAAATGGCTGGCCCTCCTTCCATCCGCTGGTTTAATAGCATGTCAAATCCACCAGCTATTCAGAATTGATAGCAATTAGAAAATTGAAACCAAAATTGTTCATTTTGAAAATAATCAACAAAGAATTGTTGAAAGGTATTACAGCAAAACGTTTGCAAAATAACAGCATATAAATCATTTTATGTTTGAATGTCGGTCAGGGCATGAATAGGGCAATAATTAAAGAGTTTAATGGATTTTGTTTATTTACATTCAATTTCAAAATTGTGAAGTTTCATGGTAAGGGTCATAATAGCATTGCTAGAAAAATTGGCTTTTTGCCCAGAAACAATGAGGCCATATGTCAGTAAAAACATGCAGGAAGATGTAAAACATCTGTAGCTAATATTTTCCTCCAGAGGGCGATAGTAACATTATGATGTATAGAATGCTTACAAAGGCATTCAAACCTGTTGATATGTTTGCAGAAAACTGCCCAAAACTTCTCATTTGTGCTCAGGGCGTTGCAGAGGAAAGTTGAAGCATATATTAACGCCGAAAACCCCTGATTTAAGGTAATCATCAACTCACTTACAATCTACATCTACCTATTGAATGCTGTAATGTAATTCTATGCATAATCACATGATAACAACACATGTTTAACTATAGCACGTTCTATATAGCATGAGTTACATTTCTTTGTTTGTTACAGTCAGAATAAGTATACAAGTAATGCCTCACCTTCTTTTATACTGTTTTTTTAATGCTTTAGTTTTGCAGTTTTAGCAACGGATCTTAAGGCTTATTGTTTGTTTTTCTTTTGCCACAAGCTGCCTATGAAACATTTTATGTATAATGAGAATAACACAATGCTCTACAACGCAATTTAATGGATTGTGAATTGTTGAATTTTACAAAACTTTCTAGTTTAAGACCAATATAGATAAACTTAAAATCCTAATTCTGACTCAATTTCCAACAGTTCCCAGCATAACGAGTATTTGAGT
The DNA here is from genome assembly GCA_009667805.1 of Leptobrachium leishanense. Taxonomy (NCBI): domain Eukaryota; kingdom Metazoa; phylum Chordata; class Amphibia; order Anura; family Megophryidae; genus Leptobrachium; species Leptobrachium leishanense. Next base: position 385,126,111 of record CM019063.1, on the reverse strand, counting down.
AACATTTCATTTATATTTTATAGCTCTTCCCAGAATGATTAGCACATTTATATATGTCCGAAGGGTTATTAACCCTTAGGGTTTACATATTTGCCTTTATAATGAAATATTTATAATCATCCTTTCGCATAATAAAGACTTGTGTTTCCCGTTTCGCAAAACATTCTTTTAAAGAATTTTTTTCCCATGTCCCTCTTTTTGTCATATGATATGCTTGTGTTAGTCTCTGTGAACTCAGAAACATATTTATGTGGTTAGTCAGGTTTGGGGGGGGGGGGACATTGTAGTCCGAAAAATATTGAAGCTGCAGGTATGTTTTGTTACATGATACATCAAGTAGAAAATGTATAACTTTCTGTAAGGAAAGAGTCACGCATCACAATTTGCCATGTAGTATTTTCTTTATCCACCAGTTCATATAAACATTACTATAGTTCTAGATTTAGTCTACTATTATATAGCATATACTGTAGTTCTAAAATTATTTCATTTTATTACATAAGGATTTAAAAATATTTTCAATAACCTATGCCTGCTCATGCATGCACTTCAGCAAATGTTTTCAAACACTGAAATTTTAATGAGAGTCACGTATACAGTTTCTGCATGCATTTTGCATGAGGTTCTCTAAAAAATACACATTAGTGACTCCCTATTATTATTTATATTAGAAATGAGCTGTTATATTAGTTTTTGTTGCATGTTGAAAATGCTGAAGCAATATCACTTAACAGGTTATAGCAGTTGGTAAATGTTTTTCTTTACTGGCTGCGATCAAGAATAACGACTAATGAATCACTCATTATTCTCCGGTTGCATACATACTAACTCTTCCAAAATAAAATATAGGAAACCTTAATATATAAAGCAGGTCATTCATAAAGTGTCAATGTGCATTATTTTTGCAAACTACAGCAAAAAATAAAAGTTGTTCTAACTAAAGTGAATTTCGGCTCTCCATAGAAAGTGAATCTAACAATGGCAGGCAAAGATGCTGCAAATAACTATGAACAATGGTACACCCCTTATTTTTACATAATTGTTACCGCTCCACTTGCTGTTACATTACTGACACTGCTCTGCTTGTTTGCTTAGTTTATTTTTGACAGCAATTTCTGATTTGCACCACAAGTGGGAAGTCAGGTAGAAATAGATAATCACCAGTTCATAGGTTTTCGAGAAAACAGAAAGAACTGGGCACTCAGGATGGACCAAAAAGGAGCTTTATTACATGGTTGCCAACATTTTGGCTCAGGCCTTTCCAATGAAAAAGACTTGTGTCTGACACAAAATGTTGTGATGGTATCCATGTAATAAAGCTCTTTTATGGTTCATCCTGTGTGCCCAGTTCTTTCTGTTTTCTCTACATGATATGGGGTTTGAGCCAACTGTTCTGTGATTTTGACCCTTTGGTAGGTGAGTGCTGTTGCTCCATTTTTGGTTTGGTTTGGTTGGGTTGGGTTTTGACTGGCCATCCTAGTCTGGGCACATATGTACAAGGCACGGCTTGACTTCCTAATAAACAATAGCATCAAGTAAATGATTTAGAACAGCCACCATTCAAACTGACCTCATATTAACTACATATGTATATCATAACTCTACGAAGTTCATCATAGCTGCAAACAATGATAAAAATCACCTTTGTTTAAACTACAGTAAATTTTGGCTATCCAGAGAGGAAAAAGTCAGAAATGGCAGTTAGCTCAAACACTGGTTATCAATGGTTAACAACACCGAACAACTGTAATACCATTATTCTTCTGCAGAGGAAGTCAACTGCGGCTACTCTTTATCATGTATCCCTTTTCCACTGTTGTATACAACAGTGGTGAATATATTTTGGCAATTTTAACGTGGCAATATTCATAGACCTCCCATAAAAACTACCGTGAGGACAATGGTAAACTAACCTATGCTGAAAAACATAGGCAGGAATATGGTAGAAACAATTGTAAAAGCCAAGATGAAGCTTCCCTAGATAGTGAATTCAATGTAGTTGCACCGTAGTTGATCCACTGTAGTTCTTAAAAAGTTAATCCAACTTTGTTTGACTAAAATAACAGTGGGTATTGAATAGACCCTTATACTTATTCCTAACTATGCAATAAGGCTCCAACCTGCATAAAACAAATTAATTTATTACATGTAATGCAAAAAGGCTAAAATGCATAGACATTTAACACTTCCCAGGACATACTTGAAAACGGGAGAAATCTCAATGTATCCTTCCTGGTAAAATACTTTATAAATAAAAAAAATTCAAAATGTAATTTGCAACAGAGGAGACAGGGTTATTTAAATTAACCTGCAAACATAAAATGCTCCCATAAGTTAACTTTCCTATTGGATATTTTTCTATATGTTTATTATCTACTTTTTTTTAACTTACCTGTACTTCATATGATTTCTCAACTGTACTTGAATACATTTGAATAATTTGTGCCCTATTGTATTCTTGTTAGTAAAAGGAAGCTGCCCACTTAAAGAGGTGTTGTATTCTCACTTGAGTTTTACTTAAACTTTCAGATAGCCGATGTTGAATCTGTTTTATGTAGTACAATATTAGGATAATATAAAGTAACCTCCAGTGGTATACTGGATGCAACTATATTAAATATGAGTATACATTGTCTCACTGACTCCCATTCTATTTCTCAGTCTTTCACAAGAGATTTTCAACAAAGGTTCATTTTAGTGTGGCATATTTACATGTGTTTTACATTTAGCAAAGCAGGGAAAGGTATTTGTAGAGTACAAGGCAGAACATGAAACTTTGAACTGATATATTTTAGAGGCACATCAGATGAAAACTAATGTGAATAAACAGAAGAAATAGAAACGTGTGATGCTAAAAAGTGTGCATAGAGGAGGGGACTGGAATCTGGCATTTACTATCATAGAAGTAAGTTTTGGGATTATTCCCAAAGTGTTGGCGTTTGAGGTGCCAATAAACAGCAGTATTTCATAAAATTAACATCCAAGGTGCTACAGGAGAACCCGTATTATGAAGCTTCGCCTGTTACTCTTTGAATTTTAATTTGGTGAAATTTGTGGTGCTACAACCCTGGCACTTATTGAGTGACTCCCATAGTATATCTCTGTGACTCAATGCCTTAAGGATCTCAAATATACCTTGTTCAGTTATTGCATTAATATATCCTGAGCAACGCTTCTTGCCAAATGTATTGGGATCTGGCTATTTCTGAATGTCATAAAACAAGTTTTCCCCATTTGATAGGGCATTACTCCCTTTATTTAGTTCAGATTTTGTTTTCACTGTCCCTTGCTCTTAATGATTCCTGGTCAATCACTTGAGCCGTGGTTTGCTGTAGGTGGAAGGGACCACTGCAGCAGAGAGCGTCCCTACAGGACAGAATCCCTCTCAGTCTTTGTGCTGCTCTGGCTGTCAGTCACATCGCGTGCTGAGTGACAGGCAAAACAGCACACTGACTGAGTGCACAGCCGTTCTTCAGGAAAATTCACTGCTTGCAGTGGTCTCTCCCTCCTGCAACATGGCACCAGCCAGCAGGATGGAGAATCTTTGAATGCACATATTTCCCTTTTTACAATTATATACAGAAATCAGCAACAAAAACAATGCTGTTCTATATAGTGATGCCCTGCCACATGGGCAAAACTTGCCCGTAACAGATGGACTTTAATTCTGAGGTTCCTCAATTATTCAAGCTCAAGTGTCAGACGTTCTGCAATGCCCTCTCAGATGTTGCCTCAGACTTCAATTCACTGTAGCAGCCATAATGGATAGGTATGGGCATTTTCTCTACCTGGTGCCAGACTTTGCCAAAGCTAACTAGATCGAGATGCCCAACACATGGCTCAATGAGTTATACTAATTAGTTTTCTCCCAGGCTGAATAATCCATGTGGATGCTATTCAGAGTCCTGCAGTAGTTGATGCATTAAACTACTGTGATTAGATCTTTCTGCGACAACTCTCCGGGAACACCCAGGTAGTGTTAGAACAGGGCTGGTTGGTGAAGTTTTACAATGAGCCGGCTACTGACAGGTTCTCTGTCCTGCCTTTGTGCCTTCAGGGAATGGATAACGGATTGATCATGAAGTTCAATTTTGCGTCTCTTGCCCTAATGAGATATTACTACCCACTACCTACCCAGGTTGCTGTGGCATGTTCATTCACCATGATTGTCACCTAATGAGGGGCATACAGCAGCGTTGCACAATTACACATCCACTTTCTTCCCAATTCATACAAAAAATGTACAGACACAAGCATAATATATTAACAATTACAGTTACAAGGTTTTATAAAAAAAAACTAACAAGTTCTGTAGCGCTGTACAGAGGCAGAACAACAAATATACATACAGGTTCAACACACTGTACAGTAGGTGAGAGGACCCTGTGCAAAAGCTTACAATCTAAAGGATGGGTGACCCAGTAGGTGAGGGTTAATAGAGAATGTGAAGTAACAGAGTGCATGTGGGCTATGTGGGAAGATGTAGTGAGAAATGAACAGAGGGGGGTTAGGGAGTGAGATGATAGGCTTCTCTAAAGTAATGTGTTTTCAGAGACTTCTTGAAGGACTAGAGAGACGGGGTGAATCTGATGTTGTGGGGGAGGGAATTCCAAAGAAAGGGGGCAGCTCGGGAAAAGTCTTGAAGGCGAGAGTTGGGGGTGCAGGTACGTGAAGTTGATAGCATCAGATTATTGGCAGGGCGAAGTGGTTGGGATGGGCTATACCTATTAATAAGGGAGGAGATGTAGGCAGGGGTGCGGATATTGAGAGCTTTGTACGTGAGTACCAGTAAGTTGAATTGGATTTTAAAGGAGACAGGAAGCCAGTGTAAAGATTGACAAAGGGGTGAGGTGTGAGAGGTGCGGAAGGTGAGGTGGATGAGCCTGGCACAGGCATTCATAACAGACTGCAGAGGGAGAATCTGGATCTCTTAAGGCCAGAGAGGAGGAGGTTACAGTAGTCAAGGTAGGAGATAAGTGCTTGGATGAGCATTTTAGCAGAGTCCTGATTAAGACAGGGGCGGATGCGTGCAATGTTTTTTAGGTGGAAGTAGCAGGATTTGGTTAGTGACTGAATGTGAGGAGTATAGGAGAGATCAGAGTCAAGGAGGACACCGAGGCATCGGGCCTGAGAGTGTTATGGAAAGTTTGGTCTTTGCGCACAAAGTCCTGGTGCACTAAAAAGGTACTCTTCAGTATTAAAGTGCGCCCAGTACAAACAAATCCGTCGCTATAAAAAAACACGCTATATTCAGTTCTTTCTGTATAAGGCACGAAGTAGTTCTCTATCCCAGGAAGAATCAGACAGACACGCTGCTTCAAGCTGGAAATCCTCTAGCCAAGTGGGCTCAGAGCCCCTTGTGCGCTTAATTTATTAGACAATAGGACAACGCCCAGTGGCTAACTGGCTTTACAATCAGGAACCAGTTAGACCGGTAATTACATTTACATATCAAAAGGACAGGGGAGTGGACTGGGATGACCGACCAGCCCCCTGTACATGACTCATCCCTGAGTAATGGACATTGTACCCGTCAGCCATGTTTGTCCGACCATCCCCCATCACTGTCAGTATGGACCCCATTCAATACTGATCAAATCTGATCAGTATTAAGTGAAGATCAGTCTACTTGTTCTTATGGATTTGCGACATATATCTGCGGAGACATTACAGCTATTGTCAGTACACGGTACGAGTGTACAGACAAGGCTTAAATGTCTTAAAAGCAGGTATGTATCCAGAAAGGGATAGCGTAGCCGCCACAGAGATATAATACGTATCTCTCGTTATGCAGACTTCACTTCTCCAATGTGCATAGACATTGGGAGGTAAGAAGCCCAGCGCATTGCACTTAGTACTCACAAACCGCCAAACGCCTACACACACTGAGAACATGTCTCTAAACCCAAGAGAAGGTTTTCATACTGACGGTTTTGCCGCTGGTTTGGATTTAAACCCAAGTACACTCTGCTAGAGCATTTCTCCGTTTAAAATCCGACACAGGGAGACAGATGACAACTTATAACACACACACATCCTAGAATATAATGTCCACATAATAAAATTTCCACAACAAGAGGTAGAGATAATAGTGGCACCATTCACCTGAAGGGAAATGGGTGCAGGAAAGATAGTTTTAGAGGGAGGGAAGACGAGAAGTTCAGTTTTAAAGGGGTTAAGCATTAGGAAAAGGGAAGACATCCAGTCGGAGAGACCCGACAGGCAGGCAGTAACACGGTCCAGCACGGGAGGAGAGCGATCGGGAACAGAAAGGTAGATTTGGTTGTCGTCAGCATAGAGATGATACTGAAGTCCATAGGAAGAGATGAGGTTGCCAAGAGAGGCTGTATAGATCGAGAAGAGTAGGGGACCCTGAACAGAGCCTTGAGGTACCCAGACAGAGAGGAGTAGGAGTGAAGAGGCACCAGCGAAGGAGACACTGAAGGAGCAAAGATAGAGGTAGGAAGAGAACCAGGAGAGAGTGTAGTCACTGAGGCCAAGTTGACACAGCATGAGGAACAGGAGAGGGTGATCTACAGTGTCAAAAGCAGCAGAAAGATCCAGAAGAACAAGGAGGGAGAAGTGACCTTTAGTTTTGGCAGCAACTAGATCATTGGTCACTTTGGTTAGAGCAGTTTCGATGGAATGCTGGGAGCAAAAGCTGGATTGGTACGGATCAAGTAGGAGAGTTAGAAGTGAGATAACTGGTGAGCTGGTTATAGACCAGGCGTTCTAGGATTTTGGAGGCAAATGGGAGCAGAGAGATGGGACGGTAGTTTGAGAGGGAGGTGGGGTCAAGAGATGGCTTTTTTAGGATGGGGTGATCAGAGTACTTTTGAACGCAGAAGGGAAGACACCAGAGGAGAGGTTGAAAATGTGAGTCAGAGTGGGGACTACAACTGGCAAGATTGACCAGGTAAGGTGCGAGGGGAAGGGGTCAAGCGGACAGGTGATTGGGCAGGAGGACATGAGAAGTTCCGAGACATCCTCCTCAGAGACCAGAGAAAAGGAAGACATAGAAGAGGGGGCAGGGAGTGATGGAGTGAATGAGGTGGAGTGGTTAGTGGAGGAGGGCAGTGAAGAGATTTCTAATCTTAGTTTAGCAATTTTATCAGCGAAGTAGTCAGCAAAGCAGACAGCAGTGAGGTCTGTGGAAGGTTGGGTGGACATGGGGCACATTAATAGATTGAAAGTGTGAAACAGACGTCTAGAATCATGAGAAAAGGTGGAGATAAGGGATGAGAAATAAGATTGTTTAGTGAGAGATAGAGCGAGACTGTAGGAGTGAAGCTTGAATTTGTGATGGAGGAAGTCAGCCTTAGTGCAAGACTTCCTCCAGCCGCATTCAGGTGCCCTGGAGCAGTGCTGAAGGTATCTAGTGTATTTGATGTGCCACGGTTGACAGTTTGGCCTTCATTTAGCACGGAGAGAAGTAGGAGCGAGTTCCTCAAGTGATGAGGAAAGGACAGAGTTGTAGGCTTGGTCAGAGCAGTTGGAGGTAGAGATTGGAAGGAGAAGAGGATGGATAGTGGTGGAGAGTAGTGGATTCAGGGCACCAAGGTGTCTCCATGGTAGAAGAGGCGTTAGGGTGGAAGTGGGAAGGTGGCAAGAGAAGATTCCAGGAAAGGAGGTGGTGATCGGAAACCGGGAGAGGTGTGCTCAAAAGGTTGGTAACTGTGCAGAGGTTACAGAAAACGAGATCCAGGGTGTTGCCAGCTTGGTGGGTAGAAGAGTTGGACCACTGCGTGAAGCCCAAGGAGGAGGTGATAGAAAGGAATTTGGAGGTGAGGGGGTTGTTCAGGGAATCAGTAGGAATGTTAAAATATCCAAGGATGAGAGATGGAATGCCAGAGGAGAGAAAGTGAGGGGGCCAGGCTGAGAAGTGCTCCAGAAAGGGTCCAGGAGAGCCAGGGGGGCGGTAGATTACCGCAACGCTTAGGAACATGGGGCGGAACAGGTGAACAGCATAGACTTCAAATGAAGAGAATAGGAGGGAGGGTCTTCCACATTTCAACTGTTATAGGGATTGTGGGTAAAATACAATGGTCATTGACAATAGGATAAAGAAATTACTTTTTAGTGTGTGTGAGTTTTTTTATTGGGGATTGCATTATATTCAAGACTCAGGTACGCTTACATCTTACTGAATGTGATATGATAGCCTGTACTTATTCAAAAATAATGTTGGTTTTAGTTTAGTTTTGTTTTTAAATGAGATCTTAGTAAAGTGCATAACTAAGATGGTCCAGATTTCATTTCAATGCTGTATAAATACAAACATATTATAAAAAGACACAACTATTTTCCATGCCAACTTTGGCACAATGCTCATAAAAGATTGCACAAATATAGTATGTGCAAACCAGAACCAGAAAAGATACAATCATATTGATTCATCGTTCTGGCCAGTGGAATTGAAACACGCCCCTCTATAAACGTCACCAACCCACATTACAACAGTTATCCATTAAGTAGGTAGTGCCATGAACTTATTTACAGAATAAAGTCCAGGGTTTTAATGTTCAATACAGGTTATCTAGGACTTTGAAACACGCATCTTATCTTACATTCATATATTCTTTTCCATGCCAAAATTCCATGCAAAATCACTTCATTTAGCAAACCCAGAGCTTTAGCACATAATTAATAACATCTGTATCCAAGACATTTAGCAAACCACCACACCTCAAGAAAAGGTTTCACAATACCTATATATGGAGCGATGGGTGAGGTGGTGAGGGTACCTTTTGGGTGCATCTCTGTGATGAGTGGGTTGCCAGAGTCAAAACCCCAAAACACTCTGTAATAACTTATTACAAACTACCACACCTATTGCTTTGAGCAAAGTACAAAGCAAAGCAGTTTAGTACATTTATTCTAATACTGAGCTCTTTAAGCACAGGGCTATGATGTTATTTGGAATTTTTGCCCAACTTGACCAGTCGTCAGCAACCTTAGCTCTCTACAAGTAATGGAACTACATGTCAAATGATGCTCAGTCAACCTCATAAGTTGAGCTGTAGTTCCAAAATATTTGGAGGGACAAAGTTGCTGACGTTTGATCTTGGCTTTAGTAAGACACCGTTGCACCACACCATTGCTCCACACATATATATATATATATATATATATATATATGTATGTATAATGCACACCAAATAATTGAACTCCCCAAGAAGAGATGGATGGAAATGTGCATAAAATAGAAACTGGCACAATACATTCTTGGATGGTAAGGGTTTAACCCTTTCACTGCTGAGGCATTTCACGCCTGTGTGCTGAGGTAATTTTTACCGCTTTCGCTCATCATGTTTAACCGCGTTTTGAAGCCATATTTTAATATATGACCCAGACATATTAAATATCGTTCTTTCCGGCAGATTCATAATATGTCATTATTATATGTATACGTCATGTCCTGTCTGTATATTATAACAAAAAATGCAATAAAATTATAATTTTCAATAATTTACAACGTGTAAAGTGTTTTTTTTTCACATTTTAACATGGGAGCATTTGCGGTTATATTTTCTATGGGGTGCGCTTCTTAAAAAAATTAGAAATGGGGACTCGTTAAATTTTTTTTTGGGCAAAATTTTGCTACTTTTAACAAACTCACCGCATACAAAAATCGTTAGTGCAGCATCATTGTTCACATTATAATTGAAATGGGAACAATATTGCTGCATTAAAAAAACAAAAAAAACTTGTTTATTTTTTTATAATTTTTTTTAATATTTATTAATAAATATATATATTTTTTTAAAAAAACAATTTACATGGTCATGTTTGATATCGTTGGAAAGGCCCTGCTCTGGCCGATCCAACGATATCAAACATTAACCTCTAGCTGCCACAGATCGGGAGATAGGGGGTTCATTGTAACCCCTATCTCCACCATTGCTGGCAGCTAGGGGTTAACTCCAGGACTGGCGTCATCGTGCTATGCACGATGACGCCAGTCCTCAGGGGGGAGTTCCCAGAGGCTTGGCTGACATCCAAGATGTCTGCCAGCTCCGGGAGAGAATTACGATCTGGCGCTTTTCAGTGCCGAATCGTGATCTGGCTCCCCAGGGGTTAATGTTAGCCACCGTTTGGAAGGGCAGGCCCTTCCAAATTGTGCCTGCCTTAACCCTGTGGCCCCCGGCAATCGGGAGGGAGAGAGGTCCGAAGGACCTATCCCCTCCCTTTCAGGCGCCTCCTCCGCACACGCGGGGGGGTGCCTGAATTAGATGTCATTGCGCCGCCGCATTGACATCTAATGGCCCCGCCGGGGTCCCGGAGTGCTGGGCTGACATCCAAGATGTCAGCCCGCACCGGGGAGGGTGCAGCAATCATTCCGGAATCCCGGCCGATTGCTGCCTCCTGTGCTCAGCGAGTCCATAGCACAGGAGAACCACTTGGATGGACGCACTGAGCGCGTCCATAGCAGCCAAGTGGTTAATAAAACCTTTAGATATACACAATATGGATGAATTATGTGTATGTCTAGCAGGACTATTCAGAGAGAGGGGAAAACCTTGAGAATGACTGGAGAATTGAAAATTCTACGTCAAAATATTCTCCCATTTATCTCACTTTCCAAATAGGCTATTTGGTCTAGATTGTTCTCTTCTCCTGCTAATTCAAGGTTTTCACCTCTCTCTGAAAAGCCCTGAATGTATCTGCAAATATACGTGAATAGATTTCTATCAATGCACGTGAAATGTATTTTACAGTTTTCAAAACAGCATTTTATCTGAGTGAAACAAATCCATAAGAATTACATTACATAATGAAGAACAAATCAGATTGTTTCTGAATGGGAAAGAAAGGACTATAAGCAAATTATCTGGTGTAAAAATAAATATATTGACACAATAAAACTAGTTCACTGTTGTAAAGGTTTGTAGAACTACTATAAATCAGTGTGTGTGTGTGTGTCACCACGTACATGTGACCATGTGTGTATTTCCATCTGTGGGTACTATTCCCTAGTGAATGCTAACTGTGGTGTTTGGGTGAGTAAGCGTTAACGTCAGGATAAGTGACTTTAATGCATGCCACCCAGATTACATTCCTAACGCTAAACAGTTTAAAAAAAATCAGTTACCGCATCGGTAATTGCACTAGAATATACATCTCCTCCCATATTAACAGGTACATCCCATCCCAACCACGTCGCTCTGCCAATGATCTGAGGTTATCGTCTCTTCCCGCAGCCCCAACTCTCACCTTCAGGACTTCTCCAGAGCTGCCCCCTTTCTATGGAACTACCTCCCCTGCACCACTAGACTCTCCCTTTCTCTCCAGTCCTTCAAGAAGTCTCTGAAACACATTACTTTAGAAAAGCCTCATCATCTCACTCCCTAATCCCTCTCTATTGACCTTTTACTCCATTTTCCCAACCCAGCCGACATGCGCCCAGTTACTTCATGTTCTCTATTTACCCTAATCTAGTGTGTCACCCCTCTTAGATTGTAGGCTCTTGAGCAGGGTCCTCTCTCCTACTGTCCTGTGCGTTTAACTTGTATATACAATTGTTATTCTGCCTTCCATTGTACAGCACTACAGAACTTGTTAGTGCTTTGTAAAAACTTTTAACTGTTATTAGCTTGCGTGAGCTTACTGTAATTTGTGCATCCTATACTTAAATATAGAAGTGAGCATATACAGACCAGATAGGCACTAATGCCACTCACATATACCCCTGGGGGTTTAGGTGGCTACAAACCACATGGTAATACAGAACAAGAGCTATTTGCACATCTGCAAACTGCTGTAAGTCCTACACCGTTCATCTGAGTTGGATGTACATACCCTCAAATTATAGCTGACAGTCTGCAGTTAAAGCACATTGTGTTTGTTTCATTCCAACTCCATTGTGATGGTGTATAGAGCCAAAGATGTTAGAATTGTGTTGATGTCCCAATATTTCTGGACCTGACCGTAGATAAGTATGTGCAAAACAGCATCACCGTATTCCAAAGGCAATGTCCTGGAATCCTTCTGTCATCCGATGGTAACGCTTCGGATCCCAGACATTCCAAATTGCCAGTGATGATCAGATGTGTTTACCACAATGAATATAGAGAGAACAATAAGCTCCAAGAGAATAAGCTTGACGCGTTTCGTCTAAAGCAGTGATTCCCAAACCTGTCCTCGGGACTCTCAACCAGACCAGATTTTGCAGATCACCTTGGGGAAAAGCAGACTGAATCCTGCAATCACTGAGCAGCAAATCATATCACCTGTGCTGTGTTTCAGATACCTGGAAAACCTGGCGAGGCGGAAGGTCCTGAGGACAGGTTTGGAAACACTGGTCTAAAGAGTACTTTTTAAAGAGCTGTTTATAGTGTGGAAGTGCTAACACGAGTATCACCGAGGGTAGCACTTGGTTCCAGGGCCAGGCGCTAAATTAGAGGATGGTATGGTGAAACTTGCAGGCACAGGTTTCCCCCCCTTAATGTCCCCATTTTAGCGGTAGGGACAGAATAGTCACCTGTGTGTCTGTGGATCCTTGTGCTTATGTTTGTCTTGAATGAATGAATGTGCTACTGGGCTTTTAAATGCCCTGCTCATTTTTTTCTCCCAGTCTGACAATGTTAAACTGGGCCAATTTTTTTAGGACTCCAAGAGTCCTGCAAATTTACCTAAGCAAGCAGTTCAATAGTTGCTGGATGCCAAGCCTAAACATGGATGCAACAGCATGATTATCACACTTTGGGCTCTATTACATTCTTCACGCAAAAACGTGCAAATTTTTGTGCGCAGCGTTAAACGTTAACGCGCATAAAACAACGCTGGTATTACAATCCTCGCGTATTTTTTCATCCGTCAAAAAATAACGTGCAGAAAACGGACGCACAAAAACGCGCACGCAGCAACGTTGCACGCAGAAATCAGTGTGCGGACTGTTTTTTCACGCGATTTAGCCAATCAGAATTAAGAACCACAATTGTCTCCCGTTAAGTTTTTGCGCCTGTCAAAGTCAATCTGTGTATATATGCTGCAGCAATAATAAAAACACGCACAACCTCTCAATTTTATTTTATATTTGGTTACGTGTAGAATGTGTAACTATACTTTGCTGTATTTTTTTTTTTGGGCTGGTGTATTTGGTTTCGGCCAGGACGTTCAGATATGCAGTTACCACCAGCTTTTAAAAGACGTTAAAATTATACGCGCAAACGCTGTGTGTTAAATTTTGCACATAGATTGTAATACCATCCGTGTACCAGCGCACAAACGCATTTGCACTCACAATGTTAAGTATAGGACGCGCGCAGTACAGTATGCTCGCGCAGCGGTCGTGCAGGTTCACCCGCGGTAGACGTTAACGCACATTTTTTGCACGGACATTGTAATACGATGGGTTTTGCCCCTTGCGCTAATGCCTTTTTGCGCACGCATTAACGTTTGTGCTTAGAATGTAATAGAGCCTTTTGTGTTTTAGAATTACCTCTTTCTACCATATGTTCCTCAGAAAGTCTTCCATAAAGACCCATGATGAATACAATCAGGCTCATTAAAAAACATGTAGATCTGTTTTCTGCCGTGTGGTATACATGCATTTTAATTTCTATCAATTATGTTTCTGTGGAGATGTAATTCCCAAATGTTCATGTCATCATCATACACTAATGTTATTTCCATAGTACCAAGAGACACCATAGCAACATTATCAGGTCTAATCACTAAAGGTGAAACTCAGGAGAATTGGCAGGAGAAGAGAACAATGTAGACCAAATAGCTGATTTGGAAAGTGAGATAAATGGGAGAATTTTTCTGGTTTGGCTATTTCGACCAATAATTTTCTCTTGAAAAAACAATAAGGTGGAAAAAATGGCGCAGATAATGTGTAGATGGTCGGTCTTGGGTAGCAGCAAGGGCACAAACGCACACTCCCAAGTGCGAATAGTCAATGGATAAAATAATGGGTAGAGTCCTCGCGCTTACGCCAAGTGTCCAGTGAGTAATACTTCAAGATAATCTAGAAAGCATAATGGGAGACATACATTGCGCAGTACATCCTTATGACACCTGGTTTCCAGAGAGAAAATATTCAACTCACTTTATTCTGAGCCCCATAAAGTCGGCTCTGGACTATATAGGCATATATCTGTGGATATGATCTCACCAGCCCGTCCTACCAGCAACCATCCGTGGTGATAACCTGGTCCATAGATGAAATATTGGATCCCCGGGATATGTCACAGACGAAAAGTCGGCAGGATAAAATAAAGTAAAATTTATTGCAGCAATAAATTTTACTTTATTTTATCCTGCCGACTTTTCGTCTGTGACATATCCCGGGGATCCAATATTTCATCTATGGACCAGGTTATCACCACGGATGGTTGCTGGTAGGACGGGCTGGTGAGATCATATCCACAGATATATGCCTATATAGTCCAGAGCCGACTTTATGGGGCTCAGAAAAAAGTGAGTTGAATACTTTCTCTCTGGAAACCAGGTGTCATAAGGATGTACTGCACAATGTATGTCTCCTATTATGTTTTCTAGATTATCTTGAAGTATTACTCACTGGACACTTGGCGTAAGCGTGAGGACTCTACCCATTATTTTAATAATTTTCTCTTGCCAATTCTCCTCAGTTTCCCCTTTAGTGAATAGACCTGTATACAGTGGTACCTCGGTTCACGAACGCCCCTGTTCACGAACAATTCGGTTCGCGACCAGGAAGTTCGTCAACATTTTACCTCCGTTCACGAACTCCGCCTCGGGTTACGAAAACGACCGCGTCCATCTTCCCCACTCTGACACATGGCCGTGGCTTCCTGTACTCGAGATCGTGGTCGCAGACAGGGCTACTGTGAAGATTTTTTTGTGTTCTTTGTAGCACAGTACTGTTCAGTACTGTATTAAATCCAGCATGGCTCCCAAGAAAGTGCAGAACAAGCATGGGGGGAAAAAGAAAACGCAGAGAGGTGACGACATGCAGAGCGTTAATGATGGTCAGAAGAATGTGCAGAGCGTTAATGAAGGTGACGAGGATGTCCAGAGCGTTATTGAAGGTGACGATGATGCGCAGAGCGTTATTGAAGGTGACAAGGATGTGCAGAGCGTTATTGAAGGTGACGAGGATGTGCATATTTTTGTGGCTAAATTTTTTTTCCCCATATGGTTCAGAACGGATTAACCTGATTTACATTGAACCCTATGCGAAAATGTGATTTGATTCACAACCAAACATCGGTTCGCGACCATGTTCGTAAGGGTCAGAACGGATTAACCTGATTTACATTGAACACTATGAGAAAATGTGATTCGATTCACAACCAAACATCGGTTCGCGACCATGTTCGTAAGGGTCAGAACGGATTAACCTGATTTACATTGAACACTATGGGAAAATGTGATTCGGTTCGCGACCACAGTCGTGGAACCAATTAAGTTTGTGAACCGAGGTACCACTGTATGTCTTTGTGCTTTACTCTACTTTTCTCTTATTGATGTATGCTCGAGTCCTTTTCCTAAAGAGAGCAGGAATATCTCCTGCTTTATCAGGTATTTAATAAAGGTATTTAATGATAATATACTTGTAACATATATGTTGCATTCCTTTTCTTTGGGATATTACAAATGGGTAACGCACACACCATTAAATTGCTTGGTATACAGGAAGATGTCGCCAATGTTACACCTCTTCTCCTGGTGCCAAAAAAACAAGGAGCAAAAAGCAGTTGTGTAGACAGTGCAAGACTTGGAAAGATGCATTAACAATCTTATCCACTCACAAGAGTAAATACTTGTAAACCTTACACAGAAACACACTTCTCTGAGTTCTACTTATATCAGTGCTTATTTATTTGCTCAAAGCGCACAATCATTAAGAGAGAAATATGCAAAGACCGTCCACGGTGCAGTGCGATTGGTCTTATTATAAACGCTTGTACTTACATTTTTAAAGGTTGACTTTAGCAAAAAAAATCTTTATTTTAATTATAATACCAGATTATTCTATCAGGTCTATTCAATTAATGGCGAACTCAGGAGAATTGGCATAAGTGAAAAATCTAGGTAAAAAAACAAACAAACAGAAAAATGCTCCCATTTATCTCACTTTCCAAAATGGCTATTTTGACCTAAATTTTTCACTTCTCCAGCCACTTCTCCCGATATTCATTCTTTAGTGAACAGACCTGTATTGTTCTTTTCATATTTATCGTTTACATGATTGTGTGCCTTGAGCAAAGGAATAAGCACCAGAACAAGTAGAACTCAGAAGTATTTAGTCTTGTGAGTGGATAAGATTGATCGTAGACCTCTAGCACTGTTACATTGTCTGCACAACTGGTGATGTATTCCAAACCCGGGGTAAACCTAACCAGAGCTGGTGTAAACTTAGCACCTCCATAGACTGTAATGGCTCTGGAAATTTTGCAACTTCTCTGGCTAAATTAACATCAGGGATGGAATAGAGCCTCTGGTGTTTCTGCATTGTTTTGCCAATCTCTGTATATTTATAGACAATGTCACAATTTCTTTCTTGGTACAGTTCCATCCTATACTATAATTGAGTAAGGCTTGGCGTGTCCGTCGCCAAGCCTTACTCTGCGCATGCAACCAGCGGCGGTTGGTTGCGCACGCATGCAACCACCGTGGCACGAGCCGGCTGTGCGCTCGCCGCGGCGGTTACAAGATGCACACAGCAGCCGGGTAGAGGCTGCGCTCGCAGCCTCTACCCGGCTGCCGCGCGCATCCAACCCCCGAGCGGCGAATGGAAAGTTCCCTCGCTTCCGCTCTTTGAAGGACCCAAGCCGCGGTCACGTGGGAGTCCCACGTGACCGCGGCTTGGGTCCTTCAACGACCGGAAGTGGGGAAACTTTAATTTCGCCGCTCGGGAAGGTAAGTATGCGGAGCTCATGGGGCGGCTGTCCGAATGCCGATAGAGCATTCGAACAGCCGCCCCATGTCTGGTCTGGGGTCTGAGCTGGCGGGCAGTATCCACGAGCTGAGGGCAGTATCCACGAGCTGAGGGCAGTATATCCACAATAGACTGCCCTCTGGGCAGGCTTTCCACCTTGTTTCTACATAAAATATCTTCATTATTCGACACATATGTAACTTTAGATTTTTTTTCTTTGAAAGATGGTTGCTGGAGACGGCAAGCAGACCCAAAATCTACCATTTAACTGCTGGGCCATAGTCTGTAGGCATGAGGCAAACCCCCAGCCCCCTCCAAGTCGCACAGTGACAGCGTGTTCTGTCACACCTATTAAGACCTTTACAACTGTAAATATGATAGAAACATTGCGTCCGGCACATTAAATTTACTGCGTAAAGTCTCGAAGGGCAGGATGACAGTTGTATCAAATAGATGGTGAAGGTTTGAAATTCCATATCGGAGCCAGTTTTGGGTTCCCACGTGCGGGAGAACGTATCGGAAGGAAGTCAGTGGCATGGCCATAGAAAGGGGATGATGATTCGTGAGGGTAGGGAAGAATCTATTCCATACACTTAAGTGTAGGAGCGTGCTGGCCAGGGGGAATGTAGTTTTGGCCTATCTCTGGGGGGTCCAGATTACAGAGCCGGTGTCAGGCGCTGGCACTTGATCACTTCAGCTCCAGTGGGGGCTATCCAGCCCAGTGTTACGTCCTCCGAGGGTCAGGTAGTGAAGAAATGGGAAAAAAATAGAAAAATTAATTTTGTGCAGACTGTAATATCCCAGTTGGAATAATTGCAGAAAAGGAGATATACTCACATTTTATGGTGCCAATTTAACCAAAAAGGCACCAAACAGCACACAGATCTGTGGATTTTAAGTCAGGAGCACCGATTCCCCTATCAACGATCCAAGGAGCAGAAATCACGAACCTTGAAGATGTCTTTTCAGGATACCAAAGGGATTAAATCACCAGGAATCAATCGAGATGAGAAAATCCACAAATGGTTTATTAAACAATGTTAAAATACACCTCAAACGCGTTTCGCTATATGTAGCTTCATCAGTGGGTGACACCCACTGATTTGCTGTTGTTCCTGGTTTGTCCGGCTGCTGCACATTCTCTCTGGCCAGTATTCATCAATACATACACTTTTTACCTTTTTGGACTAAGGACTGTCTTTTAACTTGATTTTCCATTGCACTTTATATGGACTGATTAATTACCCCTTCTTTTACGCTATGTCTGTACTTTAGACACCCTGTTGGTCTACTTGAATTTGTATGTTTTTTTCTATTTTATCTCCAATTCTGGATGCATCAATTTATTTTTTTATTTTTATATTATCTATTGTTCTTTATTTATTTTTCATTGCAACAGCTGTTGCCGGTTTTTCTGACACCTATTTGGTGCATTGCATTAATTTTAGTCGCCACTTCATGGTGTTTTTACACTGATTCACGTCTTTTTTAGTGCTTTATTTTTAGCACCTTGATTGTTAATTGACAGCTCAACTCATACCTTGTAGTAATTTACTGCCTCATTCTTAAGTGTGCATTTATTTCACTGATAGTGCTGATTTTCACGGAAAATACACTCTAAATACATTTGTATATACACATGTACTGTTGATCAATTTTATTAATTTGCCCCTTTTTTCACATACAATTTTTCAATCATTCTTTTACTCAGTCGTCTTGATTAGATTAAGTGTATATACATTCTGTCTTTTTGTGTTTCCCTGCTTTGACAATAGAGCCATCTAGTGGCGCAACACAGACACTGCACTCCTTTCTATCTCTGGGGGGTACCAATATCAATTTGGCGAGATCATGACCGCTTAGATGGGCCGCTGCAATAGTAAGCCACTGCGGTAGGGGTTGTACATGAAATGTCTTAGCCAAGAGGCCAGGCAGGATGCCCAGAAATAATAATGGATATGAATCATGTTCAGTCCACCGTCTCTTTGTCGGTAGCATAGAAGCTTGCACAGTATACGTGGTCTGTTATTATTCCAGACATATGAGACCAGGACAGACTGTAATGTGTCAAAGTAAGACTTAGGTAATTTGAGTGGGAGAGCGCGAAATACGTACAATATTTTAGGTACTATTACCATGTTCGCCGCTGCCATCCTGCCCATCCATGAAACTCCCGTGTTCTCCACATATGTATAAGGTATTTTGTTTTGGAAAGTAGGCGTTCATAGTTATATTTATACAGTCCATTAGGGTCCCCAGATATCCGGAGCCCCAAATACACTAGATACTCGGTACGCCAATCAAGATCATAGCGAAGTTTGAGGGTGTTTAGCTGGTTGTGAGGAATGTTAAGTGTGAGGGCCTGGGTTTTGAGTATATTTACTAAGTGATAAGAAGCACGGCCATATGATGTAAGTTCCTCATTTAATGCCGGTAGGGATTCATCCGGGTCACTTAGTGTCAGGAGGATGTCGTCCGCATAAAGATGCAACTTTAGTCAGGCCGGCTGAGATGCCCCAATAGCATCATTTTGGCGGACAGCTTGGGCCAGAGGTTCAAGCACCAGGGCATACAAGAGGGGGGAGAGTGGACACTCCTGTCTCGTGCCATTCATTATCATAAATTCTTCCAACAAAAACCCAGAGGCAAGGACTCTAGCAGAAGGGGAATCATATAAAGCTTGAATCGCGGTGAGTAGTAAGGGTGGGAATCCAAATTTTCTAAGGACTTCCCAAAGGAAGAGCCAGTTTCCCTATCGAAGGCCTTCTCAGCATCTAAGGACAGGACCAGACTGGATAGCAACCCTATTATGGATCAATATTGTTACATCTCTGGATTTGGCTCTATGGGTAGAGTGGAATTGCGTGTGGTATTGTGGTGTATATAGTTTGGGGTGGTATAGTCACTGGAAATGGGTCTCCTGTAGGCATATCATGTCTGCGTCGTTTGTATACAAAACGTAATAAGGAGTGTCTCTTAACGTGCAAATTTAGGCCCTTACCATTATAGGTAATAAGTTTCAAAAAGAGTTAGCTCATTGTTACAAGGCGTGACATCAGTTCGTTCAATGCGGTCAACCTGTGTATTGTCAACGTCTTCCAACGGCCATATATGTCTATTGCCATGAACCCCAGGGGCAAAGGGAGGGGGGGGACACAAAAAAAAGAGACAGCATAACTAGGTGCGTCTATAAACGCCATACTCTCCAGCGGGGGTTCCTTGAGAACTGAAGACTCGTACCCTTACTCAAAAGGGGGAGAAAAAGAAGGGGTGCGGTCCACAACAAAACAGGATATATTCCATAAACAATAACATTATCACAAACGTTACCCAACAGGTGACGAGTGTCTGAATGGCCAGCTCACGTTGAGACGACAAGCACCCCTGAAAATCGGCCAACAGGTGTAAACTTGATAGGCAGCAGCTCGAACCTGTAAAGCAAGTTAGCGCATTTGCCAGTCCCGTGCCAGTCATGAAACGGTAAAGGGCTTTCCCTGGGTGTCTCCCTCCACTTGCAAGCCCCAGTATTCCAACGTTTTTCAGCCTTCCAGTGATTCCAGTACAGTGCTGGTTCCGTCACAGTGAACTATAAGTTTGGGGTACCCCCAACAATACACCACGCCAGCTGTACGGATCGCCGTAGTAACAGGTCGATATAGACGGCGTTGTTGTAGAGTGGCTTTGGACAGGTCGGATAGAAGGCAAGATGACTGTACTGTGAGCCAAGGGCCTCCGGTTTGCATAGTGCACGCAGTATATCCTCACGCGGCTTATAGTAGTGGAGTCGCAATATGATATCTCGGGGTGCTTTTTTGATGTGCCGATGGTGGTTTTGGCACCCGATGTATGCGATCCATGAGAAGTGATTCCGGAGCGACGCCGGGTAGCAGGTAAGAGAACAGGTCCGATACATAAGATGTGAGTTTACACGGGGGTGTACCATCTCCGGGACACCCCGGATTTTAAGATTGTGCCGACGGCATCTATCCTCGAGGTCCGCTAGTTTTCTGGTACATTGATGTAGGCGCTCCTCCAGGGCTTCCACCGCTGCAGCCATGTCATTATGCGTGCCTGCCATTTTAGCCTCCAGATGGGACGTCCGCACTCCGATCTTCCGTATGTCCTTGCAGATATCTGCTGACACCGTATCCAGGCACGCTGTTAACGTGGGCGAGAAATCCTTGAACATGGTCTCCATCTGGGCAGAGAACGCAGTCAGGTCGACCTCAGAGCCCATGATCAACACTGCGGGAGAGTGAGGTGGAGAGCCTCCGCCATGTTGGGAGTCTGAGTCCTCGCAGCATTTGCTAGGCCGGGGAGCGAAGAATTCTGGTTTCCCAGGCATCTTTTTTGTTTTCGAGGAGGCCATCTCAGCGACTGTAGTCTCCGTGCTGTGATTGCAAAAGTTTGGGTCAGTACTGATCTGATGTCTGAAAAGAGTAATTTGGATAGCGCCCACTGCTTTTACGGGTTCAATTAAGAACCTGCTTGTGCAATATGTCCAAGAGACCAGACACCAATCCTCGAAATTAGGGTGTGCAAAAGGGTATATACAAGAACCCCTATATTGATAAATATTGTGATAATGTGCCACCCAGAATACAAAAATATATATCACCCCTCAACACGTTCCTTGCTGATCATAGAATTGCAGCGGTACTTCAATAGTTCGATAGTATTCCAGATGTGGGCACATATAATGGAAAAATACAAAAAAATATACATAGAGCAGTACAGTAAAACACTTAAATAGTGCTGTAAATACACGTGGTATCCAACTCACGTGGAATAGAGCCTATCTGCTAGAGGCTCAATGCTTCAGCGTTGGGCCCATTCAGGATGGCCCCGTCCTTTTCTCCCGCAATCTCTCAGTACGATCATTCATGTAAAAGATGCAAAAGGGAGAACCATAGTAGAATTCAATTTTCATATAGAGTAGATGTTAAAGGTGCAATAGCACAACTCACGTGGTTTAGAGCCTGCAGTAGCGACAAGCGGCTCAGTATATAGGCATATGGTATTTTTATGGTAACACCAAAACCATTTCAGGGCATCCAGAAGCCAAAATAAGTTTTTTAAAAATTTATTAAAAAAAGACAAAAAAAACATACCTGTTACATCCTCAGCCCTTGCTGTGCTTCCTGGGGGGTCAGGGCCAAGCGGCCTCTGAGGGGGCGGGGCCTGGCATGGTTACGAGGAGCCGCCAGGTTTAAAACAGTGCGTGAGGAGTTGCCTCGTCGCCCTGTCGTGGAGTTCTGTTCCTGCATCGCTAAGCTGATCTGTTTGTTGATTCTGTTGCAACCCATTTCTGGATACGATCCCTGCTCCTTATTTTTGACCCGGCTTGTTTTTGACCATTCTAATTGCTGCTTGATTGCAATCGCCTGACGTGGAGTTCTGTTCCTGCATCGCTAAGCTGATCTGTTTGTTGATTCTGTTGCAACCCATTTCTGGATACGATCCCTGCTCCTTATTTTTGACCCGGCTTGTTTTTGACCATTCTAATTGCTGCTTGATTGCAATCGCCTGTGTTGGGCTTTGGTGGTTTACCCCATGTTTGCCGCTGGGGTGTTTACACATTATGGGGGTATTGTCCCTTCTCGTTTTTGGGTATTGTCTGTGGCCGCATTAGGTTCCTATACCCAACCCATGGCTCATGTTTCTTTGCCACATACTCATGTGAAAACTGCGATCGAAAGTTACTCTTTATATTCACCCTATGTTTAGTGTGCTCTAACCGCCAAATATACTCGATACAGTACCAGCGATAGACCCTGATGTGTAGGTCACCTCTGAATATCATAAGGTACTGTTGACCTGCTCCACATTATCAGAAAACTTGAAATCTGCACATTTCCTGACTGCCCTGCAGTCCGCGCAATTCACCAACTATCTGACGTATCTTTGTGTTTCTGAACGTGCTCTAAGTGGTCTATCGGTCTCGAAACCTTTAGTGCTTAGTAGCAACTCAGTTGTTTGCTCATTCTCCCTGCCGCGAGTGTATAAGTCTGTGTATGCCACGGAGTGTGTAAGCGTCAAGCAGATTTATTAGTCCTTAAAGATCTCAACCTCGCTACTCCTTGGTGGGCGCTACTATGCCCGTTACAATACCAAAACGCATTTCACGCATAAGCGCTTCCTCAGTTGGTTCATCGTCTGCTTAAATTCGCTGTGTGTTGCAGGAGCCGAGTTAAAACACATCCGCCATACTCGACCATTAGCCACACCCATGTATCTTTAGTTTTAACCTATTGATGGTTTATTACTATTATAATTGTTATCGTTATTATCATCATCATCTGGTATGAGCAGACATATTACCAGTACGCCGCTAGTGTTAGAGGTACATTGATGTTGTGGCTCAGTTATCTTTTATTACTACCCGATCTACCAGACGTTCTTGGAATGTGTTTTCTTACAGTATCCTATTGCTTCTTATAACCAGCATCCTTTTTTGCTGATGCATTGGATAATGCAATAACATGTATTAAAGTAAACATTTGAAGAGTATAGTGACTTTTTAAAGGTCAGTGTTTCCTAATGTTTCTAACTAGCTCCCTTTTTTTGTGATATTGTAATCTTATGCCAATAATCAATATCAGATAAGTCATAAGATCAATGTTCCAAAGGACATAGCTTTGTATAATACCGTACATGTCACCTGACAGTCAAGACAATTGCTTACGAGTAATATTTATAATATGCAACATATTGTGATAACTAGTTTATTGGGTAATTTCTAGACATGTGCATTCGTTTTAGTACTAAAACGATTTAGTCAGAATTTTGGGATAATTTAGTTTTAGTATGAGTCAAGAGAAACGAAACTGCTCAGTACAAAAAACGAAAGAAACTAAAATAAAATGCACTACATTTTAGTTTCAGTCCTTTTTGTGATATTACATTGATGAGTGAAAGAGACCAGCAATGAAGAGCGCGACATCGCAACATCCGAAGTTCTGCACCCTCCACATGACAATGCAGTAGGATGTTCTATACAGAGAGGGGCATTAATTAATGCAGGAGGATGTTCTATACATTATACAGAGAAAGGTATAAATTGAGGAGGATGTTCTATACAGAGAGGGACATTAATTAATTCAGGAGGATGTTCTATATATTATACAGAGAGGGGTATTAATTAATGCAGGTGGATGTTGTATACATTATACAGAGAGGGGTATTAATTAATGCAGGAGGATGTTCTAAACATTATACAGCCCTTTAAAACCAGTGGCTGCGAGCGCTGAGATCGGCTGCTTGTTACATTATCTCTCAGTATAATGTATCAGGCTCAGTTGTTACAATAACGGACTGTAACAGCGCTCAGAGTTTCAGTAAAACAAGGAAATAATATTGTTCTAACCTCTCTGAGCGCTGTGATGAGCAGCAGTCAGTTACTGTAACAGCTTTGCCTGACACGGGGCACTATTACAATGTTGGTGCTAACTTAACCAGAGCTGTTGTAAACTGAAAACCTCCATAGGCTATAATGGCTCTGGGAAGTTTACAACAGCTCTGGTTATGTTAGCACCAACTATGTAATATGGCCCACATTGTGCTGAGAGTGAGAGAACTTGTAACAAGCAGCGATCTCAGCCCTCTGAGGAGCCACTACAATAGTAATTGTATCCATTGGTTTTCGGATGAATGAAATTAGTTTTCATACTAAAGAACTGAAAACGAATTTCTTTAGTAACTAAATAAATTGCATTTTAGGACTAATCCATTAGTTCAAAACGAAATTTTGTGCTGTGCACATGTCTAGTAATTTCTCAAAGAAACCGTAGTACCAAGGTTCAGAATCACAATATATTCTAACCCAACTTATATTAGAGATAACAGTCACATAGATTTCTTCATTTAAAGTTATTCGCTAACCAAGGTTTGCTTTCTGGTTACTGATTAGCCAGATATGACTGTGCAATAAGTATATTAGCCATGTAAGACTTTGCATTTGTTACTTTTGTACAAGTGCAGGTGAGGTGCTTAATTTTATCCGTAGCTCTGATATTTATAGAGACTCCACCTTGTTAGTACTAAGGATCTATAACTAGTAAATTATCTTTCTGCTACATTTATATTCACTGTTTGCGGACTTTGATTGCTGGACACATACTGTGATCATCGCCTTGCTGGTTTACCTTTACAATTTTAAAAGTGATCTAACTGGTACTTTCTGTCACTTCACTATTCTTTAACTCCTGTCATGACTTTATTCTTTAATGCCCTTGTAGTTATCACTCTTGATTTTAGAATTATAATTACACAGACCTGTGTAACTTTGTTTAGAACTTTAGCCTTCAACAGAGTCTATTCTCCCCTTGTCTCCGGTCTTTACCAAGTAGCTCATCCCAGCGCTTATTATCGCCCGCCTTGACTATTGTAACCTCCTCCTCTCTGGCCTTAAAAAATCCCAGATTCTCCCTCTGCAGTCTGTAAAGAACGCAGACTCATTCACCTCACCTCACCCCTTGGTCAATCGCTACACTGGCTTCGTTACCTTTAGAATCCATTTCGAAATACTGGTGCTCACCTACAAAACTCTCCATAAAAGGTGTCCCTGCCTACATCTCCTCCCTTATTAGCAGGTATATCCCGCCCCAACCACTTTGATCTGCCAATTATCTGAGGTTATTGTTTCCTTGTACACACTCCCCAACTCTCGTCTTCAGGACTTCTCCCGAGCTGCCCCCTTTCTATGGAACTCCCTCCCCCGCAACATTAGACCCTCCTTCTCTCTCCTGCCCTTCAAGAAGTCCCTGAAAACACATTACTATAGAGAAGCCTATCAGCTCACTCCATAATCCCTCACTGTACATTTCATGCACCATCTTCTCTTCCCATTCAGCCCACATGCTTTGACATACTCTGCTATTCATGCTCACCTACTGTGTCACCCCTCTCAGATTGTAAACTCTCGAGCAGGGTCCTCTCTCCTACTGTTGTGTGTGTGTATATTTGTTATACTGTCTCTCTCATTGTACAGCGCTACGGAACTTGTTGGCACTTTATAAATACTATTTTAGAAAAGCATATGAGCTCACTTCCCAGTTCCTGCCACTATTGGTGCAAACACAGTACTTCAAACACAGCTGTCATACATCCTATATTTTCTAATATTCAACCCTTTCATCTTTTGTGTATTTAGCATTCGCTTTACCTTTTTATCTGTAAGACCTGTTTTGCTTAATTATTTTGTGCACCCATTGTACAGCGCTATAGAACATATTGGGGGCTTTACAAAGAATTAAGAGATTTTATGAGTATACGGTGTCCCTATGTTTGTTGGAAAGGGCTAGGTGGGTGGCACACAAAAATAAGTTTTGCCAAATAAAAGCAAATATCATACTTATTATTATTTTTAACTTAAGCTAAATAAATTCAGTATGTAAAACCAAGGCCTTCTAATTTACACCCATTATTTAGCTTCTACTTATAATAAAGTTATTCATATTTAACAGAGTTGATGAACTTCTTCCTCCTGAGCCAAAAGCAGAAGGCACAAGCTGTGTCTGTGCTTCAAACAGATATTACCCCTACTATGAAACGCCTTATATATTCTGAAAGGTAGAAGTAAAAATGTATTTATGCCTCTATATATATATATATATATATATATATAGATTTCTGCTCTCCTATATGCCTTCTATGACTTTTCTCTGTTGAACTAAACAGGCCACATTTAAGATAATGAATAACAATGACCCTACACTTTGTGAGGACCATTATTTTTTGGAATCATCCCTTGCTTTCAGACATTTATTCAGAAAACAGATTTCACTGCTCATATATGACGCTATCATAGTATACATCTACAGAGAATATGCAGCCAGCTTGCTTTATGACTGCTCCACCAGCTGAAACTTGGACTATTCTAGGGTACGGATTGGGAGGCATCACCTTATTATACATCATCTTTAAGGGGATTGAATACGGAGTTTGATAAAAAATATTACATGTATTGTCATCTTTACAGTATGTCAAGTTTGTCTTTGGCTACAGATAATAATTAGCAAGAACAGCTTACTGGTAACGGATTATCCAGACATGCTATTTAAATATCTAAACCATGTGAAGAATTTGTCCATTTTACTGACGGTCGTGTAGCAGGTTACATATTTTCTTATACAGACCTGTAACAAATCATAGTTATTTGGAAAATGATATAGACCTGTATAGCTTCAAAACAAATTGGGAAATACATATTCTTCCACTTGACCCTTGAGCTTAAATTAAGCAACCACAATTGCTTGGTAATATCCCATGCGCTGGTAAAGTTCTGTGTGCATCCAACAAGTGAAGAATATACTATAAGTGATGTATTTCTCATGTGTCCAGTTACCATGAATTGGAATTATGTGCACATATTAGAAAGAAATCCATCAGTCCTCAATATTATTGAGGACTTGCTTAGTTGACCTGTAGAAATCTACAAAAAAAAATCATTGAATACAGCAGTCATTAGGTTAGGAAGGATAGCACCTGCTGTGATGGGGTACATTGGCGCTGTGGTAGTTTCATGCAATGCATGATCATATTTTGTAACCATATTCCCTCAGGTGTTTTAAAATCTTTATAACTATATTAAACTGGAGTGCTCTAAATACAGTATTTTGCCTAAAGAGCCTCAAGGGAACCCTTATAAAAAATCTGTTTAGATATACTGTATATATACCTCCCCTCCCTGCAGCCCTGATCTGGAGATTTCACTGGGTGAAGTGAAGGAGTTTCGTCCACTTCACCCAGCAGCCAAGATTTTGAATTTCTTGGCTGCAGGTCACCAGATTGGTCACTAGTGACATCAGCTCATAAACAGCATGATGACTTCACCTGCTCTGAGACCACCCACTATAGAAAGTGGTCTCAGAGACAGACAATGGCTCGGATCTGCACATCTGCGCAGCTCCGATCCATCGTTCTGCACAGGCGCTAAGGAACTTTCATATGTAGAGTCCTGAAGTCTCATAGCGGTGTGCAGTTTGCGCCTCCTACAATATGCAAGTTGCATAGGAGTGCAAGCTGTGCAGAAAAGCTTCAGGAACTTTCGGGTTTGGAAGTCCCTGAGCTGAAGGGGAGGAGTGGTGTGTGGCGAGGGAGAAAAGGTGAGTAAAATCACCCCCCCTCCAAAAAAGTTAAAAAAATTGGGCAGAGGCTGTCAGCAGCCTCTGCTCAATTATTTAAGAACAATAAAGAGGGAACTCTGTTTTCAATAGAGCAGGGCTCAAAATTTCCACTCGCCTACTAGCATTTGGCGAGTGGAAATTAAGTGAGGGCGAGTGGAAATGCACACGCAGGCAGCACAATACATTATTTTGTGCTGCTTATTCCAGTGGTGCAAACATGAAGCCCCCCTTCCCCAAGCTGCACGAAGGCAGGAATCAGCTGCCTAACCTGACCATGCTCGTCTCTGTCACTGGCAGGGGGGTGGAGAAGAGCTTCCCTGCCTCCTCGCTCTGCTCCCACTGGGGTCTGATGACTGGTTACACATGTATCTGGGTCTGATGTCTAGTTATTAATGTTATTTTTGTAACTTTATTCTAAATAAAACCTTTAACAGTGTAATTTCATAAGATAATTTAAGGGTGTGTGTTTGGGGCGGAGTTAGGGTCTGGGTAGAGGTTAGGTGGAGCAACTGGTGGCGAGTAACTCTTATTGCCTGGTTAGTAGTTTGGGATTTAAAATTTTGAGCCCTGCAATAGATTATCCCTTTAAGTGAGCCACAGTTTGGTCTGTGCACAGTCTGAAATTCATAGATTTTACCCCATTGTCATAAGTAATGTGCTTTCAAACGTTTTCCCAGTTGCAGTCTCTTTCTTCTTCAGTCCTATGGAAACACATCTCACACTTCTTTCTGGTATTCATATCACTAATTACATGCATAGTAAGATCAAACTCAAGTTCAGACAGGTTTGCAAATCATTATTACGTCTGAATATTGCAAAAGAATTGCATCATGCCAAGTAATGCTCTGCAGTGCATTTTCGAGGTACAGGTTTGTTTTAGTTGTGAAATACAGAGTAAAATCTATATTTATTAGAATGCTACCCTTTGGACATAGAAATACTTTCAGATTACGGTTACAAAACAGTATTTGAATATGATTGCAATCGGAAATCAGAAGACAAAACTCTTAGTGTGACCATGACAAAAATGTCAGATTACTGTTTGTAAAAGGCACATGACCTCTTGTTCAATCACCATTATTAAGATAGAAACGCCCGAGGGAAATTATTATCCAAGAGACATTCATGACAAAAGCCATGATGATTTACTGATGCCGCGTGACCTTTATTTTGATGAAAGTCACTGTTAGCTGGTGGAGTCAGGGTTTTTAATGTAATCAACTAAACCTTCTAATATTACATGTAACATGATTTATCAATTCAAAGTCACGTTAATTCTTCATTTAATGATTTTCAATTACGGACCATAGAATTAATATGCTGCCATTTTACAAAGCAGAATAATGTCTAACTGCTAGAGTGAAGTCACGTGTCTAAAACGTTATCCATTTTATCCGGGTTTGGATCTCCCTCAGCTCATGGCATTTAAAGATTAACTTTTAAATCGCAAATTGAAATTTGATATAAAACAAACATTCAGAGGATATGGAAAGTCCCGAGTATAAAAGAGTATAAGAAATACAAAGGAATTACGAAAACCGCTGAAAGGAGTGTGCAGAATTGAATCAGAAGACGTGCACAGCTACAAAATTCACCTCGGTTCAGCAGATTATCCCTCGCCTATCTTTGAGATTCAGAAGCAGCGGATTCAGCGTCCTCATAATTTGGAGTCTGAACATTTCAGAACTATGAGAGGCATCCAATATATTCAGATGATTCTGATATTTGGACCTGCACTTAATTTAGTATGCAAAACTGAATGTATCCAAGAAAACCTAATAGCTATCTAAAAAGTATCATTGTATTATTACACTGCTCAACGGTCTATTTAATGTGATTATCAGACTCTGACACATATTTATGTACTTCATGTAACTCACATTAAAAAGACTTTTAAAATATCTTCCATTTGTATGAAATATACAATAGGTCAGCCCTTTTATGTCATAGACATAGCACAAAACGATTATAAAAGCTTCATATTCAGACCACTTTACTATATACAGTGGTATCGGCTGTTTTTCTTCTTGTTATCGGATCTTTTCTGATTATATCTAGAAATTACAAGTGATTTGGCAATATTTTATTTGGATGCTTCCAATGTTCCGATATTTGGGCGAATATCAGTGTGGTCCAAAACAATCAGCACATGTCTAGTAATCACTTTTACCATTATATCCTAATATCAGATACTGTTTTACAAAGAATATTGAAATACTGTACACTTCTAGTTTCCCCTTTCACACGGCTCAGACACCGCCGCTGATATACATTCCCAGAGTCAACTGGAATGCAATAAAACCAGTTTTTTTTGAAGTATGTTTTTTGCTGGCTCCTGGGGCGTAAGGGTTGACCTGAAATCTCTCAACACTTTTGTGAGCGTTATACAAAGAATAGGCTGCGTAAATGTACAGAAACTGACACAAGATATTGTAGTATATACATATATATAAGTATATATACATTAATGCTCTTAAATTATTTGCTGTCACGATAAACCAAGCGCACTATGAAGATAGTTGGGTTGTGTACAGTGTATTTCTAAACCAAGATAAGACTTGTGTGAACATGGCTCCAGTCCATATCGGACTGATTTTTACTTGCAGTACAGGTTTTGTGACTTCTAAAATCCTGAAAGCGCTCTTTTTTTTTCACTTGGTTTCTGTTGGCCAGAAAATACCCGATGAGCAGGAGGTTACTGGATTTGGCAAAACAACTTCAACATCTGTAACAACATCTGTAAACCTCGCTCTTTCTCTGCAGATCATAAGCCACAAGAATCCAAACAATAACAGGATGTCGTGGAGTACACTGACTGACTGCCTGACCTTCCCCTGAGGAAACTTGACTCAACAGATTTAAAATAAAATGGATTGCTGTTATCTTGAATCGTGCTGCACCTTTGTTAAAATCCATTTTAATGCCATATTATCCCTTTTTAGGAAGAAACAATGACAAAATATAAGCTGACTTACTTTAACTTCAAAGGAAGAGCTGAGCTTATCCGCTACATCTTTGCCTACAAGAACACAGAGTATGAAGATGTGAGGGTTGAGTTTTCAGAATGGCCTGCACTCAAGCCCAGTAAGTATTAAGCTTGTTGCAGTAAAACTAGTTGAAAGATTTTTCAAAGAATACTTAATTACTGAACTCTACACAATAGATTGGTTGCAATATAACATAATAATGTGCATGCTGTAGTACAGAACAAATGAGATTAATCCCAGGAATCACAGGATATAACCTGAATATAAATTAGGGGCAGCATAAAATAAACTAACCAATAGACTTCAGGATTTATGTGGATTTTCCGATTTGAAATTTCAAATAACGAGCCTCCTCATGGACCAACTGATAATGAATAGTGACAGTTTGAGATTCATTTTTGTGCAGAACACATTAATCAAGCAAAACACGAGGTTATCTTGGAAGGATACTTGCTTCCTTCTACCCTGACTATGTTCATTTGGATATTTCCCAGTCTCCCTCTACGATTATTCCGCTGGTCAAATATTATTATTGCACAAATGGTTCAGGTATGTAGACCCAGAGATAAGGGGACCCTTAGGTTCCCTTCCTTCAAA
The DNA here is from genome assembly GCA_009667805.1 of Leptobrachium leishanense. NCBI lineage: Eukaryota > Metazoa > Chordata > Amphibia > Anura > Megophryidae > Leptobrachium > Leptobrachium leishanense. Next base: position 385,094,531 of record CM019063.1, on the reverse strand, counting down.
CGCTCCCTTAAAACATTCCTATTTAGGGAAGCCTACGACCCGACTCACTGACGCAACCAATCCATCCCTCTCACCTTGCAGTCCATCACTCTCGCCTAGCAGTTCATCAATCTCACATCTTTAACCAAATAGAACATATGCCAGTGTTTTTCAACTCTGGGCCCCAGGATCCAATAGGCCAGGTTTGCCAAATATCTGAAGCACAGCACAGGTGTTATGATTTGCTGCTAAGTGATTGCAGTAATCAGTCTGCATTTCCCCAAGGGGATACTTAAAATCTGGTGTGTTAGTGGGTCGTGAGAACCGGAGTTGAGAAACAGTGATACAGTTGCACTCACAAGTTTACATACCCAGGCAGAATTTATGATTTCTTGGCACGGGTTGTGTCAAACCTGTTTGTGTCAACTTTTGTGCATTTTATGAGTTTATGAATCACCAGGGTATGTAAACCTTTGGGTTGTTTCTGTTGTCATTATGATTTAAAAAGAGTAAACACACTTGATAATAAATGGCTTCAGCCAAACACTAACCATGAGTGAAAGAAATGTTTTTGTGTTATCATTCATATTCTCTGCATAATGGCCAAGAAATCATAAATTCTGCCAGGGTAGGTAAACTTATGAGCACAACTGTATATAATGCAATAAACAGCTTATTTTACCACAATGATCATTCACCATGTCACATGCAGATCAAGAGATTCCTTCGAGAGCTGTGGAGTCATCTAAAAAGATATATATACATATTTGACACAAAGAACACTATGTAAATTCACATGACTTTTCTTTTGAAATAGAAAGGGGGGAGATAAAGGCTAGTAGAAAAAAAAAAGGTAGAAAACGCAATTAGTAACGTGTCTTTACTATTCTACTATACAAGACCAATTTTATTTTTCTAGGCTATTCAAGAGACCCCCTTCTGATCTAATCAAGGCCAATCTCTTTTTGCCCCCCTCCTATTTTTTTATTTTATATCTGCGGTGTATTGAGGGCTTCAGTTGCGTAAAGAGCTGCAAAATGTATCTGTTCTACAATTTTCTGTGCCACACTATCGTTTTGTTGCCCTATTGTTAAAAAATAAAATGAATACTGTTGATACTAGAACAGGTTAGGCTGGCAATGTGCATATCTATTCTCGTTTTTACTCGCATAACTATGTGCTCTAATAAATGCTGAATGAAAATAACTCTTACATGTAGTCATGCAATCACTGGAAAGGGAATAGTACTTACCTCTTGCTTCAAGTGCAATTGCATTAGATATAGAAGGAGGTTTCAAAAATAAAAGTTCAAACATACATATTTTTTTCCCCCCCAGGTATTCCATATGGACAACTGCCCGTCTTAGAAATTGATGGAGTTACCTATCACCAGAGCCTTGCTATAGCAAGATATCTGGCAAAACAAGCAGGTAATGTATAAAATACATAAGGGATTATTCAGAGAGAGCCGATCTGACCCCAAAATGTCACCGCCAAAGTTTGGCAAACTGCCAGCAAGTACAGTGCCTGTTCGACGGCAGTGAAATCCTCCCTAGAGAAGCAATGGTTAATCTTTTTAGAGAACACTGAACAGCAGTGAAAAGTTGCCGAAGTGCACTGCTGTTCGGTGGTTTCAGTCAGCAGGTTTATACAGGCGAATCTCATAGACTTCAATGTTAAAAATAGTCCCGTTTTAATAAAATATCTAATAAACCATTTATTTTAATCTGCAGTAAAAAGTCTCTTTATTGATTTTTTTTTTAAGGATCTTTCAGGCATTTTTCGGGATTTTTTCCTCAATTTTTTTTTTAAGGCGGCTGGTCAGCGCTGCAATCGGTGGCTCATCTGCTTTTTCCGACGTGTTCGGCGTGTCTTTTGTGGCGGTTGCGGCAGGTTTTCCTTGCACTCCAGGGACCCTGCGATGAATGCTGAATTTACTGAAGGGTGGGGAACTTTGATTCCCCGAAATGCAGGGAACGAGAGAGCACCGAAAGGTCGGTGACATTTCAGTGCTGTCTGAATAACCCCAATAGTGATTTACAGTTCCATTACGTTACAGATAACGTTAAACTGACAGATAACATGGTGCTAATGAAGAACAAATGACCAGGAATAAATGAAAGCAAATTGGTCACTCCGGATAATCCGATTATGATAAAAGAAACTGTAAGGTTGTTGCATTCCATTTAAGCACAAAAAAAAGGAACCTTATTGCTACAGTTAGTTTATTGGTGAAGGTCCGCTGCAACCAGTCATTAAAAAAAACAAAAAACAAATGCTTGCCTGAACAGCCATGTATTTAATGTCATTTTCAGTAAAGAAGTTTTTTCAACAAATATGGAGCTAAGCCATTTTGAAACATGGCTATAAATTAGCAAACAAAATAAAATAAAAATGTTTGTTGTGTTGACGTGTCAGTTAAAGAGAAAGGTGTGTACAGTCCCTCTCCCATTTTCACATCACAAAGAACTTCCAGATTCACCACTTCTTTCTGCACCCATATTACTTCACTAAGCGGTAGGATAGTGGTATTATAATGCTTCTTTGCGGTATGTAGAAATTCATATTTTGCAGTATCCCATTTTTTATTGATTCCTTATTACTACTCACTTTTTTATTAGTAAACAAATTGTTAAAAGAGTAGAGGACCCATGTGACGGGACGGCCGCCACTACGCTGTAGCGCAGTACAACAGTTCAAGTGTTTATTTATTTGTGTGTTATAAAAATAAGGGCTAACGAACTTTTAATAAGTACCTCAATATGATTTTCCCTGTTGTTCCCCTGTTCCCCGCTCATTCAGAGCCACGGAAAGTTCACCAGACGAGCTGGCACCGAGCCTCAAGATAAGGGCTGCACCCACCGGGGGGCCCAAGGTGAACAAAGGGAAATTGGGCCATGGCTCTAGGCAGTGGCAGAAATCACCCCGGGAGGGCTGAGGGCGGACCAGGGGAGAACAATGTCTTTTTTCCCCATAAATAAGCGGTGTTCTCCATGAAAAATAAATCACTCTTGTTTGAACCTTTACTCCTGCCTCGGCTAGTAATTGGGGATAACAGGGCTTTGGGAACCGAGACGCTTCTTCTACAGCGCTGCAACCTTGGGGTATTCTACGAGCACCAGCGGCACCTCGCTACCACACTACCGACCTCCAGGTGTACTCGGCGCTGACGGTGGATCTACTCTCCCTGAGTAGCGGGTTCCGTCACATTGGCTGGCAGCCTGGAGGGATCGGCTGAGACCAGACAAGCAGGGGGAAATACAGCCACTGGCTTGACCCCGGTCTCAGCCACCGCAACACGCCGAGCATCCGGAGCGGCCACCATCCAGGGGGAGATTCTGAGACCAGACCAGCAGGGGGAAAAACAGCCGCTGGCTTGACCCCGGTCTCAGACACCCCTGGGTCCGAGAGGCGGACACCAAGTAACGGCCGTAACCCCGTATGGCCCAGCACTACGAGGGTCTGAAGCGCACGGTCCTTAAAGAATTGCTGAAAGCCAGAGGCAAGATCCCGGGGGCAAACCGAAGGTGGTCATCATCAGCGAATTGATGGAGGACGACCGTGCTTGTATGGCTCCCTCCGAGGGCTCCGAGACCTCAGAATGGCGGCGAGACGTACAGTGGCGGCTGGCCCTGTACAGAACAGACCCCTCTGCCGACATCATCGGCAGGGTCTTGGCAGATACGGACAGACTCCGCCAAGCAGAAATGCAGCAACGGTCCGGTGGGTCTCTGACTCCCCAGGGCAGCACCGGACCCTCCAAGCAAAAGATTCCCTTTGCCACCTTCAAACTCTTCCCAGAGGGAAGCGAAGATATTGACGGCTTCCTGCAAGATTTTGAAAGACAATGTGCCCTGCAAGAGGCGGCGGCCCGAGATTGGGTACCTCTCCTGGCGAGTAAGTTGACGGGCAGAGTGGCTGAAGCCTACCGGGTTGTGGCGGATGAGGACTGCATGGTGTACGAGCGGGTCAAGGAACACCTGCTGGCCTGCTATGCGCTCACCCCCGAGGCGTATCGAGTCCGGTTCCGAGCTCTAAAGAAAGGGACCCATGACTCCTACATGGAATGGGGGCACCGCATGCAACATGCTGTCCGCAGCTGGATCCAGGGATGCCAAGCCACCCACCCGGACCAGATCATCCAACTGCTCTTGCTGGAGCAGTTGTATAACTATTCACCTCCAGAGGTCCGGGATTGGGTGCAAGACCGACGTCCCCTCACCCTGCCCGAAGCTACCTGCCTCGCTAATGAATACCAGGACGCCAGGCGAGTACCTCCTCCTGACATCCGGCCCCCACCTCCCCAGTTCCATCCAGCACCCCAGCCTCATACCGCGCCACCGAGAGAGGACCCCGGCCACCGACAATCCACACCCTGGTTCCTCGGACCGGTCCCCGGTGCTATGGGTGCAACCAATTCAGACATATCCGGGACCGCTGTCCACTGACTGCCAACCATCCTGCCCCGCATCGCCCAGCACACCCTCCGGGCAGAGCTACGGCATATTGCTGCCAACATGAGCCGGAGCCAGAACCCACAGCGATTCCGGACGAAGACTGGGGCATCCTACATGAAGCAGACCCGATTGAAGCAGCTGCCCAAGATAACCGGCAGCACCATCGCCAAAAGGTTCGGGTGAATGGACGGAGTGCCAACAGCCTGCGGGACACCGGTGCAACCCTTACCCTGGCACATCCCCACCTTATTACCCCGGCTGCCTCCACAGGCCACTCGGTGGACGTCCGAGTCGCCGGTGGCCATGTTTACCAGATCCCTACAGCCCGTGTCCATCTCGATTGGGGCATGGATGCCCGGGACGTGGAAGTAGGGATCATGAAAGACCTACCAACCGAAGTAATACTCAGCAACGACCTTGGTCTGCTGACCTCTACTTTTGAGGATACCCACCCTGGCGGGGTATGCCCCATCACCACCCGTCATCAAGCAAGGAAGGCTCTGCACACAGACTCCGAGGGGACCACGGTAAGTATGACCAGCTCAACCCCGACAATACCCCCTCCCTGACCTGGGATTCCCCGACGGACTTTGCCCAAGCCACCAGGGAAGACGTCACCCTTGCCCCTTACCGACAACAGGCTGGGCGGGAGCCGGGAGGGGTAGGGGAAGTGAGATTTGCCTGGGACCAAGGGAAGTTGTATAGGACCTCCGGGGAAGCGAGAAGGGGAGTGGACCAGGTACCCCATAGGCAACTGGTAGTGCCGGGGAAATATCGGCGCGATCTGTTGAAGATTGGGCATGATATTCCCCTTGCAGGCCATCTGGGGCACAGGCGGACACTGCACCGCCTGACCCAGAGCTTCTTCTGGCCCGGGTTATCTGGGGATGTTAGGGACTATTGCCGGACCTGTGAGGTATGCCAGCGGGTAGGAAAGAGGGGGACACCCGGAAAGCAACCCTGAGACCCCTACCCATAGTGGGAGAACCATTTAGACGGATGGCGGTGGATCTGATAGGACCCCTGGCGGGGCCTAGTACTACGGGCAAGAAGTGTATCTTGACCGTAGTAGACTACGCCACCAGGTACCCAGAGGCCGTGGCCCTCCGAGATATCCACGCAGAGACCGTTGCCGGAGCTCTACTACAGATATTCTCCAGGGTCGGATTTCCCCAGGAAATCTTGTCTGACCAGGGCACGCAATTTACGGCCGAGGTGACCTAGCAGCTCTGGAGACTGTGCGGGATTAAACCCCTGTACAGTTCCCCTTACCACCCACAAACCAATGGGCTCTGCGAGCGGTTTAACGGGACCCTCAAGCAACTCCTTCGCACCTTTACCATGTCCCATAAGGACTGGGAACGCCACTTGCCTCATCTGTTGTTCGCGTACAGGGAGGTACCCCAGGAAGCCACTGGCTTCTCTCCCTTTGAGCTGTTGTACGGCCGGAGAGTCCGAGGCCCCTTGGACTTGCTCCGGGAGCACTGGGAAGGTGCTCTGGCCGAGGAGGGGACCTCTGCCATAGATTATGTGCATGAGTTTAGGGACCGGCTGCAGGAATTAACCGCCCTGGTACGGGACAATCTCAAAGTGGCCCAAACCAAGCAGAAGAGGTGGTATGACCGGTCGGCTAGGGACCGCACCTTCCAGCTAGGGCAGAAAGTGTTAGCGCTCCGGCCAGTCAAACAAAATAAGTTGCAGGCAGCCTGGGAGGGACCCTACAAAACTATAGAGAAGATCTGTGATACCACCTTCATCGCAGCCAGATGTTCGGATGAAAGGATCCAAAGAACCTTTCATGTGAACATGCTGAAACCATTTCATGAAAGAGAAGAGGCAGTAGCCGCCATCTGCGAACCGGACGCGGGGGATCTGGAGGATCTCCCCCTGCCGGTACTGCCTGGGGATCCGAGCGCCCAGGGGATAGCTGATGTCCGGCTGGGCGAGGGACTCAGTCCACGCCACAGGGAACAGGCTCAGCAGGTGCTACGGGAGCACCAAGACCTGTTCTCGTCCCGTCCCGGCTACACCTCTGTAGCTCTGCATCGGGTCGATACCCAGAGTCAAACCCCCTTGCGGCAGACGGCGTACCGAATCCCTGATGCAGTGAGAGACTTGATGCAGAAGGAGATCCGCGAGATGCTGGATCTAGGGGTAATAGAACCATCTGAGAGCCCATGGGCCTCCCCGGTGGTTCTAGTACCCAAGAAGGATGGCACTACCAGGTTCTGTGTAGATTATAGAAGGCTCAATGAGCACACCGTTACCGACGCCTACCCCATGCCCCGGGTAGACGAGCTCCTGGACCGCATTGCCCAGGGTCACTTCCTCACCACCATTGACTTGTGTAAGGGGTACTGGCAGATTCCCCTTGCCGAGGAAGGTGTGCCGAAATCTGCATTCATCACTCCGTTTGGCCTGTACCAATTTCGGGTCATGCCATTCGGGATGAAGAATGCCCCGGCCACGTTCCAACGCATGGTGGATCGTCTGCTAGAGGGGATGCAGGACTTTACCAGCGCCTACCTAGATGACATAGCCATCTTTAGTAACACCTGGGAGGACCACTTACAGCATTTACGGGCAGTACTGGACCGCTTTGGCACTGCAAGTCTGACAGTCAAACCAGACAAGTGCCACGTTGGCATGTCCGAGGTCCAGTACTTGGGCCACCGGATGGGCTGCGGAAGGCAGCGCCCAGAACCCACCAAGGTTGAAGCTGTCACCCAGTGGCCCACACCCGCACCAAAACCCAGGTGTTAGCATTTCTAGGTACGGCGGGGTACTACCGCCGCTTCGTCCCCAACTACAGCGCCATTGCCAAACCCCTGACTGACTTGACCCGCAAGAACCTTCCGACAGGTACTGTGGTCCCCTGAGTGTGAGGAAGCCTTCCAGCAGCTCAAGCGAGCCTTGGTGGAGGCCCCCGTGTTGACCGCTCCTGATTCAACTAAACGTTTCGTCGTCCACACAGACGCTTCTATGTTCGGACTGGGAGCGGTGCTGAGCCAGGTCGGTGAAGATGGGCATGACCACCCGGTTGCCTACATCAGTCGGAAACTTCTACCCATGGAGGTTGCCTATGCGGCAATCGAGAAGGAGTGCCTAGCCCTGGTATGGGCACTGAAGAAACTCCAACCCTATTTGTATGGGCGCTCCTTCACGGTCCTCACAGACCACAACCCCCTAGTATGGCTGAACCGGGTGGCCGGAGACAATGGCAGGCTCCTGCGGTGGAGCCTGGCCCTACAGCCCTTCAACTTTACTATCCAATACCGTCCTGGTAAGCAAAATGCCAATGCGGATGGGCTATCCCGCCAGACTGAACTTGAGATCTAAGGTGGGGTCCGTGGACATCCCCAAGTGGACCCGCAGAGGGTCTCACCGGGTCTGCCAACTGGTAACTTGGGGGAGATATGTGACGGGACGGCCGCCACTACGCTGTAGCGCAGTACAACAGTTCAAGTGTTTATTTATTTGTGTGTTATTAAAAGTTCGTTAGCCCATATTTTTATAAGTACCTCAATATGATTTTCCCTGTTGTTCCCCGCTCATTCAGAGCCACGGAAAGTTCACCAGACGAGCTGGCACCGAGCCTCAAAATAAGGGCTGCACCCACCAGGGGGGACCAAGGTGAACAAAGGGAAATTGGGCCATGGCTCTAGGCAGTGGCAGAAATCACCCCGGGAGGGCTGAGGGCGGACCAGGGGAGAACAATGTATTTTTTCCCCATAAATAAGATGTGTTCTCCATGAAAAATAAATCACTCTTGTTTGAACCTTTACTCCTGCCTCGGCTAGTAATTGGGGATAACAGGGCTTTGGGAACCGAGACGCTTCAAGGACCTCTCTACAGCGCTGCAACCTCGGGGTATTCTACGAGCACCAGCGGCACCTCGCTACCACACTACCGACCTCCAGGTGTACTCGGCGCTGACGGCGGATCCACTCTCCCCATACTCAAATGAGCTGATTATCAGGGGTATACTAGCAGCAGATTACCATAAGAAAGAAGTCAGAGTTTTAAAAATAAAGTGGGAATTTGACTGTTAGGCCCGTTTCAGACGAACGCAGTGATCATGTCCGTGTTGCCGCACAGTTTAACGTCTGTCATAGCATAGAATCATTATCAATAGAGACCCACACACGAAGTACGTGTGCACCGAACTGCGCACGTACAACGCACGTGGCAAATGTACGCAAGTTAGGCAAGAACGGAAAACAGCTACCACGGATGTGCAGAGTGCGCCATGTCCGCGTAGCGTTCTGTGTGAGTGATGAGATGTCAGACGCAGCGCATTTGCGACGTCCAGCACCTTGACGCACAAAATTAGCATTTTTCATATTAATTTTGATTCCCATAATTCCCTTTATTTTTTCTATGTCCGTCAACAAAAACGGATCGTGTGGTGTCTACAGTATCTTCCGTCAGTACATCAGTCCGTTGTGCACGCAGCAGAGTGTGCTCAGACTGCGTTCGTCTGACTCTAGCCTTAAAGTTGTTTTTTTTTCCACTGAAAAATCAGCACAGTCACAACAGTTATTCTTTACTAGTGGGGTGTATGTTAGGGTTGCACCGATACCAGTATCGATATCGGTGCCGATACCGGGTACTGCAGGAGTACTTTGTACTCGTGCAGTACCCCCGATATTTTTTTCCGATACCGGAAGCCGGCATTGAGCTGGCTTGCCGGTATCTGAGGGGCTGCGGCGGCTGTCCGAATGCTCTATCGGCATTCGGACAGCCGTCCCTGGAGCTGCTCACCGCAATACTTACCTTCCTGGGCGCCGCCGGGAAAGTCTTCTCGCGCGCGCTCCTTGGAAGGTCCCCAGCCGCGACCACGTGGGACCATGTGATCGCGGCTGGGGTCCTTCCAACGAGCGCGCGCGGGGAAACTTTCCCGGCGTCGCTGAAGGAAGGTGGTAAGTATTAAACAAAGTGAGCAGCTGCAGGGCCTGTCCGAATGCAGATAGAGCATTCAGACAGGCCCTGCAGCTGCTCTCCGCTCATACTTACCTTACTTCAGCTACGCCAGGAAAGTTTCCGTGCGCGCGCTCGTTGGAAGGACCCCAGCCGCGATCACATGGTCCCACGTGGGCCCTGCTGGGGACCTTCCAAGGAGCGCGCGTGCGAGAAGACTTTCCCGGCGTCGCTGAAGGAAGGTAAGTATGAGCGGAGGGGGGGGATCCATGAGCAGGGGGGGCAGATCCATGAGCAGGGGGGGCAGATCCATGAGCAGGGGGGCATAACCATGAGCAGGGTGGGCATATCCATGAGCAGGGGGGCATATCCATGAGCAGGGGGGCATATCCATGAGCAGGGGGGCATAACCATGAGCAGGGGGGCATATCCATGAGCAGGGGGGCATAACCATGAGCAGGGGGGCATATCCATGAGCAGGGGGGGCATATCCATGAGCAGGGGGGCATATCCATGAGCAGGGGGGCATATCCATGAGCAGGGGGGCATAACCATGAGCAGGGGGGCATATCCATGAGCAGGGGGGCATAACCATGAGCAGGGGGGCATATCCATGAGCAGGGGGGCATATCCATGAGCAGGGGGGCATAACCATGAGCAGGGGGGCATATCCATGAGCAGGGGGGCATAACCATGAGCAGGGGGGGCATATCCATGAGCAGGGGGGGCATATCCATGAGCAGGGGGGGCATATCCATGAGCAGGGGGCATATCCATGAGCTGGGGGGCAATTATCCATGAGCTGGGGGGCAGGATATCCATGAGCTGGGGCAGTATCCATGAGACCTGGGGGCTTTATAGGAGGTCTGTTCTTATTGGAAAGCGTCACATGACATAAAATAAACGTATCGGTACTTGGTATCGGTGAGTACTTGAACAAAAGTATCGGTACTCGTACTCGGTCTTAAAAAAGTGGTATCGGTGCATCCCTAGTGTATGTTCACAATATACTTGCATCATATTTCTGAGTAAGGTGTAAAAATAAATTTTAGGCTACCTGTTCCTATTTTTTTCTTGTTTTAGGGTTAGTGTGAGGGCTAGAATTAGGGCTCACAAGAGAACGTCAGACCCAAACACAAAGAAACCAAGAATCCTGAATTAATGTCCTTGTAATGGCTGGATAAAAAAAAAAAAAAAAGTGAAATGACAGAACAGGTAGAATACAAATGGGGTGGTAACAGCCAGAGATAGACAAGTTGATGTCATATAGCCAGAAAGGATCAAAGCCAACATCATATAGCCAGAGAAGGAAATCTGATAAGTCACAGTCCAGCACAGGGGAAAGCAGACAAAACCAGAACAAGTCAGAACACAAGGCTAGGATTACAATTTGTGCTTTGTTTAGGGTTACTGGTAAGGTTAGGGTTAACCCCAATCAACAGATTCTGTTCACATTTTTTTATGCACTCTTCACTACAATTCTATCATGCTCGCTTCATTTTTAAGCAACAGATTCTGCTATACAATAGCATTATTTCTACACCTTATTCCTGTCAGAAATGCTATGCATATAAAAAGTGGTGCGATTGTCACGATTTTTTTTAACATGGACGAATTTCCACTATATTTTAACAACTGAGACTTGAGGTCTTTGGATATTTAATCAGCAGCAACAAGGCAATAAACTACCTTTAGTAAACCATTAGCCAGAAAACAGAATTCTTGGAAATGTGGATTCTTCATTCTGCAGAATAGCATTTTCACAGGCTGGACATTATAAAGATAATTACACTTCAGGAAAATATGGTGGCAGCCTAGACCGAAATTCTTGTAGAACCCTTTTATGAGCAGGCCAGCCCCATTCATTGTTGACTTTTCTTGCTGGCCCCACTTTTGTTTCTAGACAGTAAAACTGAAATTATCTAAATGGCAATACATTTTATTTATTACTTTTATTCATCTTCCACAGGACTAATCGGAAAGACAGACTTGGAGAATGCTAGAATTGATGCTATAATCGACTCTATAGATGACTTCATATCAGCTTTTCCATGGACAGAGCCAGATGAAAATCTAAAAGTAAGAAGCATCTGAAATGTTACCAATGACCAACTATAGTTAGTTAAATTTATAAAAGCGCCAACAAGTTATGTAGCGCTGTACAATGGGTGAGGCAGAACAACAAAAATACAAGTTCAACAAACAGAACAGTAGGAGGGAGGACCCTGCTCGAGAGTTTACAATCTAAGAGGAGAAGGGTAATACGCTTGGTGAGGGTAGATAGCTACTTCCCATACCCAGCTGGGTGCACGGGGCTGTGTGGTAAGATGGAGCAAGAAATGCAGTAGGGGATTATGGAGTGGGCCGATAGGCTTCTCTAAAGTAATGCATTTCAGAGACGTCTTTAAAGGACTGGAGACACTGGGTGAGTCTGATGTAGCGGGGGAAGGAGTTCCATAAAAAAATAGGGGGCAGCTCGGGAGACGTACTGAAGGCGAAAGTTGGCGCTGAGGGCCCAAGGTGGCAATAACATAAGATTGGGGTACAGGGAGAGGACAACATCAGATCATTGGCAGAGCGAAGTGGTCGGGATGGTATGTACCTGCTAACAAGGGAGTAATAGGCGGGGGCGCAGTTATGGAGAGCTATGTACTGTATGCAAGCACAATTAATTTTGAATTGGATTCTAAAGGAAACAGGGAGCCAGTGTAGAGATTGGCAGTGTTGAGGTATGAGCCTGGCACAGGCGTCCTTTACAGACTGCAGAGGGGGAATCTGGGATCTCTTACGGCCAGCGAGAAGGGGATTGCAGTAGTCAAGGCAGCAGATAAGAGCTTGGATGGGCATTTTAGTAGAGTCCTGATTAACAAAGGGAAGGAAGTGTGCAATGTTTTTTTTTATGTGGAAGAAAATTTGGTGAGTTTTAGAGAGGTTTAGCTTTACGAAACAGGTAGTCATCCAGTTGGAGACAGCTGATAGGAGTGAGATCGGGAGAGGTAGAGAGTGTCAACAGTATATAGGTGATATTGGAATCCATAGAAAGACTATCAAAGTCAAAAATACAATGTGCCTAGCCATTTCCATTTTATTGTACTGTATATTATGCTATATCCTTTAACCACTTGGCTGCTAAGGATGCACTGATCGCGTCCAGCCAAGCAGTGCCTTGGCTGGGGATGACACGCTGAGCGCGTCCTATCTTTGCAGCCGCGATCGGCCGTTATTTCACCTGTTCGCTGCAGCCACCCATGCGTGCTGACATCTTGGATGTCAGCCCAGCCTCTGGGACCCCAGCCAAATGAATAGCGTGGGGCGTGATGACATCTATTCTAGGCAACCCCCCCTCCCCTGCAGGCACCTCCCTGCTATCTCGGGGGGTCCTTTGGACCCCTCTCCCTCCCCATCAGTAAGGGGCAGGAAAAAAAGGCAGGCACCGCTTGGAAGGGCACAGCCTGCACTTCTGAGCGGTGGCTGCCTTGAACCCCTTTAGGGGCTGGATGTTTATTCAATAAATTTATTACAAGTCTCCGTGTGCATCCGAGTTTTGTGGAGTATATATACAGTCATAGCCAAAATTGTTGGCACCCCAGAAAATCAAGTATTTCTCACAGAAAAGTATTGCAGTAACACATGTTTTGCTATGCACGTTTATTCCCTTTGTGTGTATTGGAACAAAACAAAAAAAGGGAGGGAAAAAAGCAAATTGGACATAATGTCACACAAAACTGCCAGGGGTGGAATACATTGTCGCTGTTGGCAGGCTTACGCAATTCATGGCCATCCATTGCAAACTAAACTTCCACCATTGTTCAACAGAGCTCAGTATTGAATTTATGCAAGGGTTAAGAACTACAGTGTTTTGAAGGGGTTAAGAGAGGTTTGTAAGCATTTAAAGGGTTAAATCTGGAAAATCTCTATGTTTAACCACTTCAATGCTAAGGACGCGCTCAGCGCGTCCTCAGCATTACCGCTGGTGTGCTGAGGACGCGCTGAGCGCGTCCTCAGTTTGGGGTCAGCGTTCGGCCGGGTTCCGGCCGATCGCTGGCCCCTCCGGTGCGGGCTGACATCCTGGATGTCAGCCCGGCATCCGGACCACCAGCCGCCATTATTAGGTGTCATCGCGGGGGCGCGATGACACCTAATTCAGGCGCCCCCCCCGCATGTGCGGAGGAGGCGCCTGAAAGGGAGGGGGGGAGGTCCTTTGGACCTCTCTCCCTCCCGATCGGTGGCACACAGGGGCTTAACCCAGGCATCATTTGGAAGGGCACAGCCTGCCCTTCCAAATGATGCCTGGCATTAACCCCTGGGGAGCTGGATCGCAAATCGGCGCTGAAAAGCGCCGATTCGCGATCCTTCCCGGGAGCTGGCCGACATCTTGGATGTCGGCCAAGCTTCCGGGAACTCCCCCAGAGGACTGGCGTCATCGTGCGCAGCACGATGACGCCAGTCCTAGCGTTAACCCCTAACTGCCACCAAGTGTGGAGATAGGGAGTTCCAATGAACTCCCTATCTCCCGATCCGTGGCAGCTAGGGGTTAAATTTTGATATCGTTGGATCGGCCAGAGCATGGCCGTTCCAACGATACCAAACATGAAAGTTAAAAATTTGTAAAAAAAAAAAAAAAAATTAAAAATAAAAATTAAAAAAAAAAAAAATAAACACATTTTTTTTATTTTTTTTGGTTTGTTAGTGTAGCAATATTGTTCCCATTTCAATTATAATGTGAACAATGATGCTGCACTAACGATTTTTGTATGCGGTGCGTTTGTTAAAAATAGTGTAATTTTCCCCAAAAAAAAATGTAACGAGACCCCATCTCTAATTTTTTTAACAAGCGCACCCCATACAAAATATAACCGCAATTGCTCGCATGTTAAAATGTGGAAAAAAACACTTTACACATTGTAAATTATTAAAAATTCATATTTTATTGCATTTTTTGTTATAATATACAGACATGACATAACGTATACATATAATAATGACATATTATGAATCTACCGAGTCTGACGGAAAGAACGATATATAATATGTCTGGGTCATATACTAAAATAAGCCTTAAAAACACGTTTAAACATGATGCGCAAAACAGGTAAAAAATGACCTCAGCACAGGGGCGGGAAAAGCCTCAGCAGCGAAAGGGTTAAATGAATTTAGCTGTTTTGGTTTCTTTTGTATTGTTTGAATATGTTTGGTGTGCTCTCCTCTTGTTTCGTTATACATATATATATTATTCATCCGTGCTTATGGAAACGCTGGGTCTCTACAAATAGCTTCCTATTACGCACGGATGAATATAGTAGCCAGGTGCTGCACAGGGCAAGGGACTCCTGTTTTCCGAGTGCAGGAACCGGTGGTTGAGATAGATAGATTGTATATATATACACACACACACATTTTATAAACTAGCAGGGTTATTCAAAGCGATCCGAATTGTGGTCGAAAGGTAACCGAACAGTGAAATTCATCGTACAGTTCCCTTTCTTGGCCATTCGGCTATTCAGAGAGCAGGCAGTTCGCCAAATGTTGGCGAATTGCCTGCACATACGGTGCCTGTTCGAGGGCAGTGAAATCTCCATAGAGAAGCAATGTTTCATCTATTCAAAGAATAAAAACCAGCAGTGAAAAGTTGCCTAATTGCCCGGCTGTTCGGTGGTTTCCTGCGGCAGATTTAATCAGGCGAATCCCATAGGCTTCAATGTTAAAAATATTGTCCAGGAGGTGGGGGATGCTTTAGTCCAGGTGTGGGAGGAGATCCCTCAGGAGACCATCCGCCACCTCATCAGGAGAATGTGCAGGCGTTGTAGGGAGGTCATACAGGCACGTGGAGGCCACACACGCTACTGAGCCTCATTTTGACTTGTTTGAAGTACATTACATCAAAGTTGGATCAGCCTGTAGTGTCGTTTTCCAGTTTAATTTTGAGTTTAACTCCAAATGCAGACCTCCATGGGTTGCTCAATTTGATTTCCATTGATAATGTTTGTGTGATTTTGTTGCCAGCACATTCAACTATGTAATGACCACAGTATTTAATAAGAATATTTCATTCATTCAGATCTAAGATGTCTTAAGTTTGTGTTCCCTTTATTTTTTTGAGCAGTGTATATACACATATATATATTTTATACACAGGATACCTGTATACACACTTTGATTGATATTGATATATATATATCAATATCAATCACAGTTGCAAGAAAAAGTATGTGACAACCCTTTGGGATTACGTGGAGTTTTGCATGAATTGGTCATAAAATGTGCTCTGATCTTCATCTAAGTCACAATTTGAAAAACAGTCTGCTTAAAATAATACAACAAAAAAGAGAAAGAAAAACTTCCTCCAACGAGCATCCTGATGTTCGTTGGAGGAAGTTTTTCTTTCTCTTTTTCGTGGTATATAGCTTATTAGGTTCAATCATTGTTCAGGGTGTTCACCTCGATTCCTATAGTGTTTATGAGGGGAAGTGACTGCTGTCTTCACCTACTAGCCTGTAGGTGTTTTTTTCTTTTTGTGATTAAAATAATACAACACAAACATATGTTTTCATGTTTTTATTGAACAGAACATGTAAATATTCACAGTGCAGGGTGGAAAAAGTATGTGAACCTCTGTACTTAATAACTGGTTGACCCTCATTTGGCAGCAATAACCTCAACCAAACGTTTCCTGTAGTTGCAGATCAGACCTGCACAACGATCTGGAGTAATTTTGGACCACTCCTCTTCACAAAAACTGTTTCAGTGTAGCAATATTCTTGGGATATCTGGGGTGAATCGCTCTCTTAGGCTAGGGTCAGACTGAGGCAGTGCGAACGCGCGTTCTGGCGCACATAATCACGGCCGCACTAGCAGCAGATGACGGGCAATGACAGCCAATATACGATGTACGGCCGCACAAAAGTCCGGCCGCGCAACGCAAGTGGAAAATGAACGCATTTTTTCGAGAACGTTAAACCGCTGGTACTGACGTACAGAGTGCGCTGCGGCCGCATAGCAGCGTGTGTGCGTGATTAGGAGATGTCAGACGCTGCTAGTGTGCGGCCAACATAACGTTCAAACAGCCGGATTTCCCTAGACTTCTTTTTACCCCATCGTCATGAAATATTGCGCATCGTCTGACCACTTAAGCGTATTCCGTGAAAAAATGCGTGCGCACGCATCGACGTACATTTTGACGGTGGCCGCAGAAAATGCGCTCATCTGTCCCTAGCCTTAAGGTCATGCCACAGCATTTCAATCGGGTTGAGGTCAGGACTCTGACTGGGCCACTCCAGAAGGTGTATTTTGTTTTGTTGAAGCCATTCTTTTGTTGAATTACTTGTATGCTTTGGGTCATTATCCTGTTGCATCACCCATCCTCTGCGGAGCTTCAGTTGGCGGACAGATGGTCTTACGTTTTCCTGCAAAATGTCTTGATAAACTCTGGAATTCATTTTTCCATCAATGACAACAATCCATCCAGGCCCTGAGGCAGCAAAGCAGCCCCAAACCATGATGCTCCCTGTGCCATGTTTTACAGTGGGGATGAGGTTTTGATGTTGGTGTGCTGTGCCTTTTTTTCTCCACACAGTGTTGTGTGTTTTTTCCAAACAACTCAATTTTGGTTTCATCTGTCCACAGAATATTTTGCCAGTAGTGCTGTGGAACATCCAGGTGCTCTGTTGCTAACTTCAAACGTGCTGCAATATTGTTTTTGGACAGCAATGGCTTCTTCCGTGGTGTCCTCCCATGTACTCCATTCTTGTTTAATGTATTCCTTATTGTAGATGTGTCAACAAAAATGTTAGCATGTGCCAGAGATTTCTGTAAATCTTTAGCTGACACTCTAGGATTCTGCTTTACCTCACTAAGCATTCTGCGCTGTGCTGTGCTCTTGCAGTCATCTTTACAGGACGATCACACCTAGGAGGAGTAGCAACAGTGCTGAACTTTCTCCATTTGTAGACAGTCTGTCTTACCGTGGACACATGAACATCAAGGCTTTTGGAGATACTTTTGTAACCCTTTCCAGCTTCATGCAAGTCAACAATACTTGATCGTAGGTCTTCTGGGAGCTCTTTTCTGCGAGGCATGGTTCACATCAGGCAGTGCTTCTTGAAACCAGTAAACCCAAAACTGGTGTGTGTTTTTAAAGGGCAGGACAGCTTTCAGCGACATATCCAATAATATCACACTGATGGAACTCAAGGTTGGCTTAGTGCTGGCTCCAAATAGCTCTTGGAGAAGTCATTAGGCTAGGGGTTCACATACTTTTCCCACCCTGCACTGTGAATGTTTACATGTTATGTTCAATAAACACATGAAAACATAGGTTTGTGTTGTATTATTTTAAGCAGACTGTGTTTTTCAAATTGTTGTGACTTAGATGAAGATCAGAGCACATTTTATGACCAATTCATGCAAAACTCCACGTAATCCCAAAGGGTTCACATACTTTTTCTTGCAACTGTATGTTACGGTTAAAGCCCAAAGTGCGGTTAATCCTAGGATTACCTGGATAATCCTGACTTTACCCAGGCGTCATTGGCAAATATCCAAAGTGAAATGAAATTTTGGACTTTTCCTAGGTAATCTGCAAAGTATCCAGAAGCCTCTAGGTACTCTGGTTTTCTGCACTGTTTTAACCGGGTAAATCGCACATTACCCTAGTGTTGTTGGATAAAGTGTGATGTCGGATATAATCTCTGCACGTGAATACAACACGTTATATATATATTGGACTTCTCAGCCAAGCCTCCAATATGGCAGGGATTATTATTTCATAAGAAATTTACACGAGACACAAATATCAATCGTTTATATTTCCTAGAAATTCTAAATTCTTTTAATTGTCTGTGTTTTGCTTTGAAGAATACAATAATCGGATAAAAACATATATATATATATATATTTATTACGTATACAAAAAAGTTTCAAATCTCATATCATAAACAAAGAATTATAATCCACAATCCATCAACACATTAAAACTAGCTTCACAATATATGTATCTCCTGTTAGTAACTGCATATATGATTAATATCATTTACCTTATCAGTTAGTAACTAATACACAAACGGTTAATAAACATTTCTGCTTAATACAACATGCATTTCCCCGCAAACAATGTTTAACCAGCTAGATCTTAGAGATATATATCTATCTCTCTATACTACATGGATCAACAAAAGAGGAGTTAATTTAAAATGATAAGTAATAAAAACTTATTTAGTGAATCCTCCCCTAATCGAGAATTAAACTTCTAATCTTTTGCTTTTTATTTTTAGTTATATAATTCCTTGCTTATTAATTTCAATCACAGTAATTTCCAAATTCAATATATATATTTGTATCAATCCTACAACAGTTTCTTTTAGGATAAATCCTTATGTCCACTTCTTCATATTTCTATCTGCAGAATAGAAATATTTAGATTTTTGGAGCTACCAAGAATCTGAGAAATCTCAGTCTATATGTTGCAAGAAATCTACAAATATATATAGAATTACATTCCTTAATTTAAATAGCTCTCATACATTACCTCTCCAATCTGGATTTTGACGAGTCTGCCTTGGAATTCTTTATGTAATGTTTTGGAATATGTGAATATTATCAATATCAGATAATCAATGCATGTGAGTCAGAGATTTGGTGAGAGTCTTGAGTGCATTGTCCCGGAATGATCTGCTAGCGATGTGTGTTAGCCTCAGAATGCCTCATGTCCTGGAATCTGCATACATTATGGTGTATGTCTCGGAGTCTCGGAGTGCATTGCGGTGTGAGTCTCTGAATCTTGAACTGACGGGATTGACTGCAACCAACATTGCCGCTTCAATTATAGTCAATTTGACATCACCAGCAATATCTTCACCATATCAAATATAATATTTACTATCCTCTAGAGGGCAGCATTGCACTTCTTAATTCCACCATTTCTTTTTAATATCCTTATCTCGTGTCAAAAGGTCAATCTACACAAAGACCGTCTCTTCTCCCAATGTAGACATTTAGTCTCTACATATCATATCAAATTTATATCCCTCACTCCTTTCTAAGTTTTTACTGAGTCTTAACTAGAAAAGAATTCAACTGTAACTCAACAGAATCTATTCTTCAATAATTATACTATTTACCACTTAAACTCTCTACAATATAAATTGGAGCGTCTATTTTCTACTGTAAATATAATAAAATACAAACTTGATTATAAACATATATTTTGTGAATATATTTTACCTTACAAAGATATTAACTCTTATATTCCTATACCCAAAAAACAAAATATCTTTTTATTTTAAAGACTTAAAACAGACCAATAAATTTAATTATGACAGATCTTAGCACTTAGCTTGGGCATTATATCACACAAAGACATTTTAAGGTTCCTTCACGTCTGGTATTTCTAAAATAAAAAAATATATAAAATCTCACCCAGCCATGAACTCTAAAAAAAAAACAAAAAAAAAAAAAAAAAAAAAACACGTTAATTTCTAACTAGGAAAATATGGAAAAAGAAAAAGACGGTCTGTAAAAACAAAATGGCTACAGGCATCCATTTTACTTTTTCCCTTCCAATATACCTGACAGTGATGCACAATTAAACATCGTACTTTATCCGGGTAAACTGCAAAGTATCCAAACATCTCTGGGTTCTCAGCTTTTCTTGGGTTTTCAGCAGGTTACAGTTGACTGAATTCCGAGGATTACCCGGATAAAGCTGCAAACTGTTATCTGATAAAAGTAACAAAAAACACTGAAATTGTATCCAGTCACATACCACACTAAATAACCGTCATGTAACTCTGTGTTAATTGTCTGAAAATTAATTTATGAAGATAAAAGATATTATATAGAGTAACCTGATGGTTATTATGTTTTATAAATGATATTTAAGCACATGTGACACATAAGATCATGCAACTCTTTCACGTTCATATTTATTTTATTTATAAAAGGATTTTACCAGGAAGGATACATTGAGATTTATCTCGTTTTCAAGTATGTCCTGGACATATCCTGTTACTCTGTATATTTATTATATCTTCAATACATTTTAAGGTTTGTCTTTTGCCATTTTCATTGATAACATCCATAGATCATAGTAAAATTCACTTTTACCGAAGCTGCAAAAAAAATGAAAATCAATCCAATGCTAGTGTGTGTGTGTGTGTGTGTGTGTGTGTGTTATATATATATGTGCATGGTGTGTATACATGGGTCTGGTGTGTGTAATATATGTTACGGGTAAAGCCCGAAGTGCGGTTAATCCTAGGATTACCCGGGTAATCCTGACATTACCGAAAACCGCTGAGTAAAGCTGCAAAAAAAATAAAATGAAAATTTCGGACTTTACCAGGGTAATGTCAGGATTACCTGAGTAATCCTAGGATTAACCGCACTTCGGGCGTTACCCATAACATATATATTACACACACCAGACCCATGTATACACACCGTGCGCATATATATATATATATATTATACACACACACACCAGACACATGCATACACACCACACACAAAAATATTAGCATAGCAGTTGTCAGGAGACATGGTAAACATACAAATGAAGCAGTGTTTGCAGACCCCTGGCATTGCAGGGGTTAACCACTCCAGACTCTGCACTCCTAAGGACTCCCAAGCTCAACACACACAGCCACCACCACTCCTAAGGACTCAAGCTCAACACACACAGCCACCACTCCAGACTCTGCAGTGCCTCCACCCAGTCCTAGACCAAAACTCATTCATTCCCCTCCACCTGCTGCCACTTTATTCTAATCAACCTGTAGCTTGCTATTTTCTCTCTAGCCACCAGATCCACGCTCCCCAGCTCCCCTTCTGTTTCACTTACCCCTGTCCTTTAGATTGTAAGCTCAAAGGATGTCTGGTTGAGCATTTGTGTAAAGTGCTGTATCAGCAGGGCAATTATCCTACGGGCAGGGCCCTCTGTTCCTTATATGTTTTAGTAGGTCTCATGTCTGCACTCCCACATTGTACAGTGCTGAGGAATATGCTGGCGCTTTATAAATACAGAATAAAAAAAAGATGTAGCTGCCGTCTTTACAAAGGGGTGGCCCCCCCCACCCCATGTCTTCTGACTCCCTAGTTGCACATAATTGAAGTGTAACCAAGAGGGAGGGTATTTACACAAAAACAGCATCCTTATCTCGCTGTGTCGGTGTCAGGGAAACATGCAGCCTATAGCTTCAGAGAGCAGCTCTACCTCTCGGCTTCTGAACAAAGGGAGCACAGTTTCTATTTTTTTTTAAGTGCCGGATTCTGTGGGGCTGATCAAAGCAGAGGGCCGAGTGTCCTGCACCCATCTCACATGCTAGAAGCCGGCCGTGACTCTCCAGCTGCCTGTCCGACCGAAAACAAATCACGGAGCTCAACCTCAGAGAAATGCAGTGCAGATTTACTGCCACAGCGCCACCTAGAGGCACCAGCCATCATTACATGCTGGATTTTCGGCCCGGTTTTTCCTATCGGCAGACAGCTTAAAGTGCCATTATCGGCAGATAAATTCGGCCCCCGAAATTTCGGTGCATCCCTAAAATATTCTATATATTGCAGATTAGAAATTTATATGCAAAATTGCCCATTTATCTTTCATTTCTGGTCTTACTGTGCAATTCAGTTCTCAGTAAATGCAACAGCAATATTTCAAACTAGCAGTGCTTACTAGTAATAGGATAATATTAACAGAAAAAATCAAATTAAGTAAAATAAAATCTCAGTCTCCTGTGAAAGCCAATTGAAGACAAGACTCTAACTAGGAGCTAATAAGAAGACAAGTTTATGTTATTTCAAGGTTCAGTTTGGGAATGGATACATACATTTTTATCAGTACTGGCAGGAGGCATTAATAACTCCCAGTTCAACACCCTCTCAAAAAAATATTGCTGTGGAAATCTGACAGATTCACTCTAGTGTCAACAGAACAAAACATCTATAGAATCAGTGGAATAACAATACAAATAAACCGGATTTATTATTTATCACTGCAGGAAAAATTTACCGCCTTATTTTTAGATTTAAAATTGATAGGTCTCCAAATAACCTCAATTGTATTGTGTTTAATACAGAAACAGAAGCAAGATGAATATATTAAAAATAATGCTCCGCGTCTGTTGGAAGGCTTGGCCAAAAGCTTGGGAGACAAATCATATTTTGTTGGCGATTCTGTAAGTAAACCTTCATATATTACATGAGTTAACACATGCCGAAAGATTACATATTATAGTCAACTTATTTTATAACTAAGCAAATCTTCATGTCGATGGATATTAAGTGATACTGACATTCTTGTACAAAAAGGTGGCTTGGAAACTATAGGGTCTATTCAAAGAAAACTGAAACTCCGGAGAATGACCGGAGAAGTTAAAATTCTAGGTCAAAATAGCCAAACCAGAAAAATTCTCCCCTTTATCTCACTTTCCAGATTGTTCTCTTCTCCTGCATTTCTCCCGGTTTTCACCTTTCTCTGAATAACCCTGTATAGTATGGGCCAGCAAACTTAGTCCTTCAGATGTTTAGAAACTACATCTCCCCATGAGGCGCAGTTAATCATTAGGTTGACAGAAATTCAGTTCCAAACATCTGGAGGGCCATGGTTGTTGACCCATGGTCTAGAATTGTGGTGGCGCACTAGATCTGGGCTTGGTTTAGTGGTAAATACAAAACCACATGCCTACATATCAATCACAGTAAAAAAAATGTATGCTAAAATAGAATTCCTTACCATCAAACCTGTATGCTTTGTTATTTGCATAGACCATCACGTGTGTGAAGTCATGAGAAAAATTTTATCACGTAGTGATAAAATATTTATAAATCCGTGTTATGCTGGGAGAAGCTTTCCTTTGTATTCTCTAGGCTACCCTCTCAAATAATTAGTTTGGGCCTCAAAGGACACCCTACAATTAAACCAGCCCACAAATATGGAGGTTCCAACACAAACTACTGCAGCTATAACTGATCCTCCTTTACTTTCCATTACTTCTAATCTAGGTTTTCCATCCAACAGAACAGAGTCCTTGATGTGTATAATACAACAGATCACGCCTATCTTATTTTACTGTATTCTAAGGTTCATCCCCCTAGGCCCCTAGACTCCAAATCACACTCATGCCAGGACTAATACTACTTTTACATTTTACTAAATCACTCTCAGTGTACATCATTCACTCCAATCAACTTTGTAAAGGTGATTGGACTTGACCACACCTCCCTTTCATTATTTAGATATTGCTCCTATATGCAACATTCCAAGACCCTATTCCTGCCAATGTATGGCCTATTTTACAGCAGTCATGTTTTTAAAATTACTTTCAAATCTTCCTGATGTCTTAATGCAAGATTGTAACCTTAAGACTGTTATCTCGCTGGTTCACGACTCCTTATTCACTTCACTGGATGTACCAGAGAACCTTTGACGTTTGATAGGTTTGCAGGAACCGCATAGCAATATGCACCTTGTTAGACCTTATATTCCCCGCATACCGGTCCACAGTGCTCAGACACCAAAAGTACCATCACGGACCAACGGTGAGATTCCATGGTTGCTGCACGCTTTCATTTTGTCTCGCCCTTCACCTGTTTCTCCAAAAATTCTGTCACTGTGCACTTACAAAATGCTTCTAACAAAGTGGAGATGACCCTCTACTCCAAAGGATCATAGGATAGAAAGAAAACAAGAGTGGAATCAATGTGTAATATGGTCACAACAGTCTGACTTTTGAAAGGAGTGTAGGATAAAAAAAAGCACCACAACCGCCTTAGGTTACTCCATTAGTTGTAGTTCACATTCATTTTAGAAGAATTTTCCTCCACCCCATATTGCATTGGATCTGCAGAGTGACTGACGATCCCAGCTTTTTGTGCACTCACCGTCACCAAGTCCCACGACCAATTTTGACCATTAACTTCCTTTTTAATGTTTTTTGCCCCAATATTGGACAAGTCAGAGACATTCTTCCTTTAAAAGCAGTGGTTCCCAACCCTGGTCCTCAAGTACCCCTAATAGACCAGATTTTAAGGATTACCTTGGAGAAAAGAAGACTGAATCCTAAAGTCACTGAGCAGCAAATCATATCAACTGTGCAATGCTTCAGATATCTGGAAAACCTGACCCGTTAGGGGTTCTTTAGGACCAGGGTTGGGAAGCACAGCTTTAAAGAACTCAAGTCACCATGGTCTACAATAGTCATTATTCGTTGGATCACAACCTTATTTTGATACTCCAGTAACCCATCTCATTTAGTTTCTCAGGCTTTTAAATTCTTCAACAAAACGAGCAAGAAATATACAATACATACAGATAATAAAAACAAACATTGCAATAATTGAATTGTCATATTTTTTCTAGGTAACCTGGGCTGACTTCCACTGGGATTGCATCAGTGAGGGTCTTGAACACTTTGACCCAAATTTTGCCAAGGAACATGCAAATCTACAAGCTCTTAAGAAAAGAGTTCGATCAATTCCAACAATTGCAACATGGCTAGAAAAACGTCCGTTCACTGAGCACTAACTTTCAAGATAAAAAAAGAAAAAAAAAAAAGGCATATTTTTGCTTTGATGTAATCCATATATCACTGAAATAAACGTACATGCAACCCAAATTTTTTTTGTTGTAACCTTTTTTTGTCCATGACAAAGTGTGAATTAGCCACAATAAATCATAATTAAAGACCTTGACTTCAATATTGTATATATGTTATTTTAGTAGTCTAATTAGGCATCAATCCATAGTTGAGGATTCCATCAAGATTCATGAACTGATTTCATACCTGCTGAGCATAGATGCTACATATTGCAGGGCAGGGTTTTTTTTTAAAAAACATGCTCCTCAGCATGTACCATACATTTTATATTATAGATCCATAAACACATAGCATCTGCCAATACTACACTTTACACACATATCTAAACAAACCAAATGCATATTAGGAAAATAAGTGAAAATTTGAATAATACCTACATATAAGGTAGATTATTCACATATAGCATGACTTTGTGTGTGATCCAGGAAATGCAATTGTGTGACAGGTTTTGAGTGCAGTTATAATAAAAGATTAAGACCTTTTTCATGGAAACTAGTTTTGAAAACGGAGGCTACATCCATTCTAATAAGCTTGAGATGTATATTTTTGGAATTAAAGTTTTTTACCTATCCATTGGCAAGAGCTACCCATTCTTTTGAAAGGAAAAGGGAGGTTTTGGTGTACCTATATTACACACCTGAGGCGCGTGTACCGGGCCAGTGTTTCTCCACAGGCTCTGGGCAATGTGAGTTGATCCATATAGATTCACTAGTTTGTGTGGGATTCTGTGGAACTACGCAATGATCTGGTTTTATTGTTGTTTTCATGCATAAACATCTGCAAGAATCTGATGAGACGGGGGTCATCCCTGAAGAGACACAATGCTGAAAATTTGAGCCTTAACTCTTTAGGCTCTGTTCCACGTGAGTGGTTTATTGTCACACGCATATTTGTTGAAATTGACTATACTTGTTACGCTATGTCTCTCTTTTTCTGTTTCCATATATGTATGCTGTGAAAAAAATTGTCATCCAGTCCATTTGGACGTTTATTTCAATCATCACCTAAAAGGGTAATATCTTGTGTGTATACACAGTGTTGAGGTGTTTGATTAATTTGGTATAAGCACCCTATCGTTCTATACATTCTGTGGGCTATTAAGGCGCTTTCCTAATTGTGTCATAGGTTTTACGAATATAAGGCATTTTTTAGGGAATCCCCTTAAGGATACAGCTGCCATATAGTTCGTAGATTGTGAGGAACCATTTATCATCCCAGCGCCTCTTCTGTTATTTTGTTCTTGAGATATGTTGCCTAGAATGGCCGTTGAAATCTGTGCAATCATAATATAATCATGATGCAGCAAGAGTATTGTCTGCAAACAGCCTGTCCGCATTTATACATACAATACAGATTCTGGGGTGCTTCCAAATCCCAGAGTCACCAACTCTCCAATAACACATTGAAAGAAAATAGCGGCCCAAGAACTCCCAGTAAAAGGCACTGGTTTAGACACTAAAGCAACGTTTCAGATGCACCTCAGTCTTAAGAGGCTTTTCTGCCTGTGCAACTGAAATGTTGCTTTAGTGTCTAAATAAGGCCTTTTTCCCATTACCGGGAGTACTTTGCCCCCTTTACCTTACATCATAAACATCGTGCGGAACAGAGCTCAAAGGAGACTAGGACAAGAAAAATCCAAACACTTGCAGGAAAAGCTTCACTGTGAATTTTCTGCTCCCACTGTTTGGATCTTTTGAAATGACTTTCACCAGTGTATGCAAATTAGACAAACACTGGCACTTACTGAAAAACTCTCCATGTTTTTTCTTTTCGTTTGAATTTGTTGAATGGTATTCTAGAATATTTTTTTTAACTGTCAGGGTTATTCCAAGAGAATAGAAAAGTCACCACACGTTCGTTGACTTTTCATGCTCTTCAATTCGTTGCGATTTGGCAATCTCATTTCGGCGACCCTGTGGTGTATTCAGCAAGCACCACAGGGCCGTCGTAGTGCAGGGAAAAGCCGCTGCAAACCCGAACACTCACCGCAAAACCCGGTGAACGCACACCGAAACCCGCAAAAACATCTGGATTAATCCTGCCGAACACGGAGAAATCCGAGCAGCCGCCGATCACAGCGCAGAGCAGCTGCCGGAGAAAGCGGACACCGCAGACGAAGGGAGTGGAAAAAAAAAAAAGGAAAAACAGTACACTTGAATATTTGAAAAGTGAAATGCTGTTTGCAAAGAAACGAGAACAAGAACGAAAATGTTTGAAATTTACATATAAGGGCCAATGAATGATAATAAAAAGGGCTGTTACAGAAAAAAGAAAAAATACAATTTATAATAAAATAAATGCCTAAAAGATCCTAAAAAAAATATCTATAGACTTTTTTTACTGCAGAATATTATAATCAACGGTTTATTAAATATTGTGTTAAAACAGGAATTTTTCTTAGTATTGAAGCCTATGGGATTCGACTGAATAAACGTGTCGAATTAAACAACCGAACAGCAGGGCAATTCGGCAACTTTTCACTGCTGGTTTTTGTTCTCTGAATAGACAAAGCATTGCTTCTCTATGGGGATTTCACTGCCCTCGAACAGGCAACGAACAGGCACCGTATGCGCAGGCAATTCGCCAACATTTGGCAAACTGCCTGCACTCTGAATAGCCGAATGGCCTGGAAAGGTAACCGTACGCTGAATTTCACTGTTCGGTTACCTTTCGGCCACAATTCGGATCTCTTTGAATAACCCTGTGTGTCTTAAATGTTAGGCATTGACGAAGCCACTCTGGTGTTTAAAACATGCTGCACACTTAACCTTTTATGCAGTTCCACCAATAATCTGAATCCGTTAATGCACTGAAACTGTTTTTCCATTATTTTTGACATTGGGGCTGTTTGTTTTCAAACGTCTTCGATACACCAATTCCGTGGCTCACAGACAGGGTTACAATTTACAGTTAACATGTTTCTGTAGACTGCCTTTCAGGTGTAATTTCATAAGGAGGTTGAGCACCATTATCCAGAATGCTTGGAACGCTGTGCAGCCTTTTTCCAGGGACATGACGCACAGAGCAAGCACATCTCTGTGAAGCATATCCACGCACTTGGGCTGAACAGAGTCTCCCATAGTGGGCTGTGCTACAGGGATCGGAGCAGCTTTGCTCAAGAGCAGGACCCACCCGGAGCATCAGTAAGGAGATTTGTACTTTAAATCTGGAAGGCTCCAAAATTTTTGAATTCCAAGTAAGGGGCACCCAAATTGTATTAACTTTTCAATAAACTTGAATTTCAGCCATCAAATCTGATGGGTAACAGCAGAGTATACGGTAAATGCCTGGTAGCACCAGGACTCTCTCCCCTTCATAAATATCATATAGATTTATAAAACCCACACATAAACTTACAAATATTTTATTTCTTTACGTTTCTTTTACAAAAAGAAAGAAAAAAAAAAGCTCAACTCTTGCATTATGTTTAAACAATGGATTATTGATAAAACTCTGAGGCATACATTGGTAAACTGTATTTTTATCCAAGTTGAGAATGGCTTAAAGAAACATACAAGAAAATACATGTAAATATACATAAAATGGATGTCAAAAAGGCACATGTACAGATACACATCACCTATTGGAATACAGCAGAAGAATCAGAGGTAGGAAATATTACAGTGCAAAAATACTGACAATCTAAAGCACTGGTGGTGGATTGTTGTTGAAAACAACAACTTGCCACAAAGCCCTCAGTAGACAGATTTTTTCCTGTATTATTGGTCATTTAGCTGCATCCATTTTTCTAGCTGGACACAAGGTGCCATTAGATGGTCATAGTAAATGGCTGTAAATGCCATTTTAGCAATATTCATAGGACATGGTTTAAGAAAGAAAAAAAAATACAGAAATTCATAAATGCCAGTATAATAAGAAAATTGCATTTTAGAAACAAGATATGGCATTTACTATCTTAAAGACCTAAGGATTCTTTGAGTAAAGTTGCCATGTCCAGTGGGATGTTTCCTTCATCTCCTAAAACAGAAATTAAAAGATTTTCATATGTTTTTTTAAATGCAACAATTCTAACAGAACTACTTAACAGGTCTTTTGTGAAGCAGTCACTAATGACGACTTTGACTTTAATAGCAATAAGCTAAACATTAACAGGAGAAAGAATACCGTAGATACTAGAGTATAGCGCGACCCGAATATAAAGCGATGGATAGAGATTTATTATAGAAATAAGAGAATACTCAAGACTCGAATATAACGCGAGGATCAACATTTTACTGTACCGGTAAACATTAAAATCCTTCCAGGTTCTCTTAACACAGTAAGAGTAAGGCTCCCCCTCAGGCCAGGGGTGTTCTGCTCTAGAGTTATTGCAGTTGTTACCAAGTATGAAGCCACCGGCCACCGTCTTCTTTACTAGCGGTTAGATGGCCGGTGGAGGCGAGCGAGGTGAATGATTGGCTTAAACGGAGTCTGCCCTCTGGCCGTGATGGATTCCACCTCTCCGGAATCCGGGCGTTCCTGAAGTGTTTGCAAGCATCAGGGAGCCCGCATACACTTCAGCGAGACTACTGTAACTTTCGGAAGACTTGGGATCCAGAGCAAGGCAAGTGGTGTTTTTTTTTTTTTTACATGCGATGCAGATGTCACGAATAGAACATGACCCCTCCAATTTTAAGGTAAATTTGTCACCAAAATCTAGCGGTATACTCGAGTATCTACAAATACTCAAATAGCAAACGCTACACAAAGAAAAAACAAACCAAGCAAAGCATATTATACATGTAACAAATTTGTACTTTAGCTTTAATTTTTTTACACATTACAAGTGCCAAAGAATAGAAGGAATTTAAGTTTGACGAGATGTTTATTGCCTCAAGCACCCATCATATTAGCAGAAACTGGATTATGTTCATTTTAACAAAAGCATAATTATTAATTATTTCAGTAATTGTACATCAGATTTATATTCTTTTGCTACAAGAGGCTGTTATGGGAAAATTTAGCCTGAATCCAAAACAGTCTTCCCCCCCTAAAAATCATATTATTTTCAAAATTTTACAAATTACACAGCTTCTGTCAAAAATGTAAAAATACGCACTTTATAACTACAGTGTAAGACTAGAAAATGCCCCATCATGTAATAGTTTACAAAGACAAAATATGAACAACATGTAACTGTTATGCATTTTCCTTGAACTAGGTTATTAAAAATAGAAAAGCCACAAATAACACCTCTTACCTTCAACTAACCCCTTCTACCAAGCGATTTGGAAAATATTTTTTTTTAATTATACAGTAAAAATATTTGGGAATATTCCCAGTGTATTTAACGTAATAACCTATTTGGAAGTCAGGTGTCCATGGCCATCTACTGGCCAAATGGGGTTACTGCAGCTCATGGCTCTGTACATCAGCTGGGGAAAGCCCTATATCTCAGGGCATTACCCAACAGATTTTAAACAGCTTTAGCACCTTGGGTGTTATGCGCTCCAGCCTAAAACTTTGGGGAATCTTCTGAAGCCCAAAAGCAAACACAATTTGTTTACAACAAACATTTAATTTTTTTTTGTTGCCCTGCTCAGCTGTAAATCGAGATAACCTGTATCAGGCACCTAATGGTGCCTTTTAAGAACTGAGTTCTCAATCTTGGGAGTGAAGAGGTTAAAGCAGGGGTCAGCAACCTCAGCCCTCAGCAACCTTGGCTCCCTGATGTTTTGGGAACTACATCTCCCAAGATGCTCAGTCACCCATTAGGCTGACTGAGCCACATGGGAAATGTAGTTCTCAAAACATCTGCGAGCCAAGGTTGCTGACCACTGATCTAGGGGGACCAGGATTGCTGACCCTTATATTGAAGTCATTATATTGTACGAGTTTCTCTAATGTACAAGTTAACCAAAATTCATTCTCATCTTTGGTCAAACGTGTTTCCTGGGAACTTGGTACTGGATTAAAACCAGTACCAGGGTGATACCACTTAAAGAGGATTCCGGTCATTTAGAAGCAATCTATGGGTGTTTAAGATTATATTTAGCTTTTTCTGCAAGGAGTGAAAGCTAAAAGGACAGTATAAATGTAGTTGAGAAAGAAATGAATGTGTATCTGAATATACCCTATCATTTGTGCCAAAAATCATAAGTAAAAACACTACTTCCACAGAAAATGTTTACTAGAACAAGAAAACCAGTCTTTCACATGATACTAGATAAAAGACTGATAATCATGACAATAACACAAAAACATTCCGTAGATGTTACGGCATAACCGCAATTTCCTTTGCTATTTAGATAAAGGGGTTGAGCAAACACCTCTGGTCAATGTTCAGAAGAGTCTTCTTTAACTATCAATATTATGAACAACTTGTTTTATAAATCTTGCTTAACAAATAGTAGCGATAACTAGAAGCTTGATTTTTTAAGAGCAAAAAAGAAGAGCTCGTAAAATAAGGTACACGAGGAAAACGGTCACTTTTTCCCAAATATTAAGCGACAAACTCACCTGTATCTGCAGCTGTCATATCTTGCTCTAGTCTTAATTTCTGCTGACTGATCTTGAGCATAGACTCTTCAATAGTGCCTTTGCCAATTAACCGGTAAACAGTCACTTCCCTAAGACACAAATATATGCACGGCTTTATTAAATCACATGGTAAAATCAAACATTTTAACTTCTATCTATAAAATATATTTTTATCCGTAGATATAGATGTGTGGCATAAAACGTCACTAAATCCATAAAGTGAAACTTTTACTAAAATTGGTAACAGGATTACACAAGCAGCTAGTAAAGCAAACAAATATTTTCATAAATACTCATGTGAGAGAAAGTGGAAACTATCAGGGTTATTCAAAGAGAATCGAAAAGTCACGGCACGTGACTTCAATTCAGCTTGATTCGGCGATCCCATTTCGGCGACCCTGCGGTGTATTCAGCAAGCACCACAGGGCCGTCGTAGTGCAGGGAAAAGCCGCCGAAAACGTGCCGAACACTCGCCGCAAAACCCAAGCGAATGCACACCAAAACCCGCAAATACACCTGGATTAACACCGCCGAAGACGCCAGAGAAACCCGAGCAGGAGCCGATCACCGCGCAGAGCAGCCGCCGGAAAAACCCGACACCGCAGACGAAACAGTACGCTTGAATGTTTGAAAAGTGAAACGCTGTTTGCAAACAAACTACTGAGCGAAAATGTCTGAAATTTACATAGAAGATCCAATGAATGATAATAAAAAGGGGTGTTAGAAATTTTTTTTTAAAAAAAGGGAACTTTTTTTTTTTTAAAAAAAATCCCGAAAAATGCTTAAAGGAACACTCTACTCAAAAAAAATCACCCCCCGTTTTTTTATCCTAACCTATCCCTATTCCCTTAATAAATCTTTCGTTTTTATTTTTTTTCTTGTAACTGTAATACTTACCCTAAAATCCTCTTGTTTCCAGCGGCGTTTTATTTTATACTCACCTCCCTCCTCTTCCGCTCCCGTCCTTCTTGCTTCTTGGCTTCTGGTTTACGTGAGAAGCGCGCATGCGCGCCTCTCACATAAGCCAGCCAATCGGCAGGCTTCCTCCCGGCTCCCTCTGAGGATTAGTGTTGCGCGCAAGAGGATGTGCGCAACACTAACCCTCAGCCGCTGCCGCCAGCTACTGCGGCGAGCTGGAGACGTCATCGCGCTGAAAGCACGATGACATCTCCTACTCGGCAAAAGTCGGCAGAAGCGGGAAATATGATTCCTGCTCTGCTGACTGACAGCTGGGAGGGCGGAGTAAACTCCTCCACCTCTCTCAGCTGTTTTCAGCATTTTCAGCTGATCGGCTGCCGCTCCCGTCCTTCTTGCTTCTTGGCTTCTGGTTTACGTGAGAAGCGCGCATGCGCGCCTCTCACATAAGCCAGCCAATCGGCAGGCTTCCTCCTGGCTCCCTCTGAGGATTAGTGTTGCGCGCAAGAGGATGCGCGCAACACTAACCCGCAGAGGGAGCCGCCAGCTTCTGCGGTGAGTTGGAGACGTCATCGCGCTGAAAGAGCGATGACGTCTCCTACTCGGCAAAGGTCGGCAGAAGCGGGAAATATGATTCCCGCTCTGCTGACTGACAGCTGGGAGGGCGGAGTAAACTTCTCCGCGTCTCTCAGCTGTTTTCAGCATTTTCAGCTGATCGGCTGAGCGGAGGGAGGGGGGACAGAGGGCAGGATACTCCGGGCATCATGACCACCTAAAATAGCTTAGGTGGTCATATTGCTTAGAGTATCCCTTTAACATCCTAAAAAAATCTAAAAATAGAGTTTTTACTGCATAATATTATAATAAACAGTTTATTAGATATTGGATTAAAACAGGAATATTTTTAACATTGAGGCCTATGGGATTTGCCGGAATAAACCTGTTGAATGAAGCAACTGAATGGCAGGGCATTTCGGCAACTTTTAATTGCTGGTTTTTGCTCTCTGAATAGACAAAGCTATGGGGATTTCACTGCCCTCGAACAGGCACCGTATGTGCAGGCAATTCGCCAACATTTGGCGAACTGCCTGCTCTCTGGATAGCTGAATGGCCAAGAAAGGTAACTGAACGCTGATTTTCAGCGTTCGGATCTCTTTGAATAACCCTGCAAGTCTTGATGAGTCTCTACCACTCATATTCACATTTTTTTTTTCACTAACCAGAATGGAGTCTGAAAACTACCTGCTAAGAAGAGTGACATTGCTCATAAGCTGCTAACCATCCATGTTTCCTGGTAAAATAGCTGCAAAGAGAATGCTTTGCTGAGGTGTTAAAACGCAGCATTAGAAACACCCTTACCTGGTTTGCCCAACTCTGTGGCACCGATCTTCTGCCTGCTTGTCGTTGTAGGGGTTACAGTCTATGTCATGAATTATGACAACATTTGCAGATGTAAGATTGATTCCAAGGCCACCAGCTTTGGTGGATAGAAGGAATACAAATATGTCCATATTTGTATTAAACTCATCTATAAGATGTATTCTGTTAAAAATAAATAATGAAAAAATTATAATTTAGGACTTGCGTTGGACATTATTTCTTACAAATCGCATTGGTTCCACTTGTATTATTTTGTCTCATTCACGTTCACTATTGATCAGGAAGGTCATAACGTCAATTCTCAGTTTAAAATAGGATTATACTGAGGCTTTAAGCAAAACATGAGGTACAAGATTCAATCCAATCGCTAAACATTGTAATTCATAATAATGGAGGATACCAGACTACCAGTAATAGGGAGCCACAAATGCTAATTACTCAGCATGAGCTGTTTATCATTAACAGGTCCCAGTTACCAGCTCTATGATGCCAGCCTCATCACTAGGACCCTTTCCCGGTAAAATCACATTCGCTTTTGACAGTCGGTATTTTTTCCTCATTACCACCCGCAACTGAGAACAACAAGCTATCTTGTTGTTCTAAACACACTGACTGCCGCAGCATTAGAACTTCCGACACCAAATATAGGAAGTGCAAATGTGCTTAGGGTAGCTGTAAAAGTCGAGCAGCAACATGAGTTTGTGGATCAGCTGAAACAGCTAATCATCCATTAATACGCGAGGAAGTTCTACATATATCTGAAATGCTCTCCCTCGTACGGTCAGACTTTCCCCCAATTTCTCTTCCTTCAAACGCTCCCTTAAAAGCGTTCCAACTTAGTGAAGCCTACCACCCAACTCACTGACGCCACAATCACTCTCACCTTGCAGTCCTCTCCTCCTGTTTCCAACCCCAACCCTTCTAGATTTTGAGTTCCTTCAGGAATAGGGCCCTCATCTCCTCCTGTACTGTTCGTCAAATGTTGTTCAATGTATTGTAACCCCATCTATACTGTGCCTATTGTACAGCACTGCGGAATATGCTGGCGCTTCATAAAGAATAAAAATATACAGTAACGAATGGAAAACAAAGTTCTGTATTCTGGCACCACCTAGTGGTTCCTTTGTGAAGAGCTTAGTTTGATACCTCTGTAGTAGGTTGTCTGTTGGTACTCAAGACTGGTGTGCAAATAAATGTGGAATTGTGCAAAATAACAAAGCAAAATAAACTATATACAATACATAAGTGTGCAAATGCGCATTCAAGAGGGATGGATTCCCAAACACATTGTAAACATGTACATGCGCAAAATAGCAAAGTGATATAAAATAGTGTGTACATACACAGAACGTGCAGATAAAAAGGGGATGAATTCCCAAACAGAATGCGAGCTTGCACATGTAGCAAACTCTATCACTCAATAAAGTGCAAAGATAGAGCAGATACCCAGTACAATCGGTATATGCAAAATAAGGCATATAATCAGAATTGGAATGGCAGTAAATCTTGAATAGATGTGGAAAGTATCATGCAGGTCCACAGTCTTAAAAAAGGAGACTGAAATTTCAGTCAGAAAACAAATGTAAAATATACAATATATATATAGAATGCAGCAGCTTATCTATGCCTGGGTAGAGTGGCATATCCCGATCTACTCAAATAAACAGGATAAAGATGGATGAGCTGAGTACAGCGCTTCCTTCTGTCAGTTCCTTTAGGAGAATAGCCTGGGTCTTCACCAGTATGCAATTGATGAATGATCCTCAATGCCTCAAAAGGAAACATAAAACAGGGCATAGGGTAGTAGACCCTGACAGCATATCTCAAAAATAAGAATGATTACTCACATGGGATGGTGTCTCAGGTCAGACACCGGATGTGAAGGTGTTGTGGAAATTTTATTATGTGGACATTATAGTCTATAGTCATCTGTCTCCCTGTGTTGGATTTGAATGTGGTTTTAAAACCAAGCCACACCTCAGGGGGCCGGTCCGACATTCTAGTCCACACCTCTGTCCTTTTGATATGTAAATGTATTTACTGGACAAACTTGTTTTTCTGTTGTATAGTCAGTGGCCACTGGGCGTTGTCCTATTGTGTAATAAATGAGACTGACCATGAGCCAGGAGCTCACTTGGGACTGAGGGCACTTTGGACTTGGCTCTTGGCTGAGATGGTCAGATAAACTCCAACTAGAAGCAGTGTGTGGGGCTGTGTCTCTTTTCTGCGCGCGTGCAGGTACGTATGGCAGGGATGGCAGAGAGCTGCTTGTAAGTACAGCGGATCAAACTACATTAGGGAATTGATAGTAGATTAATTTCCAAAACAAAGGCGGCTGGCGACTTTTGTGGGAACGCCAGAAGGAAGCTCTTAACTCTGCTCACCCATCTTTATCATACATATACAGTAGTCCAATGGCAGTATCCGTTAAAGGACTGACAAATATTTTCATCCAAGAAAGTCACAGTTATAATAATAAATCAGAACATGTTGACACTGTCTAGGTCAGGGGTCAGCAACCTTGGCTCCTTGATGTTTTGGAAACTACATCTCCCATGACGCTCAGTCACCCATTAGGCTGTCTGAGCCACATGGGAAATGTAGTTCCCAAAACATCAGGGAGCCAAGGTTGCTGACCCCTGGTCTAGGTGGTATTGCACCTTATAGAATCTTATAGTTTTGTAAATAAATAAAATCACATAATATGATGTTATTGCACATTAGAAACGCCTATCTACAAAACTTAATATACAGCATCTCAGCAAATCCAAGAAAAAGCATACCTTTCAGAAATTTGTGTTTTCCCATCGAGTCTGACATATCTATGCTGGTGGTGTTTTAGGAAAAATTCTAAAATATCTAACATCATGGTAAACTGGCTGAAAAGTATAACTCTATCACCCTGGAACAAAAAAAAAGAAAAAAAATTATGAGGAAACTAAGCAATTAACAAGTTGTATGAGAGAAACACAACAGGAACAAAAAACACCAAAAAAAACACTACGGTGCATTCAGATCACTTTTACAATATATAAAAAATACCAAGGTGTATGGGAGCGCATAGAGCATGTACAGACAAAGTATCAAACAGTCAACACAACCAATGTGTCAGATGGTATGTCCGTGGTCTTTAAGTCAGAATGGTTCATAAATCCTAGAAGAGGAGAAAGAAAGAGACCATTGTGCAGTATATACTGGAAGCAAAGGACCACACACTGATGGTTATACAACTCACAAGTGAGGAGTCTTCAAGACTCTAGATGTACGTCTTTAAGTCTCTTTATGGGGGACTTCACCCATATGGTAGATGCTTGTCCCGTGTGGTAGATACTTGTCCCGTATGATGAATACTGTATCTTGACAGTGGATGTATCTCAAATGGAAGAAAAGTACATAGTACAGTACTGTATAACCAGAATATATATATGTATATAGGAGCACACTCACGTGTTTCAGAACCTCCACTAAGGGTGGTTCTGTAATCGCGCCTTGGACCTCTTATCGCTTGAGGGGGTCCCACCTCTTGGGCGCTGCTTTGGATTCCAGGAGACAGGAGCGTCAGAGTGGAGATCCAGAAGCCACTGGCCTTTCAGAGTGGAGATCCAAAAGTCGCTGGCCTTTCTTGGTATATATCCAAAGATCAGGGTGGATAAATAAAATCAAATGTAATGGGATAAAAAATAAAATGATACAAAATAAATAAATAAAAAAAAATAAAAAAATAAAAATTCGATTGATAAGGCCTGCAGATGCAGGCGAAACGCGTCTCGATTTACATTTAATAATTTTTTTTTTTTTTTTTTATTTATTTTGTATCATCATTTTATTTTTTATCCCATTACATTTGATTTTATTTATCCACCCTGATCTTTGGATATATACCCAAGAAAGGCCAGCGACTTTTGGATCTCCACTCTGACGCTCCTGTCTCCTGGACTCCAAAGCAGCGCCCAAGAGGTGGGACCCCCTCAAGCGATAAGAGGTCCAAGGCGCGATTACAGAACCACCCTTAGTGGAGGTTCTGAAACACGTGAGTGTGCTCCTATATACATATATATATTCTGGTTATACAGTACTGTACTATGTACTTTTCTTCCATTTGAGATACATCCACTGTCAAGATACAGTATTCATCATACGGGACAAGTATCTACCACACGGGACAAGCATCTACCATATGGGTGAAGTCCCCCATAAAGAGACTTAAAGACGTACATCTAGAGTCTTGAAGACTCCTCACTTGTGAGTTGTATAACCATCAGTGTGTGGTCCTTTGCTTCCAGTATATACTGCACAATGGTCTCTTTCTTTCTCCTCTTCTAGGATTTATGAACCATTCTGACTTAAAGACCACGGACATACCATCTGACACATTGGTTGTGTTGACTGTTTGATACTTTGTCTGTACATGCTCTATGCGCTCCCATACACCTTGGTATTTTTTATAGTTTGTTAGGAGTGGAGGATACACTCAGCTGGTGAGCTGCAATTATATAACCACCTTTCTTTTTTAACCACCAAGCGCCTATACACTCACCTTTTAGGTCCTTTATATACACTTTTACAATATGTTGGAGCCTTATGCTAAAATAGTTTAGTTATTGTCACATAAATCTGCACGTAATACTGCATAACAAAGCAAAAACAGATTTGACAACAATGAGAAAAAAATAAAGGAAATATCACATTGCCTTAAGCAGGGCTCAAAATTTCAAGTCCCAAGCTACTAACCAGGGCCATAAGAGTTACTCGCCACCAGTTACTCCACCTACCCCCTACCCAGTCCTTAACTCTGCCCCTAAACACACCCGCTTAAATTAGCTTATGAAATTACACTGTTAAAGGCTTTATTTAGAATAAAGTTACAAAAATAACATTAATACCCAGACATAAGACCCCAGTGTGAGCAGAGTGAAGAGGCAGGGGAGCTCCTCTCCACACCCCTGCCAGTGACCGAGACAAGCTTGGTCAGGTTCAGCAGCTGATCCCTGCCACTGTGCAGCCTGGGGAAGGGGGGGGGGAGGCTGCACAGTGGCACCGCCGGAATATGCAGCACAAAATAATTTATTGTACTTTCTGCATGTGCATTTTTACTCGCCTTCACTTAATTTCCACTCGCCAAATGCGAGTAGACGAGTGGAAATTTTGAGCCCTGGCCTTAAGTATTCAGACCCTTTGTTAAAACAGTTAGCTCAGATGCATCCTATTTCTTTGGATAATCTTTGAGAGGATTCTGCACTTTACAGTACAGGAGGTGGCAAATGCCATAGATTTGACATGATTTGGAAAGGCACACAACTGTTTATACAACGTCTCCCAGCTTTAAGTGCTAAATCAGAGCAAAAACCAACCCTTGTGGTCAAAGGGTAGAGACTGGATTGAGTCAAGGAACAGATAATGGGAAGGCCCAGAAAAAGTTTGGCTGCAATGACATTTCAAAGAGTACAGTGGCCACCATAATTCTTAACTGGAAGTTGGTTTATGTGACAATGTTAAAGGACTCTTCCTAGAGTTAGCTGCCTGTAGCCAAACTGAGCATTTGGGACAAGAAGGGCCTTGGTAAGAGAGGGGACCTAGAACTCAATGGTCACTGAGCTCTAGAGATCAGTGAAAAGATGGAGAAAGCCATAACTGCAAGTTTCAAATGACCTGGCCTTTATGGCAGATCAGAAAGCCTCTCGATCCTGCAATAGTCATGAAAGCATGCTTAGAATTTGCACAACAAGCACCTAACACACTCTCCGACTGTAACTAACAGGATTATTTAAATTGATGAAATAAAGACTGTTTTGTTTGGCCTTGATACAAAGCATCGTGTCTCTAGGAAACCAAGCACTGCTTATCACCTGCACAATGCCATCCCAAAGGAGAACCATGGCATTGTAGCACCATACTTTGAGTAGGTTTTTATTGATGGAGACTGGTCGGAGTTCAGGGAAAGCTAAATGCACAGATATCCTCAACCAACCAATCAAGAAAACGCCTCTGGCTTAAAGAAAGTTGAGTGCCCTTGAGTGGCTCAGCCTGCATCCAGACTAGAACCCAAGTGAGCATTTCTGAAGAGACCTGAAAATGGACTTAACCATCTTGTTCTATCAACCCTGGCGGAACTTTAGAAGATCTGCAGAGATGAATGGCAGAAACGAACCAAAATGCAGGTGTGCAGAGCCTTTCACGTCACACCCTGAAAGACTAGAGGCTGCAATTGCTGCTTAAGGTGCTTCCACCAAGTGTGGTGTTAAGGGTCGGAACACTTGGGTCAACGAAATATATCAGCTTCTTTTAAATAAACTTTTAATGTCACAATTCTGGTCTATGCATTATTATGTAACACTGACCGTGTTAAATCCTTAACATGATGCAACAAATCTCTTTAGATCACCATTTTGGGCAGCAAGGCAATGGGCTGATCTTTATCTGGATGGCAAGAAAGACTCACTAGTGAATTGATATTCTGAACCTAGAGCCCATATTATGGGATTAAGATGGAGGAGCTTTAAAGCAAACTTTCCCAGTAGTCCCAGGGCTGAATTTATAAATGAGTAGGTATGTGCCTACAGGAGCCTGCCACAAGAGTGTGCCTTGCTCTAAATTTTTTTTTAAAATTAATTTTAAAATTTACAATTTTTTAAACCCTTGTAACGCTGGAGCCAAATGGGTTAGAAGGATATAGCACATATCGTTGGAAAGGCCAGAGTATTGCCTTTCTAGTGACACTGCACATGACCAAGTTAATTTTAAAATAAAAAAAATAAGTATATTTTTTCTAATGCAGCATTATTATTCACAAGTATAAAGTAAACAGTGATGCTGCACTAACTCACCTTCTCATTTTCCACACTGACAGCAAGTGTAAAGGTTAGGGATGCACCGATACCACTTTAAGACAGAGTACGAGTACAGATACTTTTGTTCAAGTACTCACCGATACCAAGTACTGATACTTTTATTTTATGTCACGTGACGCTTTCCAATAAGAACAGACCTCATATAAAGCCCCCAGGTCTCATGGATATTGCCCCCCCAGATCATGGATATCCTGCCCCCAAGCTCATGGATAATTGCCCCCCAGCTCATGGATATCCTGCCCCCCAGCTCATGGATATCCTGCCCCCCAGCTCATGGATATCCTGCCCCCCAGCTCATGGATAATTGCCCCCCAGCTCATGGATAATTGCCCCCCAGCTCATGGATAATTGCCCCCAGCCTCATGGATATGCCCCCCCAGCTCATGGATATGCCCCCCCCAGCTCATGGATAATGCCGCCGCCCCCCACCCCCCGCTCATACTTACCTTCCTTCAGCGACGCCGGAAAGTCTTCGCGTGCGCGCTCCTTGGAAGGTCCCCAGCCGCGACCACGTGGGACCATGTGATCGCGGCTGGGGTCCTTCCAACGAGCGCACGCGCGGAAACTTTCCCGGCGTCGCTGAAGGAAGGTAAGTATGAGCGGAGAGCAGCTGCAGGGCCTGTCTGAATGCTCTATCTGCATTCGGACAGGCCCTGCAGCTGCTCACTTTGTTTATACTTACCTTCCTTCAGCAACGCCGGGAAAGTTCCCGCGCGTGCGCTCGTTGGAAGGACCCCAGCCGCGATCACATGGTCCCACGTGGTCGCGGCTGGGGACCTTCCAAGGAGCGAGCGCGCGCGCGCACGCACGCAGACTTTCCCGGCGTCGCTGAAGGAAGGTAAGTATAAACACAGGGCAGAGAGCAGCTGCAGGGCCTGTCCGAATGCCGATAGAGCATTCGGACAGCCGCCGCAGCCCCTCGGATACCGGCAAGCCGGCTCAATGCCGGCTTCCGGTATCGGAAAAAAATATCGGGGGTACTGCACGAGTACCAAGTACTCCTGCAGTACCCGGTATCGGCACCGATATCGATACTAGTATCGGTATCGGTGCATCCCTAGTAAAGGTGAAGGCACAAAACATTGTTTCATTGACATCCAAAACCGTGGCACTGCAGTGAGCAGAGACTTTGAATCCTGCATCTCTGATTTTTACACTGCACAAGGTTAAGTGAGGCATTATTGAAAAAGGACAGCGTCTGACCTAACAATGCCAAACATGACATGTAATGTGTAAAAAAACAAAAACAAAAAACCCTTTTTGCTTTGTTCTGAGGCAGTTGCATTATGTGCTTTTACTTCTAAAGCAAACACTAACTCCTAACTTGCCTCATTTCTCACGCTTGTAGCAAATGAGGTGGTAATGGCGCAATGCGTTATTACGCACTGGTTCAACTAAAACACAAGCTCTGCTGAGTGGAAAGCGGGAGACCTTTGGACCCCTGTATCTTTACAATCCACAAGTTAGTGGTCACTGGACAGGTCAGCGTCTGGCCTTTCTAAATGATACCAAACATGACCATGAAATTATTAATTAAAAAAAAAAACACAATTATTTTTGTACAGCAAAGGCAAGGTCCATTTGTCATGTATAAAATAATCAAAAAATGTGGTAAAAAGACCCTCTGTCACAGCTGTAATTTGATGCCCAGAATTTTGGTTGCTCCTCGCCGAAATGGAGCATCATTTTCCAAAGCTAGGGTTAGGCAACTATTTGAGCTTGTTTTAGGCTTAACCAAAGCCCAAAAATTCTGCTCCATTTTTGCTTCACTTTAAAGGCAACATATAATTCCCCTTTTCATGTGAATGCAGTGAGAAATTGTTGATCATATTTTAAACATATGTGTTTCCACCCAAAACAAAAATTTATGTATATTAGGCGCTATTTTTTCTGGAAGGGGCACTCCAGATTTCTGTGCCTACAGACGCCTGAGACACAAATCCAGCCCGAGTAGTCCCCTCTGAATATGAACATTTAACAGTTGTCCTGTGGGGTTCATACCATTGGATAATATGAGGTCTTCTCTACACAGTTGGTCTAGTTTGCAGGCTAGACATGAAAGGTCTCTCCCTTTTAAAGTAGTTTGTAAGTACCTAATTCCATTGGCAGGACTATATATATCACAGTATAGAAGTCACATGCAATCACCAGTTCATTAGCCAAACTGTGAGTAACATTGATTTTCTGTCAGCTGTATACATACAGGTAGATAAATTATAAAACAAATTCATCAGACTTGGAGGGTTATTTACTGGAAAGCACTTTATTACAGATAATGAG
Organism: Leptobrachium leishanense; assembly: GCA_009667805.1. Lineage (NCBI taxonomy): Eukaryota > Metazoa > Chordata > Amphibia > Anura > Megophryidae > Leptobrachium > Leptobrachium leishanense. The sequence continues at coordinate 385,051,682 of CM019063.1, read as the reverse complement.
AAGAGAGAGGGAGAGAGAAGAAAAAAAACCACACACCCATATTGAAGCCTGCCAGTCATATGCGCTTTTAACCCCTTAGTGACCGGGCGGTTTTACACAAATCCGTCTTTTAGTGACCGCTGCTGTTTTTACGTTTCTGCGCTGTTAGTGTTTAGGTCAAATTTTCCTCTTACTCGTTTATTCGACCCACACATATTATACACCCTTTTTCCCGCCATTAAATGGACTTTCTAGAAATACCATTATTTATAAAAAAAAATATGAAATATGAGGAAAAAAATGGTAAAAACACACTTTTTCGTAATTTAATCCCCAAAATCTACAACCACCAAAAAGACCCCGGCTAAATAGGTTCAAAATTTTGTCCCGAGAATAGAAATACCCAATTTTTACATGCGTTTGCTTTTTAACCCCTTCACTGCTGAGACAGTTCATCTATGTGTGCTGCGCTCATTCTGACCATTTTCTGCTAATTATTTTTAGATGACAGCCTAGGTCCTATCTAATTAACTCCCCCCAGACAAAAAAACTTTTGAATTTTTTTTTTTTTTTTAATTTTTTTAATTTTTTTATTATTTTTTTTTTTTTTATTTAATTTTTTTACATTTTTTTTTTTAAAACCAAACCTGGTCATGTTTGGTATCATTTGAAAGGCCATAATCAGGCCTTTCAAATGATGGCAAATATGACCATCTAGCTGCCATGGATCGGGAGATAAAGGGATCCTTAGGATCCCCTTATCTCTACATGACAGCTAGAGGGTTAACTGGCCCACTGACATCCTCACACATATGGTGAGGTTGTCAGTGGGTGGGGGGGGACCTGGAGGCTTGGCTGACATCCAAGATGTCAGCCCCCCTCCAGGTTTGAATCACGTTTTGGCGCCAATTGGCGCTGCAACGTGATCCGGCGGCGAAACAGTTAATGCCATACACCACTGGAAAGGGGAGGCTCTCCCCTCTCCAGCGGTGCAAACTGCATCTCCCTAGCTTCAATGGTTGGGGAGATAGAGGGCTCCGAAGGAGCCCCCCCTCCCCCCCCTCCATTGAAACACATGGGGGCACCTTCTGATGACGTCACCACGCAGCGTGGCGACGTCATCAGCCTCGCCTGCCCATGTAAATCACATGGGCAGGCTTCCTCCCTGCCAGATCGCCGTGGGATCCGACGAGGGAGGTGAGTATCGGGCGGGAGGGGGATTTGGCGCCGCTGACGTACCCTGTACGTCCGCGGGTCTAAGGGAGACCCGAGGACAGGACGTACAGGGTACGTCAGGGGTCATTAAGGGGTTAAAAACACACTGTCATTAGAGATCACCGTTTCCATACCTGTCTCTTTTTTTCGGAAAGAAGACTATCCAGTTCTTCAAATTTCCCAGAATCTAACAGCGCTTCCTTTTCAAGCCTAAACGGATAGATGCTGGTGAATTCGCCACACAATCTGTGCAGCTCAAAATCTGTCATAACTTCCATATCTTCAAAGATTAGCGCTGGGTTGGCTTCGCAATGAGTGGGTTCCTAAGAAAAAAAGGCAGAAGAGCAAGAAATCAAGACGAGTCAATTTTAGGCCTCTTTCAAAGGTAAAACAGTGTTGAAACCCACAGTTCATTATCAGTTTATTTATTCGCCATATTTAATTGGGATTTTCTGCACGATTATTTCTTCATTTTTTTTCTCTCCCCTCGAATCCTTTTTTTTTCTCTCTCACTTTTTTCTCCTTTCTGGCTATCCTCTCCACTATTGAGAGACGGCAAGAGATACACAGACCAAGAAAGGAGGACTATATTTGTGCATCGCTTAAACATAAAGAGAAGTAAATTTTAAGGAATTTTTCCCACTGGTATTCATACTGTTGTATTGGATATCATTGAATTTGCACATTTTGCACATTCGGACACTGTTGCACTTTATAGACTCTTATAACCATCGCACTGCTGGAATTTTATATATTGTTGCACTTTACTGTGTTCTATGGCACATTGCACTTTTATATGTGTACATCGATTGAATATTTGTCACCTTAAGATTGAAGCACTTTAAGACTGAAGCACTTTATGTTTGATATACCTCTTTGTTGAAGTCTACCTTTAAATCTATTTTTGATGCGCTACAAAAGGTTTTATCTATAATTTCGTACTCAGTTTGTAGTTGCTTTGAATATTAACCTAATTGTAATAAAGAAAAAGTCTGGCTGTGATATCCTATAAGAATAAACTCTTATACTCATCGCACTGCTGGAATTTTATATATTGTTGCACTTTACTGTGTTCTATGGCACATTGCACTTTTATATGTGTACCTTGATTGAATATTTGTCACCTTAAGATTGAAGCACTTTATGTTTGATATACCTCTTTGTTGAAGTCTACCTTTAAATCTATTTTTGATGCGCTACAAAGGTTCTATCTATAATTTCATTTTTGGTTAATGCAGATTTTGGTTGTTTTTTCTGTATATTGCGCTTACCCCTTTGGGCAGCATCTCAACACTATAGTAATCTGGTTTATAAATAGGCGCCTACGCTGTATGAGATATATATATATATATAGATCGTTCTTCTTTTTTACAAACTGAGTATGCCTTATCCACGATCTATGGGAACAGAAGTGTTTGGCATTTTGGAATGTTTGCATGTAATAATGAGATCTGTTTAGGCTTGGGTCCAATCAGCAAGGTGAGATTCATATAGGCTTCATACACCCCTAGCCTGAAGGTAATTTTTAAAAAAAAATATATGTTTATGGATGGATCAGACACAGGAAGAGAGAATCTTACATTTCAACAATGTTTCTGTAAAGCATAAACAAATACATGTTTAATTAACCCCTTAGTGACCGGGCGGTTTTACACAAATCCGTCCTTTAGTGACCGCTGCTGTTTTTACGTTTCTGCGCTGTTAGTGTTTGCGTCAAATTTTCCTCTTACTCGTTTATGTAACCCACACATATTTTACCTGTTTTTCTCGTCATTAAATGAACTTTATAAAGATACAATTTTTTTCATAATTTCATAGAAATTACTATAAAAAATATTGTGAAATATTACAAAAAAAATTGAAAAAACACCACTTTTTCGAACTTTGACCCCCAAAATTTCTTATGTATCAACAACCGTCAAAAAAATTGAATTCCTTAGTAGTTTCTAAATTTAGTTCTGAGTTTAGCAATACCCAATGTTTACATATTCCTCGCTTTTTTCCTTATCTTATGCAACAATAAGTGCAAGTAGCTTTGCCAGTAGTACTTTGCCATTTCCAAAGAGTTTATTTTCAAAACTAGTGATAGTGACATTGTAACACTGATATCTGTCACTAATTCCTGAATAAAAAAATATGTATATGTGGAGGGTTAAAGTACACAAATCAAGGTATTAAACTTGGGGTATTTTGACTCTTTCCATGCAAACCATTTTACCACAAATCTATGCCAAAGTTTGAGAAAAAAAAATGTTGTGGTGATTTTTTTTTTTTTGAACGCAATTTAAGAATACATGTACTGTGAACTTTAAGGTTTACTGCCAAAAAGCACCCCAAAATATGTTCAGCAACATCTTCTGAGTAAATTGATACCACCCATGGATAGGTATGTCGGGTCATTTGGGGGCTAATAGGCCTTATTTGGGGGGTGCGCATTTCAGTTTTCCAACTTGGAATTTTCACATTTCGTCATCATGCACCCATGTCCTATTTGGGACATTTTTGAAGCCGGCCAAAGTAATTTACCCCCATCAAACAATATATTTTTAGAAAGGGCACACCCTAGGGTGCTTCAAAGAGTTGTATTTTAATACTTTCCATGCACTAGCTCTATGTCAAACTTTCAGGTAGTCACTTTTTGTGTTATTTTTTCACACACATTGTACTTTAGGCATGAATTGTCAAATCCAGTTATGGGTTACTGCCAAAAAACACCCCAAAATATGTTCAGCAACATCTTCTGAGTAAAGTGATACCACCCATATATAGATTTGTTCTGTTGTTTTTGGGGTGCTACGCCAATCTTTTGACATGTGCTTGTCAATTTTCTAATTTGACATACAGTATCTTCTTTTTAGGGGCCTTTTTACATACCCCAATTTTATGAACGTGCATATATTTGGTAAGCTAACAACCCAAAGTATTGTAAATGGAGTGTTTTTATGCCATGGATGCAACCGTTTGCTCCAAACAAATTGGATACGGTTTGTGGTCATTTTTCATTTTCACACCCACATCAGTTTTGGACTGTGATTTAGGAGACACTGCTGTTTGTTACTGCATGAAAACTCTCCAGGTTGTTTTCTGCAAGGTCTCCTGAGTACACCCATGCCCCCCATGCATAGGTTTGCCAGGATTTTGGGAAGGTTCAAATACAATTTTTATGACTTTGTCATTGGAGTTGAAATTGAGATTATTTCTTCAGCTAGGCCTATCTTTGGTTTTTGGTCTACCGCATACCCCAGTTTGAATTATTGCCAGAAAATTGTTTATATTTGTTATGTTGACACCCCAAGGTATTGCATATGGAGTGCTTTGATGCCATGGATGCAACGGTTTTAGCCCAAAACATTTGAGAAGGTGTGTGGCGGTAATTTTTCAATTTTCAGATTTTTACGCCCACATTAGATTTGGACTGTGATTTAGGAGACACTGTTGTTTGTTACTGCATGAAAACTCTCCAGGTTGTTTTCTGCAAGGTCTCCTGAGTACACCCATGCCCCCCATGCATAGGTGTGCCAAGATTTTGGCAAAATACAGCACCAATTGTAGAACATAAAAATGTAGGAATAAAATGTAAAAGTCTGGTGCAGTAAAAGAAAAATAAACTAAACTAAACTGAACTAACTAGAGTGTAAGAAAAAATAGAAAGGAAAAAAAAAAAAATCACAGATCACGCACAGTGTGATATATCTTGAAACAGTCCCCAAGACACAGACCGGGTTGTCCAGGGCATTCTGGGCAGTAAAAGATTGTGTCTCTCCTCTGCCCCCTCTTGAAACACACCCTGCATCTTTTTTGGGGTTTCTGTTTGCCCTCAGTAGGGGGGATTTTATAAATAAAATGTGTAGCCCCAACTCTGTCCCCCATCACCGCCCGGGGAGCATGTGCATCCTGGTACAAAAACCCCGAAATGACCTGGAGCTGAAACTGTAAAAAGGACAGCATCACTCCGGGGTTTGCCTTTTTGCAGAGCAAAAAGGCATTGTGGGCTGCAATTTGCATTAGGTAAATTGCAACCTTTTTGGACCAGGCCCTTGACTTCCGCATAATCTGGTAGGGCTGGAGCAGCTGATCTGCCAGATCAACCCCACCCATATGCCGGTTATAGTCTTTGATGCACACTGGCTTCTTGATGCGCTCAGCTCTGCCACGTACAGAGACCTCCACAGACCTCTCAGTGTGGATGGTGGATAGAAGGTATACATCCTTCTTGTCTCTGTACTTGACCGCCAACAGCTCCTCTTGGCGCAGAGCTGAGGTCTCCCCCCTTTTTAGCCGGGTGCGGACAAGCTGTGCTGGGAAACCTACGCGGTTCTTGCGAACAGTACCGCATGCTGCTGTATCAAAACAATACAGCATCTTGAACAAAGGGACACTCGTATAAAAATTATCAAGATACAAGTGGTACCCTTTGTTCATCAGGGGAAAAAGTAGGTCCCACACAATCTTGCCACTGGTTCCCATGTGTTCTGGGCAACCTGGAGGGTCAAGGCTACTATCCTTTCCCTCGTACACCCGGAAGGCCTGAGTATACCCACTCTCGCTGTCGCAGAGCTTATACACCTTCACTCCATACCTGGAGCGTTTGGAAGGAATATACTGCTTGAATCCCAGCCTTCCCTTGTATTTCATTAGGGATTCATCCACGCAGATATTCCTTCCAGGTGTATAAGCCTCTGCAAACCTGGCGGCGAAGTGGGTAATCAGGGGGCGGATTTTATACAGCCTGTCAAACTGGGGATGCTCTCTAGGAGGGCACAGGCTGTTGTCACTGAAGTGCATGAAACGCAAAATGTTTTCATACCTTCTACGTGACATTGATTGGGGGTAAATGGGGATAGAGCAGATGGGGCTACTGCTCCAGTAGGAGCGAATTGAGGGCTTTTTTATGATGCCCATCAGCATAGTAAGTGCCCAGAATTTCAGAAATTCTGGCACATCTAGCGGGGTCCATTGCTGCCTTGCCAAGTAGGAGTCTGGCTTTGCAGCACAATGCTGATGGGCATACAGATTTGATTGGGCCACGATGTGGCCCAACAAATCATCCCCCATAAACACCTGCAAAAACTGTGTGGCGGTAAATCCTGCAACATCAATATTGATGCCAGGATTTGCCGTGAAAGGAGGGATATCTGGCCTCTGGCGATGAGGCACTACCCACTCCTCAGCTGGAGCTGTGCGTCTCCTGCATCAGAAACATCACTAGATACATCAGCCAGCGTAGATGATGTATCTAGCGACGTCTCTGAGCAGTTAGTGGGGTCGAAATCAGGGTCTGAGTCTGACGCAGATGCCTCAGATTCTGACGCCAGGATGGCATATGCCTCCTCGGCGCTGTACACCCTCTCAGACATTATATATAATAGATTATAAAATTTTATAATTATTATATATATAAGCGGATTATTGGTTCTTAGAAAAACCGTTGGGTTTCACAAGAAAATACAAATAAACACCTAAATCTCTCTAAACCTGCCTCAATTCTTCTAAATCTCCCTAAATCTGCCTCAATTTTTATAATCTCACTAAATCTACCTAAAATCTCTAACCTGTCAAATCTGATCTCTCTCTCGCTCACCAAAACACAAGTGAGGAGAGGGAGGGAGAATCACAGAGGTCAGAGCCAATATTTACAAAATATTGACCTGACAAATTAGAAATTTTATTTAGATTTTTTCTTACTTCTGATTGGATGTTGCTAGCCTGCCTCTCTGATGAGGCAGGCTAGGAACATCCCACACAGCCCCAAGATGACCCTGCCCTTAGAAGGGCAGCGCCATCTTGGCTGTCACTTTTATTTTATTCATTTTTATTTATTTTTTTTTTTTACACTTTTTTTAGTCTGCTGGGTGCCTTGATCCCTCGAGGCACCCAGCAGAGCACCTGATCACTTATGTGATCTTTTTTGTACTGAGTGCCACGATACCTCGTGGCACTCAGTACTTCCTGCCGCTACCGGAAGTGATCGCTCGGGGGGAGCGATCACTGAGCGGACCGGCGGCAGGTAACCCTATTGCAAGGATGCCTCGATGTCGAGGCATCCCTGCAATATACTCAGAGCAGCTGGAAGTGATACCGATCGCTTCCAGCGCTCTGTAGAAGTGCGGGGCACCTCTCCGGCGAAACCGGATGTTGATCGCTCCCGGGGAGCGATCACAAGGGGCCCCGGCACTCCTGTCCACCATTGCACGGATGCCTTGACTCCCAGGCAGCGTGCAATGGCCTTGGAGCTGCTGGAAGCGATCCGATCACTTCCAGCGCTCTCTAGAAGTGCCGGGCACCTCTCTGGTGAAACCGGATGTTGATCGCTCCCGGGGAGCGATCACAAGGTGCCCCGGCACTTCTAACCGCCATTGCATGGATGCCTGGACTCCCAGGCAGCCTGCAATGGCGTTTGAGCTGCTGGAAGCGATCCGATCGCTTCCAGCGCTCAAAAGACCGCAGGACGTACCATGTACGTCAGCGGGTCTAAAAGAGACCCGCGGCCATGACGTACATGGTACGTCCGCGGTCACTAAGGGGTTGAGAGAAAAAAAAAAAAAAAGCAAATTAACCATCTCAGAATAACAATTTGTGTGAAACGTCTATGATACCCTATATTTGTTAACTTTACATCCCATGTTTCAAATAAATGTGATAAAAAATATTTTAAAAAACAGAAATTGCTTGTAGTGAAGGGGTTAAGGCCACAGCAGAAGGGAAGGTGACAGGCCTAACACCTGCAGAACGTGAATCGTAGGTCTGCATCGTACGTGAACCCAAGCGTCTCAAGGAGCACAATAGTTTAAACCATAGATAAAAATTGAGTAAGGGCCAGATTGTGACGAACGGGGAGGGGGGGGGGGGGAATTGGAGCTGCACCTCGCAGTATTGCTAAGCAAACCAGGGAGAATAGCAGAAAGTGCCATTCAGTAACCTCTTAGTACAAGCAGAGAGCACTCGAATACGGGGAGACCGACTGGTTAAAACAAACAAAAAAAAACACCTTTAGTTTTATCCGCTTGGTGCATAGAGGCTTCCGTCCAATCGTTCAGAAATATGAAGTATATCCCATCATGGACCATACGAAGGAATAAGGCTTGGTAGATATCCACTGCCCCAATACAGTCTTCTTACCCGTGGATAGTAAGCCATAAGACAGAAACCAAATCTTCTGACAGAGTCCCAGAAGATTTGAATAAATGGGCAAGATCGCAGACAATGCCACATAAACCGTGAAGGCCGTTTTCAACTGAGGCAACAACTGTCCTTCATTAAACGCGCATGGGCCATTCTACTGGCTGCTCATATATGCGCGATGGTGGAGTCTATAAAACAATTACCAATAATTAAATTGAAGCGATGAGTCACTGGGAAGCAATTGTGGCCTTAATCAGATCTTCAGGATTAAGAATTAGAAATCCGGAGAGCACTGCAGGATTTTGGTACTTTACGAGCAAACCAACACAGGAAAGCCCATCCAGGACTTAAAAGGTTAAGTGACAGGGAACTTGAAGTAAATACAGGTTGAATAGAGAAGACGTCTAATTACATATAGAAGCTAAACTGTGAGAAATAAGGGTTAATGATGGTAAAGTGAATCAGTGAGTTGTGAGCGCATCAACACTGCAATTCCCATCTGGTTATATACTACTGTCTATATTGGCAACAAAAATATCTCTGTTCATCATTACACATTCTCAATGGGCTAACTTGATAAAAGGTTTTTTTTCCATGTGGAGCACCAAAGTCTTAACACTAGAAAAATTACATCAGTTCTCTTCTGTTTGCCCTTGACATTGTTGCAAAGTTAACACTCTTTTTATTCATGATTTATTTGATCGCCTCGTTTATATTAAATAGAATCCAGAAGAAGCGGTAGAAGCAAAAACGGTATTTCTTACAGTAAATATTCTTTACCATAGTCGTAGCGGCAGTACCCATGGGTTCATCTTCAATCCCACTTTTGGACAGGTTACCAAGCCTAAAAACAAAAGGACACACCTAGGGCCAGGTGAACCCCTCCCTCATCTGTGACTCCTCCCCTGTTGCCTATAAGAAGAGCCTAGACCAGAACCCCCAAGTCAATGACAAGCAGAACTGGAGTAGCAAAATACACATCAACTTTATTCAAAAACCAACACAACACAATCAAGAGGGAGGGAAGCGGTACTGCCGCTACGACTATGGGAAAGAATATTTACGGTAAGAAATACTGTTTTTCCATACGTCGAGCGGCAGTACCCACGGGACATAAAAAGCCCCCAGTAGTGGGAGGGATCAAGACTTAACCACCGCCTGCAGAACCTTACGTCCAAAGAACATCCAGACGGTAGAGACACGTGAAGGTGTGAATAGAGGACCAAGTGGCAGCCTTGCACACTTGTTCCGCCGTAGCATCCGCATGCAAGGCCCAGGAAGCCGACACCGATCTAGTGGAGTGTGCCCTCACGCCCAGGGGAGAAACCTTGCCACCAGCAGAATAAGCCAAGGAGATAGCCCGACGAATCCATCGAGCAAAGGAAAGACGAGAAGCACCAACACCTTTAGAGGCCCCCTGAAAAAGGACAAAAAGGTGATCCGAGCGACGCCAGGAGCTGGTACGTTCCAGATACACCTTCAGGACTCGCACCACATCCAGGGTGTGCCATCTGCCCAGAGAAGAAGAGGAGCCCGGGGTGTCACAGAAAGACTGGAGAACGATTTCCTGATTAAGGGTCCCTGGAGAGGCAACCTTAGGACGGAAACCAGGCAAGGGACGCAACACCACCTTACTAGCATGGAAAACAGTGTAGGGGGGGGGTGACATGCGAGAGCCTGAAAGTTCCCCCACCCTCCTGGCGGAGGTGATAGCCGTGAGGAACACTGCCTTGAGAGTCAAGTCCCGCAAGGAGGAGGAAGCCATCGGCTCAAAGGGAGCACCACACAGTGCATCCAGGACCAAGTTCAAGTCCCAGGGCGGAACCAGGTCCCTGAAAAATGGGCGCAGAGAGGACACCGCCTGAAAAAACTTCCACACCAAAGGATGCAAAGCCAATTCCCTCAGAGTGACCAAAGATATGGCAGCCACCTGAACCCTGAGAGTCCCAGGCCGCAACCCCTTTGCCTTGCATGCTGACGCGTCCGTCGTCACCGTGAGCCACTCCAGGACCACCATAGGAATGCCTGTGCTGAGGAACCGAGCGGAGCCACTACAGCAACCGAGCCCTTGTGGACTCCAAAATACAGACGCAACAGTCCAGGCAGGACAGGTCCCCATCCCACTGGGAAAGGATATCGCCATGCAGCCCTCTGGTGTGCGCCCGTGCCCACGGCACAGCCAGGATAGCATCCGTCAGATGACCGAGAACCTGCAACAGACCCCAGATGGAGACCCAAGGAGTAGCACGAAGACCTTGAACGTGACCTTGAAGCTTTTCCTTGTTGGAATCTGAAAGAAAGATAGCCATGAGAGACGTATCCAACACGAACCCCAGAAAGACAATCCTCTGCACAGGCACCAGTCTTGACTTCTTCCAGTTCACCAGCCACCTGTGCTGGGACAGAACCCCGATAGTGCAGGCCATATGAGCCTCCAGAAGCGACACGGAAGCGGTCCAAGAAGCCAATATGTACAGGCCCTCGTGACGCAAAAATGCAGTAAGGACTATCAAAATCGTCGAAAAAACCCTGGGAGCAGAAGACAGCCCAAAGGAAAGCGCCTGAAACTGAAACACCCTATACCCAGACTGAACTGCAAACCTGAGGAATTTCCGGCTCACCTGGGCGACCGGGACATGGTGATAGATTCTGCGGCCTGGCGATTTTATGGTCACCTTGGATCTGCAGGATGCCCGAGTGGCAAAGCCAATCGTATCCATCCGGAACCATTCCTTACGCACGCACACACAGATTCACAGACTTAAGGTCCAGAATGTGGCGGAAGGAGCCATCTTGTTTCCCCACTAGAAAAAGACGAGAGTAAGTACCTCGGAAGCAGTCCTGTGAAGGCACCGGTTCGACCACCCTTTTCTCCAGCAGGCCCAGGACCTCCGAGAACAACTGAGCCTTGGAGTAAGTCCACCGCTGAGAGGAGAGAAGGAAGGCATTACGAGGAGAAGACACAAACTGAATAACGTAGCCACACTGAACAGTCTCTAAAACCCAGGCATCCGAAGTCGTCCCCTGCCATGCTGCCGCGAAGTGAAGAAGACGACCTCCAACCGGGACACTGGAGTCAGAATTTCCTGAACTTCCGAAACCCCGGGGCCTGTGGTCTCTTCCGTCAGCGTATGCCGGAGCAGGGACAGAAACGCCGGTTGTAGGGACGAAAGGACCCACGCCCTGAAAACCCCCGATGCTGCCAGGCATCCCTTGGCTGATCCTGCGGAAGAGCCTTCTTAACATCCGCAAGCGGTTGCAGTAATTCCTGCAGAGCCGAGCCAAACCGCATACCCGGCTCGAAGGCCAGGCCACACAATGAATTCTTCGAAGCCGTGTCAGCCGAACAGGACCAGAGCCAGACCGCTCGACGGCCCACCACATTGAGGCCCAAGGCCCGGGAAGCCAGCTTCAAGGATTCAATCGCAGCATCACATAAGAAATCCAAAGCGGACTGTATGAGGAAGAACAGACGACGCACCTCCGGAGAGAGACCTGACAAGACACTTTCCAGCTCTTGCAACCAGAGCTGTTGCGCACGCAAAACCGAGGATGCCGCCACCAGGGCCCTAGTCTGGGAAGCCAGGGCAGCATAGTTAAGCCGCAAGGCAGTCTCAATCCTCTTGTCCGTCAGGTCCTTCAAAGTGGACAAGTCACCCGAAGGAATAGCAGACCGGTGATGTAGCTGCGTTACGGGCACATCCACTTTAGGCGACATCTCAAAGTACTCAGGTGGAGACAAGGCAAGGGGAAACATGCACCTGAACCTCTTGGAGACAAAAGGACGCCGGTCAGGCACAGTCAATTCTTTGGACATAACTTGCTTCAACAACAGGTGAAACAGCTACAAGACAGACACTTCAGATTTTTTTGCCCCCTCTCCCGCATCTTTGATACACAAGGAGCAATACTTTTTCCTATAGCCATCGGGCAGGGGCTGAGCACAGCTAGAGCAGACCAAGTGTTTTGATTTCGAGGTGGCCTTTCCCTTCTCCTTTTCAGGCATCGCCTCCCCCGGGGCCGCCATCCTACAAGCAAGGGCAATCTTTTAGAGAAGGGAACATGCTGCCGGAATCCCCCCAAGCAGACACACCACCGCACACTAACCCGAGTCAAGCCTATCTGGGGTGAGAGAAGGAGATACAGGCGCCAAAAGGAAAACAGCAACGCTGACCTGCGGCCTTCCAGGCGAATGACTGCGGAGAATGGTGCCAGAGCTCGTTAAATCCACGTGGCAAGATGGCGCCCGTCCACCGGCGCATGCGCCGGAGGACTCTGGAAGTCGCGTCAACAAGACGCGACTCCACGTGCAGACATCCCGGACTGTGCAGCAAACGAAGTGCAGGAGCCGGCCGACCCGACGCTCCACCGAAGCCATCACCGGAGCTCGGCACGGCCAGGCCGGGCCCGAACAGAAGGGAGAAGCAATGCAGCCGCCCCAGGAACCAACGGATTCCCCCAACGCCACCTCCCAGGTAACCCTGTCCAGAGGACTGGGGGGTTCTGGGCTAGGCTCTTCTTATAGGCAACACTGGAGGAGTCACAGGTGAGGGAGGGGTTCACCTGGCCCGAGGTGTGGTCCTTTTGTTGTCAGGCTTGGTAACCTGTCCAAAAGTGGGATTGAAGATGAACCCATGGGTACTGCCGCTCGACGTATGGAAAAACAGTGATTGAATTCAAGCAGGCATGGGATAGGCATAAGGCTATCCTAAATAAAAGATAAATCCAGAGAAAGTATCCATATAATTGGGCAGACTAGATGGGCCCAGAGGTTCTTATCTGCCAACATATTCTGGGTTTCTATGAATCACATAGCACGGTTTAAATTTTACAACAAAACTATTTAACACCTGACTATATTCAACAAATAAAAACATTAATTATGTAGAGTGCACAGGCCAGAAATAAGCCTCGATTTAATAGTAGCACATTTATTTAATCCATTCCATAAACAGTATTTTTTATTTATAACTTTGCACCATACTACTGAAGGAACGGGCACACTGGGACTTCTTAGGAGCGAGCCAAGCAGCCTAGGTTTAAGAAAGGCTCTGCAATAGCTTAAAACATTGCTCGTCTTGCGCCATAATAAATCTGTTTTAAGAGACTCTGTTGTGCCTGTTTCTTTTGTTGTATGCTGCTGAGATTTTTGGGAAATCGCCAGTCCAGGTTCATTGTGGCACTTATGGTAATTATCTCTATCCTGGCTGAGTACACTGTGCCATTCTTTTATTTAGTGTCTTGTTTCACTGTGGCGGTAGCAAAATATTGAGTGTTAAATAAAAAAAAATATATAGTGCAAGACCCACAGAACATAAAGAAAAGCAAAGAATGTAAGGAATCAAAGACAACATAAATAGGTTTTCATTCTATGCAACTTCCAATACTATGCAGCTTTTAAAATAAAAGCTCTTTTACAGTATAGGCTTCAAAATAGAAGTTTCTTTTGCCAGCAGGATACAAACATCCGTAAGACAAATACTTAGGATTTACACGTATGCAACCTACCTATATACAGACACTTTGTATTATAATAACATTAACTATTAAGCACTTGGGATTATTAACTAAGCAAGTTAGAATATTTGATAGATCTCATTATCAGTTGGTTCTTCCAGTAGATCCCAGTCCGTGCCAAAAAGGTCTTTCACAAGGAATCACACAGTCTTACATATTCTTTGTAGAAGTTATTCAAGATCAGTGAGTAAGGCTGCGGGCACACAAGCGTTTTTTCAGAGCGGAAGAAACGTCTGTGAGAGTGGATGTTCATTCCACTCTGATGTCCGTGTGGCCACCTCGCTGAGCGCAGTTTGTACGCTCAGCGCTACAAAGAAAGATCCTCCTATGGCGGATCACGCTTTGTAGCCCTGTCAGTCGTAGCTTTTGACGGGGAGGCTGAAATCACGTCCGGTGGCAGCACACACAATTCGTGTGTACGCTACCCCTGTCCAGCCTATCAAAAGCTGTGATGGACGCAGGGAAGTGCGGTCACACGGACGCACTCCGTGCGCTCGTGTGACCGCAGCCACAGGTAGCTCAAAATTGTTACTTTTCTGCTGGGAATGGTCTGTGTTGGTGCAAGACCCAATCACATGATGCAATAGTTCAATTTGCTTTCATACGAAAAATGCTTCATTGTTCCTTTAGAAAAGAGGGGAAAAAATGCTCATATTGCTCAACGCCTCCAAGTCAACACCCATTAAAAGTATAGATTGGCAGTGGTCTGCCGCGGCTTCACATGACTATCATAAGCCACATTCTTTCACATGTTCTATCAGTTTGCTCTCTGAGCAGGATAGATCTCTGTGCGGTCATTGTTTACTAGTCACATGAATCATGCATCCACTTTGATTTCAGTACCTTTAATTACGTTACAAAACGTTTGAGCATATCCATTAAAGCACCAGAGTTTTCCAGCATCGCAAATACTGCCTAAAAACCTGCCAGTACTGCAGTGCTAAGAAATGCTGGCGCTTCTAAAAACTAGAAGCCAAAAAGCAAATATTTAGGCTAAGGTCAGACGAAAGCATTTTTAACGTGCGTTTAACCGCACGAAATCACAGCCGTGCTAGCAGCAAATGACGTCCAATGCCGGGGAACACACGAAGTACGGCCGCACGAATGTTCGTCCGCGCAACGCAAGTGGCAAACGAACGCATTTTTCCTAGAACGTCAAACCACTAGTACGGACGTACAGAGTGCGCTGCGTCCGCATAGCGGCGTGTGTGTGTGATTAGGAGACGTCAGACGCTGCTAATGTCCGGCTAACATAACGTCCAGACACAAAAAGTGTTTTATTGATGATCCGTACAAAATCATGGACGAAAAGGCGCATCGTATGACCGCTATCGCGTACTCAGTGAAAAAATGCGTCCATTCGTTCGAACGCACTTTTTCACAGACAACGTGAAAATGCGTTCGTCTGACCCTAGCCTTACAGTAAAGCTTTTCCTTGTGCGGTGTTAGGTATTAATTCTGTAAATTCTGCAGCGGGTAACTGCACAAACGCCCCAAAGGATCCCAAGCCGTTCCAGGATGAAACTCCTTTCGACTATGTAGGTCGTATCGCTGGTGCTTATTACACGATTCCATTCACAGATCTTCTCAACTCGTGGACTACCAGCCTATCATCCACCGACCCGTTCCCTACAAAGGGGGCAATGGATGACTGGCATATTAAGATGATCAAAGGTTTGTGTCTGAACGACAGAGAAGCCTTCCCTTGGTTTACGGGAGACCCCAAGTGGGACAGGAAGTACATGAAAACCTGCGGTAACGTATGGATTGAATTAGCCCCTTATTATAATGCCCCTGGGACAAAAGCACCCATACATACATACACCCCTACTGCACCTACACCCATACCACCAGCATATGTACCCCTATACCCGCCAACATCTACCCTATTCCCACATGCTACAAAGCCAGAGGTGCTAGCCTCAGCCTTACAGGCTACAGGCCTTCTACGGGGTACAGAAGCACCAGGTGACCACATTGATCCCATTGGGATAGTACAGGCGGAAGCTGCATTAGAACACGTATATACAGGGGGTACACAGAAAGGCATTAAACAAATGGCAGAGGAGGATGGGGTTGAGATACTGACTGCCCAGTTTGAGAACCCTCAAACCAGATATCCCACACGTGACAAAGGACCCCCTAACACATTTCCACAACCAGATAAACGAGTGGAAGCAGCCCTGGCTCAGAAGGAATACACTGAGTATACTGATCAATTCCCTTTCATGTCAGCAGGTGAACACTTAATTATAGTCCCAGTAGAAATGGCTGTTATTAATGATATTATTAAAGGAGCCCCAGACCCGGTGAAATCACCTGCAGCCACAGTACAGTACCTAAAGAGGGCCATGAAAGGACTTAGGTTTACTGTAGAAGACTATCGAATGATTATAAATGGTGTGATGGGTTATGATGGTGATGGAAGATTCAGATGGGACCAGTGTCCATTACTCACTGAGGTGGCAGTAACAAATTACACAGACTACCCTTTAAGAACACAGATAAAGATAGATGAGATGTGGGCATCTGTTTTAACTGAATGGATTGTGATGCATGGTAATCGTAAGTCTATGGCTGCTGTCCTAGCTTGTAAGCAGGAGAAGAATGAAAGTGCAACGCAATTTGTGAAACGTTTTCGTGCGAACTGGAAAGAAGATGGTGGACTGACAAGAGATGGTGAGACAGGTGAAATGTATGTACAGACGCTGGTGAATAACCTGTTGCCTGATGTACAGAGATTGGTGAAGCAAATGGTTGATAATTGGCCTACGCAATCGCCTGATGATATAGAAAGAACACTACAGGTTAAAGACGCAGCTGGGTGTTTTGAGAGGAACATTAAAGATGGTAAAAGTATGTTGTTAGCGTTTCAGGGACAGTATAGAGGAAGTTGGAATAGTGGACAGCAGCAGCAGAGAGGCAGAGGTAGAGGAAGATCGGGTTATCATAACCAAGGAGACAGGAGAGGTGGTCAGGATGCGCAGCGTGACAATGCATGTTTTTATTGTAAGAAGATAGGGCATTTCCGAGCACAGTGTCCAGCACTGGCAGCTCGACAACAGGATGGGTACACACCACAACAGCCCAACCCTTATCATGCTGCACAACACAGTGACACAAGAGACACACAGGCCAGACCACCCAGACATCAGATTGACTGGCAAACACAAAACAGACAATATGGCCGCCCGGAAGGAGACGCCCTCAGCCTAGTCCAGATTACCAATGCCCATACTGAGCTACCACTCATTCAAATCCGAGTGGAAGATCAGTGTATCCCATTTTTGGTTGATACAGGGGCTACCACATCCACCATAAAGGGTGAGTGGTATAACGGTGACCTGGAAGATGCTGAGCCTTCTATGGGAATTAATGGGGTCTTGACTGAAACCAAACGAACCACACCCTTACGCATATGGGATGACGATGGGACTGTAATTGCCAAACGTAGTTTTTCCATCCTACCCACATGCCCAGTGAACTTGTTAGGACGTGACGTGTTGGGTGACTTGGGTATACAGATTACATGTGGGCCACAGGGAGACCTTGACGTGACATCACCCTACTCATGTTTCCAGACAATCACATCACCACAGAAGTATGGGACACGACATTTCCCTGCACTCACCATTCCTGAGGCCTTGACTGATGTACCAAAAACAATATGGGCACAACATTCATACGATGTAGGACTGATTGACTGTACACCTTTCAGGGCTACACTCAAACCTGGCACAGAACCTGTATACCAGAAACAATATCCATTGGGACCAGCTAAACCAGAAGGCATTAGGGAATTTATTCATAGGTTCCTAGAAGCTGGTATCCTGAGACCAATAGTATCACCGTACAACACACCAGTAAATCCAGTCCCAAAGGGTGAGGGTTTTCGCTTTACCCAAGACTTCAGAGCACTCAACAAGGTCATCATTCCCATAGCGCCTATTGTACCTGACATACACTCACTACTCACATCCATACCTGCTACAGCTACAATGTTCACAGTCATAGACCTGTCCAATGCCTTCTTTTCTATACCAGTGGACAGGGAGACACAGCCCTTGTTAGCCTTCACGTTTGAAGGAGCGCAATTCTGTTGGGAACGACTGCCTCAGGGTTTCGTTGATAGCGCTTCTGCTTATTGTAGAGCTCTCCGTGAGACCCTCAAAGAGTGGGCGCCGCCGTCTGGTTCAGTCCTATTGCAGTATGCGGATGACTTGTTGCTCTGTAGCTCAGACGCAGATGCATGCAAGCAGGATACGTCAGCCCTGCTCGTGCACCTGGCAGCAGAGGGTCATAAGGTTTCCTTGTCAAAATTGCAGTATTGCCAGCCAAAGGTCCCATACCTGGGTTTCACACTTTCCCCAGGTGAGAGGCATGTCTCCACCTCTCGTATAGAAGCTCTTTCACAGCTGGCCCAGCCGACCAGCAAAACAGACATGATGAGCTTTCTAGGTATGGTCAATTTCTGCAGACATTGGATTCCTGATTGTTCCCACTATGACAATATTTTTTGCGTAAAGCTACAAGACAGGACGCACCAGATACGCTGATCTGGGACGAGTCCATGTGCGCCGCATATGAAATGTTAAAGGTATTGTTGTCATCCGCTCCTGCTCTAGGTTTGCCCAATTATCATGTACCCTTTCACTTGTATTGTCGAGAAGATTGTACGGCCATGGCGGCGGTACTGGCCCAGGTTCATGGAGGTGTTCTCAGGCCGACAGCATTCATTTCAAGGGTGTTGCCTCTCCCAGTACAAGGTATGCCAGCATGCTTAAGAGCTGTAGCAGCATGTGCAATGGCTGTAGAAGCCGCACAAGCCATTACACTATCACGTGATACGATATTACACACACCACATCACGTACTCAAAGTACTACACAACTTGACCACACAACATGTGACTGCACAACGACTCTCAGGATATGAGATAATCCTCACAGCCACACAGAACCTGACTGTTAAGTACTCATCACCAACCTCAGGACCCATACATGCACTAAACAGTCTACTCAGATTACGTAACACACCAGAAGATGACGAACATGACTGTTTACCTCTCATACACGCAGTGACCTCTCCACGTATGGATCTTATGTCTACACCACTAGAGGGTGAACACATTCGTCACATATTGTTGATGGGTCATGCCGGCCCACAGACAACACATACATGACAGGATATGCAGTGGTAGAATTACCAGACGTGATACATGATTCAGGAAGAGTAGTACAAGGATCAGCACAAGCAGCAGAACTGATAGCACTGACAAGAGCGTGTGAATTGTTCAAGGACGAGGAGGTGACAATATATACAGATTCAAGGTATGCATTTGGAGTGGTGCATGATTTTGGTGTATTGTGGACGAGACGAGGTTTCCAGACAGCAGACGGTAAGACAATAGCACATGCAGACCTCATAACTGACTTACTTGAGGCCATACAGTTACCTGCTAGGTTAGCTGTAGTGAAGTGTAAAGGACATGCCACTGATGGTTCTTTTCAAGCGAAGGGTAACCAGTTTGCTGACATCATCTCGAAAGCAGCAGCAGATACTGATGACACAACAAACATTGTACAGACACACTTCTTTCTTGCTCCTCCTACACTTCCAAGTGATACATTGCTACTAGAGCTACAGGCTGTTGCTGCCCCAGAAGATGTAGCCTTCTGGCAGTCACAGGGCCTGACAGAAGATGCCACAGGACTATTGTCCAAAGAGGGTGGTTGGGCTACCCAGAGCCGCTGCACCCGTCTTCATAGCACAGTTCCATGGTATAGGCCACCGTGGGATTAAACGCACATGTACAGAATTGGCTAAGCGTTTTTTGTTTTCTGATATGACATCCATGGTGCAGGCCCAAATCAGTCGATGCTTGACCTGCGCCCGCACAACACGCAAGGTAAAAGGGTGGGATTACATGAACATCTAATCCCTGCTCAAGGTCCTTTTCAGGAATTACAACTAGATTTACACACATGCCAACAGCTAGAGGTGGTGTTAAATATCTGCTTGTTATAGTAGATAGGTTCAGCAAATGGCCTGAGGCCTTTGCTGTTACTAGAGAAGATGCTAGAACCACAGCTAAGATTCTATGCAAGGAAATCATACCCAGATTTGGTTGTCCGGTGACAATCGATTCTGATAAAGGTCCAGCATTTACCTCAAAACTTGTTCAACAAGTGGTTAATCTTATGTCAATACAGTGGAAGTTCCACATTCCGTACCACCCGCAAAGCTCCGGCCTGATCGAGCGATCCAACCGCACGATCAAGGACAAGATAAGGAAGGCCACACAAGGTACATTTACTAATTGGCCTGATTATCTACCTGCCATATTGGCAGAGATTAGAATGACTCCGATGGTACAGACAAAGATGTCACCATTTGAGATCTTGATGGGACGTCCGTTCCCAACACCGTGGACAAAAGGAGGGCCACCGATAATGTTATCTGGTGATCTGGAACAGATCCAGGAACATTATGTGGCCAGGTTGATAGAAAAACTGAATAGTGAATATGGTGATGTGTCTTTGTCTTCTGTTTTTCCGTCTAGCGAGCCAACACATCCATTCCGCACAGGAGATCAGGTTCTTGTGAAGGAACTCCACCGGCACAAGTCTCTGGATCCACCATATGGTCTTCCGACGACGGTAGTGGCTGTTACCCGTACTGCTGTACTGACGAGTGATTCACCCGCCTAGATACACGCATCACGAGTAAAGGCCGCACCACCAAAGATCCAACCATGGCATTCGCCTTCGCCGGAGGGCTCATCTCCGTTGGAATGATAACCAAGATATGCGCCATTGGCTTCCCACTGATCGTAGCATTACATATGCTAATCGAATGTTATACTGATTGTACCTGCATTGCTCTAAACCCTTCTTCATGTTCCAACACTACTGCTGCTACAACACATAGAAACCGCAGACATTCCGCATATGAGGTTGACAATGTATTCATACAAACCCTACAAGCTGTACACAGTGAATCCTACATGAGGAATGAGTCCTGTTGGATATGCGGATATGCCCCACATTCACAACAATATGGCTATCCCTTTATAGGGATAACATGGACTGCACAGAGATGTTAGCCGACATGATAAAGAATAACCAAACCATGCTTACTGATTTCCGTAGTGCACCTGAGGCTAGAGCCGAAATGGAACGCACTAAAGTACACCTTGCTTATGCCATAACTTCTGGTGCTTTTGCTTTTGTTAACCATGATAATCGTACTAACATACCTGATGTGAATGCTACGCTTGTGTTTGATTACAATGTCCCTCTTTGGCTTCCACGTATGGGCGATGATCCAGTGTGTCCACATACAGACAAGGAAAGAGAACAATTGGCCAACTGCGTGGGTATCTTCTGTTGGTACCTGATAACCACTCTGGTTCAGAGATGTACACCTATAGAGGCTGTACAGATGGTTCTAACACAGTACATTCGCACCACATACTTGGAAAGCTATGTGATATCCCCACACATAGAACCGGAGGAAAATGTGAATGTTACCATCATTCGCTGGGCTAAGGCCGCTTCCAAGTATCTCCTAGCCCCGAACATTACTTCGTTGTATTTACAACACCAGAAGGCCAATCCAGGTTTGGTTCTTACCTTACCTGAAGGGGTATATTACCTCTGTGATAAGTGGGCATACAAGACCATACCTGTACACCTAAAGAAACCCTGTTTTATAGGACAGATCATGCCCGCTTTCACTGTCTCTAAGACATTGCCCAAGACACACATACGCATTCCCAAACCCAGACGCAAACGAGCACTGACAGTTAAATCTTCTACGACTGAAATGTTTTTCCTCTCTTTGATGCCTGCTTTTGGTGTTGCTCGCTTGTATGTTAAGCTAAACCGAATTGCTACTGAAGTAGATGCTGCATTCAATGCTACTCGAGGAGCCATACAGTTGATTTCCTCGGAACAGGAACAGATAAGGTTAGTCACATTGCAGAATAGGATGGCCCTCGACTACCTGCTAGCCGCAGAGGGAGGAGTTTGCGCTAGAATAGGCTCCTCCTGCTGTTCATGGATCCCTGATAATTCAGGGGCGATACACCACGAGTTAGACGCCCTAGAGGAAGTCCAGTCCCATATCCGGAGAGAAGGCAAGGTCTGTTCGATGGATGGGATTGGTCCTTAGGTATTGGTTCATGGCTAGGTTCCATGGGTAAGAGCATTCTTGCTGGTCTGCTAGTGGTCCTAGTGATGATATTTTCCATCTACCTGATTTATAAGTTGATCGGTTGTCTTTTCGACCGATGTACCCAGCAACAGAATGGTAAGGGAGAATTAATACGTTTTATATGACGTATTGTCGCAGTTGCGACAAAAGGGGGAGTTGTTAGGTATTAATTCTGTAAATGCTACTAATGAGATGCACTGCTAATCAACTCTCTATATGCTTAACATTGACCATTAATTTAGTCTGGACTGCTCTGCGTCTAGGCCTCTTGCTCATGATTTCTATTCATGCATTTAATGATGATTCTTTATTCTGCTGTCACAGCTAAAAAATGTTTTTCTGTACCTTGATCATTTCTGCTCATCTCTCTATTGACATAACTTCAGTTGACCGAGCCGAATATTGATTTGTTCCTAAAGACGAGTTCATGTCGACCTGACCAATGTTAATTGATAACCAGCTACGTGCGGTGATGGGATTCACTACTAATTAAACTAAGCCCCATCTTTTGATATAGCTTAATGCAATTAATCTATGCAATGTATGTTTGTGATTGGTGAGCTGCGTCTCGCCCGATATTGTATCCTCCCCGTTCCCTCCCTTTTCTTTTCCTGTATCCTCCCCACTGAAGCCTTTAAATGATCTATCTCACGAATGAATCAATAGAATTATTTGCACACGAGATACTGTTTCTACGCGTGTTTATTCTTCTCCGATCGTCGATCGAGTGGCGGCTGATACATAGAAGGAGAGGTGTGGAACTGGGTGTCCAGGAAGGACACTCCGTGGTGTCGGGACTCGGAATCCTTACATGCGGTTTGGATCTTAGTTTTGGAAAGTGCTGGCGTTTTTGCTCATTTATATTATTTTTGCGTTTATGAGGTTTAGTTAGATGCAGCCACTGAAGTAACACATGATGCTACTTACGTTGAGCACCACATGTTGGATTCATAGACATATGTCTAATCCAGACCTTCCAATTTACACTTTGAAACAGTCTCTTCAAGTAGTAATGTCACTGTGCTGGATTCTTTGCCAGTACATGGCCCATGCCAAGTAGTTGAAAGAGGCTAGAAGCCATGTGCTGCTGGCATCAACCTCTATGTCAATGAAATGATTGGTAAATTGAGAGGGGAAAGATTTTTGGGGAAGGGGTGTACCACCAAGCAGACTATTACATGCTTTCATTTTGGCCACTTAAATTTTAGCTTTCTGAATAAAAGATGACGATTTGAGGTGGAATTTAAGAAACCGATCATGAATGACTTTGATAGGAATGATATTTAGATGCAATAGCCAATAAGCATGTTGTTAAAAGACTGGTGAATCCGATGAGAAATTTAATAAAAGCAGCCTCATATCAAGCAAACGAATGCTCCCAGAAGCGGATTGATGAAAAATAAAAAACAATTTTTTCTAGTATCGTGGCTCAGATAAGGGTATTGTGACATCTTGCCATGCTTATTTCTGTAAATTAAGCATCCAACACATTAAATGTTAAAAGAATTTGGACAACTGCAGCTTTTCACAAACACGGAATAGAAACTTACAGGGTTATTCAGAGAGCGTGAAAAGCATAGTGAGGAGCAAGTGCTGTAAATATACTGGGCAGTGGGGTGACTGGATACAACACAAAACGGATATACTCCATGAGAAAACGAAAGTACATGTAACGTGTCAGCAACAAACAAAATTAGAACTTTTTGGTGGTAGTGTCCATTTAACATTAGGGTGGAAATAAAATGCCTTTTCAGACTAGAGCTTGACATTCCTATGCTAGAACGACCCTTTAGTGTAAACTTAAGAGGCGAATAACAACTAAAATCATCCAATCCTTGCTACAAGGCCTTAATCAGTGATGGCAAACCATGGCACCGCAGATGTTTCTACGCAGTTATCCTACGGGCAGGGTGGACTTTCTTGTGTCATGTATGTCTGTTTGTGCTTCCCCATTGTACAGCGCTACGGAATCTGTTGGTGCTGTGTAAGTACTTGTAGCTGTACGCTACATGTCCACTCATGCTCAGCCAGCCTAAATAATGACTAAGCAACATGAAGCTGTATTCAGCGAAACGCGTCTGAGGTGTATTTTATTGTCATTTTAAATAAACCGTTTGTGAATTCTTCACCTTGTATGACTCTTGGTGACATTATTCCTTTGGTATCCTGAACTGACATCTTGAAGGATCGAGTTTCCTGATCTCTGCATCTCTGATAGGGGAATCGGTGCCCCTTGGTTTAATTCACCGATTTGTCTTCGTTTTGGTGCCTCTTTGTCCACTCATGCTCAGCCAGCCTAAATTGTGACTAAGCAACATGGGGCATGTAGTTCACAAATATCTGGGGTGACCAGGTTTGCTACCATTGGCCTAAATTCTGCCTGGAAAGCCAAAGTGTCCCAAGATTCTTAATTAAGATCTCACACACTAGGCTTCTTAAAACTATATTACCACCTTACATAAGATTATTATATTCCTTTATCACGTGTTTTGAAAAATTAAAGACGAACGCTGAACCTGCAAAAAGGTGCAGAACACGTGCATGCCTTTGTTAATGGAACATGAACACAAAGCTAACTTATTTCAAACTGAGTATTACAGATTGAATAAGGGAATTTATATATCTGTCAGACTTGCTGTAAATGCTTCAATTTCTAATTGGGAAGTGAAAGGAACAAAAAAAAGGTCGGTGAAGGCCAAATTGTTTAATAGTTAATCGAATTGCCTACAAAATGTTAAACTACGCATTGCAATGAACAAGGAAACGTGCAGTCTATGTACTACACCATGAAAGGCACAAGAATGCACACAAGCACAAAAAATTCTATGAAATATATAGCTCCGTTACCTTCAGCATAAGATTGGACATGATCTTCAGTTTTTCTACTGTGTAATATTGTCTGTGTAGCAATGGGTGGTTGGCCATTTTCCTTAATTGCATCATTACATTACATAATTCCGTATTTTTCTCTGTAACAAAGAAAATAAAAAGAGAAATATGCAAATAAATATATTATCGGCTGACCAATATATGCAAAAAATCTTCAAAATGTCTACCTTTTCTCTCCATTGTCCTCTTTAATTTATTCATCAACTCATCATACAACTGTTGCTGTTTCAGGGACAATGGGGAAAAATTGGTGTGATCTTTTTTTGGAGGGAGTTGTTTTAGGACCTGAAAACAAAATAAAACCACAAAAGGGGTTTCAAACGAGTGACAAACCTTTTTTTTTCTTCAAAAAATACTTTAAAATGCAAAAGAAGTCACTGGAGTTAATACTACTGTACAAGATAAACGATAATGTAATCAATTAAGTAGCTAATGAATGATAGTGAAAATAAGATTAGGCAACATTTATGTGAGCGTGTAAGAATGAAGTATCCTTTACCCTGGCGATTCAATTAAACTACATTGATTGATAAGATGTTTGCAGCGGATTCAGAGATGAAATCTATGATTGCTAAGGCTGGTGTTAGACAAGTGCACTAGGTGTGCCTGTACTGACATGCCTACCGGCGTCCAGCGCAGTGTTGTGACACTGTGACGGAGCCAGTCACACGCCTAGCGCGCACGTTACAAGCGTCTGTGCGCAAAGTCTCCTTGTCAAAACGCTAGACGCGCGTTGTTTGGGCCGAAAAGCACGATCCTCCATTAGGAGGATTGAGCCTTGCAGCGCCGAGCGCACTAACTGTGCTCAGCAAGGCGGCCAGATGGCTGTCGAGTGGAAGGAACATCCACTCTCACGGACGTTCCTTCCACTCTCCAAAGACGCTCGTCTGACTCCGGCCTAAGAGTACATACGGATATCCCCAATTGATTTGTGTGTCAGATTTACACATAATTATATACATTTTCTAACACTTTTATTTTCAGAAAAACGGGCATTGTTCAACACCAACTTAAAAGTCTAAAAGGGTGTGTGTTCCATATTCCAGGAGATGCATGGAACTCTGGAATAGAGCTTTTTAAAAAAAAAATTCTCCTTGTAAACCAGAGAAGGAAATTTGGATGAAAAACCGGGTGATACGTAGTGCAAGAAGGCAAAATAATGGTCTAATGGAGACATGAAAGAATGGAGCAGAAGATGTGCACATAAGGCAAGGAGGTGGTGACTGGAGATAGCAAAGAACTCTATAAAGTGGATCATCAGACCCCCCCCCCCCTTCTCCGAAGTCCATTCACAGTACAGCGTTTAAAATCAGTTTTGCTTGGGAAGAACGAAGTATATATTTTCTGATGTCACATAACATTTTAAATTTGTCGCAGACTAAGCTGAAGAACACGTAGGTGTTACATTTTGGAAAGGATTGCAGCTTATGTCATAAAAAGGTTTATCATGGTGGTGGATTACTTCAAACACTTAAAAACTACTAGAACAAAAATATATCAAATCGTTTACTAAGAATTCAATGAACGTAAGGTTTTCTCCTTATGCCACCTAGATTATAAATGGTTTAGAGTGTGTACGCAACACTATGACTCATTACCTCACTCTTTACTCTTCTAAGTATAAAAGGCTTCATAATTAGCTTGGCGTGATTAATCCTCTCCTTTTCAAAAGTACTTTGTTCATCCGTGGACTTCTGAAACATGAGAAACACAAATTGCAAAACTTTACATCAGTGTCATGCACAAGCCCAGCACTGCCACCTTCTGGTACCTAGAATAATTACCAGTGGTAAGGCAATGTATTCACCCCAAGTGATTTATTCATCAAGTAGGTGTGTTTTTTTAAAAAAAGAACAAGAGAAAAAAAAAGGCATAGCACCAACAAATACCGGAATTTCGCTAAATATCCAAAGAATGTCAGGAGACGCTTTACTGTGAAGCTTCTCCTGTAACTCTTTGGATTTTACTGTTGTGACATGCCAGTGTTTGTTGGTGCTTCAACACCATCACCTACTGAAACACCTCATAAAACTTTTAAACAATTGACTAACCAATGTATTTAATCAATGTTCCCTCAGTCAGCGAAACTACATGTGACTGGAGATATATGTATGTAAAACAACCAACAGAAAAAAACTCATGGGGTGTAACTCACTGCAATTAAGATACAAATTTAACCCATGAGTGGCCAGACAAATTGCCTAAACAAAGTGGAAAGATAAAACGTAACGTAGACTTTAAAACGAGGTTTGGAACATAGCAGTACAATATAATTAGCACACATGAAAACATCTTTTGTAATATGTAATTCGATTACAAGGATTCACAAATATTTGTGAAAATTTATTTTTTATCAACAGATATTAAAAGAATGAGGACTGGAAATTAAAGCATGCTCCGGAGATTATGGATCAGAAAAAGAAAAGGTTTGTTTAAACTATGTTAACATGACCCATTAAAGTGCACTTTTAAGATGTATATTTGCTGTCATCAAGGATGTTATCAAATCAAATTTTCGAAATTAAAACTCACCATCTAACAACATAAAAGAACCCTGAAAAAGCCGTTTGGGAAAGAAAGACACAGAAATGTGAAGTATTAGCACTGCTGAACATGTGTCGTCTTAGAACACTGTCAGTTTATTAAAGGGTTCACCTTAAGGGTATAGTAATAATATATAAACCTACCGCTTTAGAAGAGAACATCCTCTTGATCTCGCTGGTGCTGCTGCTAAACATGTGCGGCATGACAAAGTTTAGGAGAGACATCAGCTCCAACAGGTTATTCTGTAATGGAGTTCCTGTCAGTAGTAAACGATTCTTTGCCTGTGAAGAAGAAAATCGATCAAATTAAAAAAGGGAGATATTCAAGAGAAGTGCTTCTCAACGCAGAAAGTAGAGCTTTTTGCACACACTACAGACCTATGCTCATATCAAAACTAGGAGCAGAATCTGTTGCCTGAAAATGAAGTGAACATTTATAATAAGGTAACCTCAAGCATAACATTATTCCTAACCCAAACAAAAATAGCACCCTAAACCTCACCTAGGCTCATACAATCCAGTGTGAGATTAATGCCTAGATAGCAGAGGTTAGGATTGTACAGTTGTGTTCAAAATTATTCAACCCTCACTGAAATTGAGTGTTTTGGCCAGTTTCACATTGATTTTGATCATTCGGTCATCTTGCTTACAATTAAATCAAAGAGGCACGTGTAGGTCAGACAAATATAACATAACATTTATAATGAAATAACCACAAATGTCTTTTCTGTGCTCACATCATTATCAGTTTTATTCAACCCCCAAGTGACATTCAATCTTAGTACTAAGTACAACATCCTTTTACAGTTATAACAGCTTTTAAACGTGAAGCATAGCTTAACACAAGTGTCTTGCAGCGATCTACGGGTATCTTCGCCCATTCGTCATGGGCAAAAGCCTCCAGTTCAGTCACATTCTTAGGCTTGCGCACTGCAACTGCTTTCTTTAAGTCCCACCAGAGGTTCTCAATCGGATTTAAGTCAGGTGACTGCGATGGCCACTCCAAAATGTTCCAGCCTTTAATCTGCAACCATGCTCTAGTGGACTTGGAGGTATGCTTGGGATCATTGTCCTGTTGAAAGGTCCAACGTCTCCCAAGCCTCAGGTTTGTGACGGACTGCATCACATTGTCATCCAATATCTCCTGGTACTGAAGAGAATTCATGGTACCTTGCACACGCTGAAGCTTCCCTGTACCTGCAGAAGCAAAACAGCCCCAAAGCATGATTGACCCCCCGCCATGCTTCACAGTAGGCAAGGTGTTCTTTTCTTCATAGGCCTTGTTCTTCCTCCTCCAAACATAGCGTTGATCCATGGGCCCAAACAGTTCTAATTTTGTTTCATCAGTCCACAGAACACTATCCCAAAACTTCTGTTGTTTGTCCACATGACTTTTGGCATACTGCAGTCGACTCTTCTTATTCTTTGGAGACAGCAAGGGGGTGCGCCTGGGAGTTCTGGCATGGAGGCCTTCATTACGCAGTGTGCGCCGTATTGTCTGAGCTGAAACTTCAGTACCCACATCTGACAAATCTTTTCTCAGTTCCTCAGCAGTCACACGGGCACTTTTCTCCACTCTACGCTTCAGGTAGCGCACAGCAGTCGAAGTCAGCATCTTCTTTCTGCCACGACCAGGTAGCGTTTCAACAGTGCCCTTTGCCTTGAATTTGCGAATGATGCTTCCTATGGTCTCTCTTGGTATGTTTAACATCTTTGCAATCTTCTTATAGCCATTGCCCTTCCTGTGAAGAGTAATCACCTCTTCTCTTGTCTTCCTGGACCATTCTCTTGACTTCACCATGTTTGTAACCACACCAGTAAATGTCTAGAAGGAGCTGAGTATCACAGTCATTTTAAAGCTGCCTAATTGGTGCTGATTATGCTTTATTGCTGCTCCGTGACATCCGCAGGTGTTTTCAATACCTGATTGAAAACACTTGAATGAACCTCTGTTCTTCAGAGTGGTAGTCTTTAAGGGGTTGAATAATTGTGTCAATGAAGAATTCACAAAAGAAACATTTACTACTGTATTACAAAACCAATTGATGTCATTTTAGTTGCATATGATTCTTTAAAAAGTCCTTGTAGGATTTCATTCTGAATACAATTACAAATGTACACTAAATTCCCTAAAACCCTTTACAGCATTGGGGGTTGAATAATTTTGAACACAACTGTATATTTGAAAAGTAAAGGTGGTGATCAAATGGACCTTCAGTACCTCTGTGCAATTAATGGCCAATAATAGGACTTTTCCTAATTGATTTTAAGATTTCTTCTGTCACCATAAAGTCAAAATGTGGCAATCACGTTTGTTAGGTCAATAATACAAAAAAACAGATAGGTATAAGACGCGCCTTTGTGTGTAACACTTTATCCTTTAACACTGCGAATGTCTGGTCACATGTAAAAGTGGTTCTAAGGACAATGCAAATAGTAAAGGGGACAGGAGACAGCCTTGCCTGGTTCCATTGTAGATCTGTATAGGAGCGGAAAGAACCCCGTTAACATTGACTCTGGCCACAGGGTTGTTATACAATGCTGCAATCCATTTCAACAAGTTGGGACCCGATCCTATGTGCCTCAATGTGGCAAATAAGGCCAGGGCAATCCTGTCAAAGACTTTCTCTGCATATGTGGAGAAGAGCAGTGTTGGCCATGCGACTTTCTGCTTACGACAGTGGAGTATATTTACCACTCTAATGGTGTTGTTCCCTGGCCTCCTGGCTAGTTTTAAACCCAGTCTGATCCTGATGGACCACAGGGGTCAGAAATTGGTTCAAACGAGGTGCAAGAATTTTCACGAAGATCTTTACATCCACATTAATGAAATGTGACGGTAGCTATTAAAGTACTCCACATACTTCCCCAGTTTGGGTAGGATCGATGTTGGCCAGAAGAGAATGTGGGTGGAGGAACCACACCACACCCTTACTTAATTGAAAGCGTTTAACCCAGGGGTCAGCAACCTTGGCTCCCTGATGTTTTGGAAACTACATTTCCCATGTGGCTCAGTCAGCATAAAGGGTTCTAAACTAACCCACGGAATAGCTATACATAGAATACAACAAAAACGGAATTCCCCTTTCAAACAGTAATGATTGACATGTAAAAAAAAAAACTATAGTGTATTGTGAGCCACCGAAAAGTATATATAACAATTGCAATGTAAAATGAGCCACTACACATGCCAAATGTAGAAGACCTTCCCAGAGTAACTCCCTTTGGTAAAAAACCAAGGCATAAAAACATCAAGGCGTACTTTGAGCCCAAAATTATATCCGTGGACCATCCCAGGAAAGTACATCCCACAGAAGAAAAAATAAATAAATCACACGCACCATCCGGAACATCCTACAGTTGGCGATGAAAGAAATGTCAATGAAAGTGGTATGAGTGAACAATAGCTGTACATAACCGGCTTGATCAATGTGGATGGACTTAAGCAGGAGCTTGAGAGTTGCAACAAGTAGGTGCGTGGCAAGTGGATAGCCAGGGAGATGTCCGCCGTGGTTAGAATGGAAAGCAAGGTACCAGATCAGGGCACCAAGGCCGTGTGAAATGATAGCAGGCTGTAATACAGCAGTGGAAAATATGTACAATTCGGTGTAGCGCCCATGAAAAAAATATAATACCACGGCTCTATACCCTTAGGTCGCCACGTACCTATATAGTAGTTTCCCTAAACAACCATAAAATATAAGCAAATATACAGACCGTACAGGGCCAACCACCATGCAGTTGTTAATAAGGGCAAGGTGATGCCAGTTGAAGAAGCTGCATGGTGAAACACATTCTGGTAGCTATATACGTCGTTATATTGTTTTTTAATATTAAAGAGGTTTTATTTTTATCGTCCTGCAGCTGTGATATTTCATAGAAGGTTTAGTGGTATTCTATTCTCTGAAAAATACCACATGCGTCATAACTAGAGCCAGGGCAGGTTCAAGAGGGTGAGGTGACACTCGTCCCCTCCTCCCCCATTCTCTGTGTATGGTTTTTACTGAATCACACTAGGGGTGTTCCTATTTCGCTCTTCTGATTAATGCTCAAGGATCCCTTGTGGAAGATGGAGTGGGGTAGACAGGTGGATGGGCGCCTGAGAAAGGGAAGAAAAAGCCCACAAGTGAATATACCAGAGCCAGGTGTGTGCCAAGTGTATTCCTATACTCTTTTTCACCAATCCTTTTGACAGATTTACTGCATCATATTGCTGTTTTTTATTTTGCAGTTGATGTCGTCTATCTGTGAAGAAATCCAATATTTAAAAGGACTGGTATACATGTATTAAGAGTCTGGAATATTTTATGGATATGTATGTATAATCTCTATATGTAGATCTGCATGTGATCTTGCCCTTATTTACAACTATGTAGTGGTTGGCGCAGTACAGTCTGTATATTTGTAATACAGCAGTGGCCCATCAAGCCGAAGGGATCGGGAGACAGATCTCGGTCTCATCTCACCGCAATAGCATCCTGCCTTTGATCTCCTCTCGAGAGCTAGATTGAAGAAACTCCGCAACCAGCCATGGTTGTGACCGGATGCACCTGGGGTGAGGCTCTCATCATGGTAAAGGGGCCAGGGATAAATAATAGTCAAGTGGATCTGGCCATGTAATCTGAAGCTCTGGTGGAAGATGTAGTTTGAGCACAATCTCCAGAAGCTCCTCTACTGGCCACCGGGGAGAGTATCTGCAAGCCAAATGGATAGAGCCACTGGTACGGTATCCCTTTGCGATGAAGATGTGAGGTGAGTGGATGCAGAGCTTGTCTTGATTGCAAGGTAATAGGAGAGAGTCATGAAACCGGGACACCTCTGAGTGCTCAAATAAGATATGTGACATATTCCTTTTGCATGATCTCCTCTTGCATCACAAAGTGCAACAGGCAGGAGATGACATTGCGTGGTGGGCAATGGGGGGAGGGGTCATCTAGGACGGAGAGCTCTTTGACATTTCTATCGGCGTGGCCAAATCCCGACAGCACCTGTTTAAACAGGCACACCAACATGCGGCCCAGATCCTCAGGGGAGTCCACGGTCTCTGGCAGACTTCTCAGCCTGACATTGCAGCGGCAGCACAGGATCTCTAGGTGACGAAAGAGGAAGCACAGCAATCAGTATGTGTCTGTACAGGACTTAAGCACAGGGAAGCTAGCAGAGTGACATTCCTGTGAGGCCTCTAGCGCTCCAAGATGGATACGTGGGCCTTAAGGTCAGAGCAGAGGCCCTGTTTTTCCACCACAACGGAAGCCTGCATGCGGGTAGTGGCGCACCCAATTCTGGGCCGCACCGAGACAACGCCCCCAATTATTTTTTTAATCCAATTAATCAAACTATTTAGTTATGAAAATTATTGTTGCAGGCAACCCTAGCAGATAGATTAATAAAATAAAAAGAGGGGGTATTTAAGGTGAATCACAAATTAAATCGCTAGATTTAATGGTTTCCTTTGATACACTAACAACATGTCTTCGAGCTGACAGATTTGGTGGCCTTGGTTCAAGAATTTGGGTGCTCCAGGGATCTTACTTCTGTAAATTGGTACTTAAGTGTAATTTTTTGTGCACTTTTGATTGATTAATAAGACCGACTAAGGTATGGAATACAGACACATGGCAAGTTCAAAGTGAATAGGAAATATTCTGTATTCAAATTTGGTGTTGAAGTGGAGGATTGTCAACGCCAAGAATTAGAGTCAAGTAAACCATTGCAGAGGTCGCAGAAGTAGAGCGTGTACAATACGAATTTTGGATAGGCTTAAGTGGAAAAAAATTAGCTGCTTTGTGTAATCAGAATTACAAGCAAAAGTCATGCTCTGACCATAGGTTAATGTGACAGATTAAAGTGACATTGTCTAAGCATTAGCATTCTTTGATGACAAATATAAAAGGGAAAAAGGGCTTTATACTCAGTCTTGGACCAGCAGCATACCACAGGGGAAAGTAACCATGGTGTCCTACAGGACACAGTCTGTTCAGTTCACACACCTGACTGTAGGCTGCTGACTGGTAAGTCCATTCAATGCCCAGATATCATCTCTTGATGAAAACCCCTGCTGTGTGTGTATGGAACCTGCTGTGATTGATTCCCTGGGTATGCTTCCACCAACCTTTGGGCATCACCATTGAGGACCACTTGTATGCGGCGGCCCTCCAGCTAGCTAGACCCATGAAGGGCCAAATGTGGCAGAACCCAGTCAGTACTGAACCGAGGAAGTATTGGCTGTGATCTCAAGCAAATAGCTTTGCTCAGCAAGAGCAATACCATACCAGGATATCACAGCTAAAGAACACCTGGCCGGAACAGATCAACTTGAAAGAACAAGCTGTGAATATAATGTATTAATCATCATTTAAGACAAATCACTTGACAGAAAATGGCCTGCAGCACTAAGGCAATAAATATACCACCAGCTGTCAGACGCCGAGGCACCTCTGTTATTGTATACAGTTACAAAAACAAGAATTTTTTTCCTCATAAAAATATCCACCAAAATCGTGTAAGCTGATGGTCAGAGACATAAAAAACATCGAGGAAATATTTCACATAAAACTAACAACTTTAAATACTTTTTCCTAGAACATCTATGATATCTCTGCAAATTAGATTTGCTGGAATAACACATCAGCGTGGTTTAACGTTCATGGTAGACGGGAAATCCATCTCATACACAGGTCTAACGGTTATTCTTCGGTTTATGTGTAAATGTGACGGGTGAATGATACACCATACATCAGGGCTCAAAATTTCAAGTCCCAAGCTACTAGCCAGGCCTTAAGAGTTACTCGCCACTCATTGCCCCACCTAACCCTTAGCATGCCCTGCATCTGCATTTCCACTCGCCCTCATGTAATTTCCACTCGCCAAATGCGAGTAGGCGAGTGGAAATTTTGAGGCCTGCCATACATGTCAGATTCTAGTTTCTCCAAAATACATATATTCTGGGTGAGGTGGAGGAGATTACTCCACCCATTGTCACCAGCACCAAGAATTCTTGAATTTCCCAGCTGTTGGTCATTGAGTGACGTCAGCATAGAGAGCTTGCCGACAAACTCTCCGAGACCAGTAGTGGTAGCTGATGGATTGGATCTGCGCATGTGTGCAGCTCCAATCCATTGTTTTGCACAGGCACTATGGAACTTTCGTACATAAAGTTTAGAATGTTCCCATAAAAATAGGATGGGATCCGAATTAACTGCCTTTGTTACCCAATAGGTTCCCCTCCTGCAACTACAATACAAGGCAAATCCTTGTGGCCTCCCTCTCCATGATGGATTAATATGTGCCCCAAAACAAAAAGGTGGATCTGGAAACCAGGCAAATATTAAAACCTGACCTACAGGGACCGGCATAGTGTGTACAGGGAATAGCATGGAGTTTTAAAAGCTTAGGTGAAGAAAAACAAAATCATTACCCAGGATCCTAAGCAATTATATAAACTGCAAATCTCTTTGTATTTGCAGATTAGTTTAAAAGAGCCCAAAAAGAACTCCTCTGACACAGATGTACTGTAGAACAAAACCTGAACTGGCCTGGCGCAACTCCTTGTCCTATTAAAGTAATTTATTACATATCACAATGCAGACTATGCACTCAAGTTAGGATTTGTCACCGACAAGAATGTTCAGAAATCAAAAAGGAATGGTTTTACGTGTTTAATCATGTAGTTTCTACCATCACAAAAGCATCAAAAATCTTACGGTATAAAAAGCATGTAAATAAAAGGCAAACGGTAAATTATTCACAGTGGATGGAGGACTTACATTTAAAGTCATCAGGTGCTGATATCTTACAGAACTCATGTTCTTCAGCATGTGTCCTTCGTCGAACACTGCAAAATTGACCTTTAGGCGTCGGAACAAACTACGATCTTCAGCACTACTAATTGCACAATTGTATCTGCAAGAGGAAACAAAAAACTTAATACAAATGCGTAGAACACCGTTTATGGGTTTCCATTTAGGGCTCAAACAATTCATACACATGGGCCTGGAGACCATACTTTGATATGCTATTGTCTGCTGTAAATAAAGAGATCTATAAACTAGTTTGGAATATTATCGAAGTTAATTACATTTGAAAAATAGCCCCCTATAAAAGAGCAGTCCAGCTAATAATCCGTCTTTTGAGACAAATGCAAATTCCTCCCTTAAAATGTTCAGCTTTGAACAGATCGTTCCTAACAATATTAGGAACTACATTTACTAACGTAGGCAGGGGACATTTCAGTGAATAGGAAATGCATTTTTAGAAATCAAAATCTCAGGTAAATACACCCCATGATTTTATGCAGCCAATATCTCATTCCTTGACCATGCTACCATCATCCTGCTTCATTGGCAGCACACAGTGAGAGACTTCGTACAAAACCCCGTGACTGACCCGCAGCAGTAACCATGGCATGCAGAGTCTGTTGCCAGGACAAGCGGAAGACTGTCCTGTAAGGACTCTTCCACGCACAGCTGTCACTTCGGTGGGATGCCATTGGGAGTGATAATTTTAATTGACAAGGAATAAGTAAATTTTCCAATATAGGGTGTCTGGAAAAATAGTAGTACATACAGTATATAGGAGGTCATTCCCTAACAAATGAGCCCAAGATGTGTTGGGTATGACAGTTGGACGGTCAGTGTTAAAAGTTACTTCTGTAGCCATTTAATGAAGTGAATATCAGCTCTTCACAGATTATGAGTACTATGAATTTGGCTCAAAGACCACCAATCGGAATTGGACAAAAGACAAAAAAAAGCCATTGCTAAAGGGCCACCACCAAAAATTTAAATGTTCTTACCTTGTTTATATTATGTTGCTGATCTCTCACATGATCTTTTTTCTCATGTAGGTTTAGTTAAGAAAATATTTAATTCTTTATGTGTCACTGTGTGCATCCATTGTGCGTTGTAACCTACCTTCCCTTCCTTCAAACGCTCCCTTAAGACATTTCTATTTAGGGAAGCCTACCACCCGACTCACTGACTCAATCAGTCCATCACTCTCACCTTCCATCACTCTCACCTTCCAGCCCTCTCCTGTTTCTACCCCCAACCCATCTAGATTGTAAATTCCCACAGGAATAGGGCCTCGCTTCCACCTGTTCTGGTTTATAAAATGCTGCTCAGTGTACTGTAACCCTGTCACTGGCGTGCGCAGCCCATTACATTAGGGTGTGCACCCATACAACATTTATTAACTTAAAACGGTTTAGAAGATATTTGCACAAAATTCACATTTTCCATTACAAACAACAAGTCTGTAATCAGAGATACAGTCAGGTTTTAGGTTGTTCATCATGAGCCAGCTAAGGGACATTTAAAATGTCAATGT
Source organism: Leptobrachium leishanense (assembly GCA_009667805.1). Classification (NCBI taxonomy): domain Eukaryota; kingdom Metazoa; phylum Chordata; class Amphibia; order Anura; family Megophryidae; genus Leptobrachium; species Leptobrachium leishanense. Next base: position 385,014,873 of record CM019063.1, on the reverse strand, counting down.
ATGAGGTGAAAGAGGACCTCTTCATCCAACATTAGGGTGTGCCCAGGCACACACCTACGAACCCTGTCTATTTTGTGCCCACTGTATAGCGCTGTGGAATATGCTGGAGTTTTATAAATAAATAATAATACCCTGACACACAATCTTTATAGAACTTGCTCCTCAGTGTGTGGTATTGGCCATAGATGTAGGCTCTAACATTCAGGCAGCCAATTCACATCATTGTACTGTGTGGGATGTACTCAAAGGACATTCCCAGGGGGTAGAAAAGACCACTACCACTAACATAAGCTGTAATTAGATTACTTGTGCGTTACAAACAAAACCACACTATAAATCACATGCTGTTGGTTTTTCTTTGAATAATTACATGTAAAAAAAGGTTTTTTATCTCCCGTTTCCTTTTTTGTGGATTTTTCCTATGATGCAACATTTACCAAAATCTGTGCAAACATTTTACTTTAAAACTGTTGCATTGCTTCTACAGTATTTGTTAGTGGTTGGAGAAGTGAATGCTTAGATAAATGTTGCAGGGGGTGTACTGTGCTGTCCAGGCTAACCGAGATAAGAGAAGGTAGCGAGCTTAAAAAACTTCTAATCTACCCTTTGAATACACCCCACATAATACAACGATGCGACACATTGGGCAATAATACAAATTTGGTGTCATCTTAACCAGAGCTGTTGTAAATTGACCAGAGCCATTATAGTCTATGGAGTTGCTAAGTTGGATTCTATGGACAATGCCACACCGTGAGAAGCAAGTGATGCAAAGATACCGTGGGGGAGGGGTGAGTTTACAACACAAAAAAAAAAAATGGATGCATCCAGTGACACAGAGTAAAATATTAGCTTAACAAAACAAAGTACATATAAGATATCAGCAGCATAAAACAAAATAAGAACAGTTCTTTTGAGGTAGTGTACCTTCCAGGTGTTCGAAATATTTGTATCGTGTTGCAATCACCACAAGGTGTCCTCCTAACACAGCAAACATTGTGCCTCAATTAACTTACGTTGTGACGATTACATTGAATTCCACAACCATATTAAGAATGTCATAACGCAAATGTCTTCTGTCTTCCTGAGAACCTGCAGATAGATGATCATACAAATGAAATACAATATAAATAGTATTCCAAAAACAAATACAACCCATGATATTTTTTGCTTACCGTAGTAAATCAGTAAGTTCAGATCAGGGCACCACTGTTTAAACTCTCGAACCCAGTTATCTAGAAAGTTAGATCAATTAATAAATGTATGCATATAAATTGAAGAACAATGTTGAACATTTAGGCTCGTGTCAGACGAGCGCATTCTGTGTGGACTGTGCACAACGGACGTACTTTCTGACTGACGACATGGTAGTGGCCACACAGTCCGTTTTTGTGACTGACTTTTTTTTGACTGATGTAGAATGGAAAATTAATTAATATGAAAACCATTTTGTCCATCAAAAATGCTGGACGTCAAAAATGCAGTCTGTCTGACTACGTTCCATCACACACAAAGCTATGTGGACGTTGGGGACGCAGCGCACTCTGTGCGTCCGTTCTAGCGGATTTACGTTCTTGCCTAACTTGCGTCCGTCTGCCACGTGGTAGTGCGGCCGCACTTCTGTGCGGACGTACTTCGTGTGTGGGTCTCTATTGATCATAATTGTATGCTACCACGGACGTTAAAATGTGCGGCAACACAGACGTGAACACTACGCTCGTCTGAACCTAGCCTTAAACTCCCTGGCGGTTTTCCCCGAGTGTGGCTCGAGGTTAAATTTCATTGCTGAAAGTGGTAAACCCGAGCTCGATACATACCTTTACCTGAGCTCCCTCGCTGTCCTCCCGCAATCGCATTCTCCTCCGTGCGATCGCAGCGCCCTCGTGAGAAGGGAACCAGGAAGCCGCGATTGCACGGAGGTGAATGCAGGGGTCAGAAAGTGAACGCAGGGACAGGTATGTATCCAGCCCGAGTGTGGCTCGGGGTTACTGCTTTCAGCAATGCATTTAACCCTGAGTCACACTCTGGAAAACCGCTAGGGGGCTAAACAAATTGTTCGGATTCTGACATATAAAATATGTCAGAATCGGAACGCCAGCGAGGTTAATATGGAAACAATATCATGAAATAAGTAGATTGTATCATGAGACAGGGACAGAAAAAGATACAGACGTACAAATGAAGTCCTGATGAAAGTTTGTGTGAAAATGGGAGGGGGGGGGGCAACACTCAAAGAAACAGAAGTGCTTTTGTTTTTGGAATCGAGTCCTTTGCATTTACAACTCTAAGTTTAAGTGCAACCTTAACCAGAGCTGTTGGAAACTTCCCAGATCCACTAAAGTTTATGGAGTTGCTAAATCTGGTTACATGTTCACCAAGGTTGGAATAGGGCCCAAATAGAACAATTATTTTGCGCATGTATAACTTGCCAATTACTTGCATTATTGAAAACCCAGTCACATCTTAAATCGCATAGAGATAAGCAAAGAGGTGGCAAAATGACCACTATGCTCTAATCACTCAAGGTCAATAGCATAAAGAATCAGAAGTAACAAAATGTAAACAAAATCCTGAAGAAGAAACAAACACTTTATTAATTCACATTCTGCTCTTAACAGAATGCAAGTGAATGCATGTAATGGTTCTTGAAATATCTCCAACTTGACGGATATCACATAAAGGTTTAAATGTATCACAAACCTAATGTTGAAGCAGGCACAACCACTAGATGTGGTCCCGTGTTGCCACTCTCATAGAGGTGTGCAAGGAATGCAATGGCTTGAACAGTTTTTCCCAAACCCTGTGGAATTTAGGTAGGAAGAAGGAAAAAAAAGAAAAAGGTAATGCTGCTTTTATGTGCTGATCATACACACACGATAGCGAAAGTCAACACACCCCTGTTAAAATGTCAGGTTTCTGTGACGTAAAAAAAGGACACAAAGATAAATCATTTCAGACATTTATCCACCTTTAATGTGACCTATAAACTGTACAACTCCATTAAAAACAAACTGAAATCTTTTAGTTGGAGGGGGAGGGGGGAACTAAAATAATATGGTTGCGAAAGTACACATAAGAAATAACTAAATCAGGTCATGAAAGAAATTTATGATTTCTGAAACATAGACTTTAGCACATGTAAATGAATTGGATTTTAAGTAGCCCCTGGAGTGCCAGGTTTTAGAGAGGTTATATTATTGCTGATCGTGGCACCGGGCAATGTTTTGTTTAAGTGCAGAAAAAGTTTGTCATATAAATCTAAGACCTCAGACATTGGGGCAGCTGGCAGAATGTACTAACTGCATTCTGCCAGGCCCTTCCAGCTGGCCAGGTTCCAAAAAATAGCCACCAGCATGGTAGAAAGTTGGAACGTGACTTCGCTGGGGCTGTACTCATGCAAGATCTCATGAACTTGAGAGGGATGGGGGGGCGACATTGGCGACCTGTGACCGGATGTTACTTGTCTCTACGTTTCAGTTACATGTAGACAGTGTGGGGAGAGGGTGTACAACTGTATTTAGTGAATCGCATTCCAAACGTCTGTATACAACAAGTAGAAATAATTTTTTTATTTGCATACGTATTTCCTTTCCCTCAGATCATGTCTGCCTCTGCTATTTCTTGTCGTAAGTGCAAAAAAAGCCCTGATTCCTTTTGTTATATCTGTGGCAGTTTCACCGTTCACAGTCAAAGGGCGAACATCGCATTTGTCAGGCAAGCCCATGTTGCATATTTCAAAGTAAAACTTGGTGATCGAGAGAAGTCTTGGGCCCCTCACAAGGTGTGCAAGCAGTGTGTCAAGAGTTTACATATGTGGACGAAGGGAACACGCAATAAGTTGCCATTTGGTATACCTATGGTTTGGCGAGAACCCACAGATCATTCCAGGGACTGTTACTTTTTTACAGTGAACATTTCCGGATTTAAAAATAAATGTAAAATAGCGTATTCTAGTCTATAATCAGCTATGCGTCCAGTGCCTCATTCAGCTGAAATCCCAGTGCCAGTTTTCGTTAGACTACCCACTTTTGAAGAACAGGAGTATGGTGAAGACCCAAATGACAGCAATGATGAAAATATTGAAATTGAAGAGGACTCAATTTGTAAGGGATCGGACCAGCAGAAGTTGAATGATTTGGCACGAGATTCGGGACAATCCAAAAAGGCTTCAGAACTCCTAGCATCAAGACTGTATAAGAAAAACGAGCAAAGGTGTATCGTACTTTTGAACCCGAGAAAGTGCATTTCTGCAATTCTTTCAAAGTGACAGTGGCTTTGTGTATTGCCATAACATACATGGTTTAATGAAGGAATTGGGACATTCAATCTATAACTGGCGACTGTTCATCAATAGCTCAAAGCGGAGCTTAAAGTGTGTCCTCCACAATGGGAATTTATTTGGTGCAGTTCCAATTGGCCATTCAGTTTGTGCTCATGAAGAATATGGAGACATAAAGAGAGTCATTGAGTTGGTACAATATCACACACACAAATGGATCATCTGTGTTGACCTTAAAATGGTATGCTTCCTTCTTGGTCTGCAACGTGGATACACCAAGTATCCCTGTTTTCTATGCAAGTGGGACAGCAGAGCTCGTGAGAACCATTGGGTGGAGAGGAATTGGCTCCAAGATCTGACCTCCAACTTGGTGATCCAAATATTCTACATAAGTCACTTGTTGACAGAAAGAACATTATATTCCCACCTCTGCGCATAAAACTGGGTCTCCTGAAGCAATTCGATAAACTGTCTCCATCAGTTGGCAAAGCTTTAAGAACCTCATTTTGGCATTTCCTAGACCGTCATTTGAAAAAATAGGCCGGTGTATTTGATGGTCCACAGATTAGGCAGCTCAAAGACTAACATTTCATCGGAACAACGTCAGAACTCCAAAAGAATGCTTGGTTATCAAAGACCTTGTCAAGCACTTTCTTGGAAATAAACAAGCACAGAATTACACCGATATTGTCCAGAAACTCTTGGAGACCTACAAAACGCTTGGTTGCAACATGAGCATCAAGCTGCATGTTCTGCATAGCCATGTTGCTGACTTCCTGGAGATCCTAGGTGCAGTCAGTGATGAGCAAGGTGAACGATTCCACCAAGATTTGAAGGTCATAGAGGAACGGTATCAGGGTAGATGGAATGAACACATGATGGCGCTCCTATGAGCAGGGCCCTCTACACCTCGTTTCCATCTTCTGTCCATTTATTTGTATTTCGTTCCTTTTGGTTATTGTAAAGCACTATGGAAACTGTTGGCGCTATATAAAATGAGGATAATAATAATAATAATAATAATAATCGCTGACTATTGTAGGAGCATCAGGCGAGATTGAACACTCCAGAAAAAGCTATAAGCGTAAATTTGTATCTTAAATGCTACCTAACTTGATTACTTGCACCCAATTAGACTTTTAGGTTAAATTTGAAATTCAGGTAATTTTTTCATTATTTTCCATTGTGTGCACATTTTGTATGTTTTTTGTGACAAAGGGAGGGTATCCTGTACCTTAAAAAAAATTGACGTGCTAGAGAAAACCTGGGGTCATTTTTGAATTCAGATGCCACTAGTCAGTCAAGAACAAGTGTCAGATCTAACTCAACGAAAATGCTGTTCCCCAGTGTAATGAATAAAATATACTCCTCCCTGAACCTGTTTATGCAATTGTTACTGGGGTTACTATACTGTATTTAGCATTAAGTCACATAAAGAAATACACTCACCATTTCATCTGCAAGAATCCCATTCACATTATGTTTGTTCAGTAGTGCCAACCAATTCAGGCCGATCTTCTGGTAGGGTTTAAGCTCCAAACTAAGATTCAAGAAAACAAAGCAATTCCTCAATGCACATCATGCGCAAGTTATTAACACCACAACATGTTAAATATTTTTTTTAAACAGTTTTAAATTCTATTAATAAAATTCAATTTCCCGAAAATTAACGACAGTTAAATTACTCAATGAATATTTATAATATATATCTGATTCCTGATTTTAACCCCTTCACTACCAAAAGATTTTCCATAAAAACAGTGACAGGATCCAGTGGGTTTATTGGTAATGACTTTCCAGTAACCCACAAAGTAAAAATATGCAGAAGCATACCACTGTATTTTTTCAGTGCAGTATACCATATTTAACCCCTTCACTGCTGAGCCATATCACACCTGTGTGCTGAGCTGATTTTGATAGCTTTGTGCTAATGTATAAACACGATTTGAAACATGTACATTCATTCATGTACAGCTTGAAAAATGATTTTTTTCCCCCCCATTTTATCATACAAACCTGTGGTTTATATATTCTAGGTGGTACGCTTTTTGTGTTTTTACAAGAACAAAAATTCTAAAATGGGAACCTGTTACTGCATTTTTCTGAGAAAATACTCAATTTTAATTAAAACTGATGACATGTTTCACTTTTATTTTGGAGGATTGTGCTTTATGAAAAATATGACTGTATCATACACTGACCTTGCTCCTGGCGTTGGAAATGAGGTAAGCAATGGCAGTGGTATTTTTCATTTTATACATTACAAATGCACAATGCCATTGGTTTGGAAATATGAAAAAAAAAAAATATATATATATATATATATATATATCTATCTATCTATCTATCTATCTATCTATCTATCTATCTATCTATCCGTTTTGTTTTTACATGGTCATGTTTGATATTAGAAAGGTCGGATGCAGACTTCTCCAATGACACCTAACATGACTTTGTGGGGTATAAAGAATGATAATAGTGGTCCAAAGAACCCCCACTCTCCTCGCAGCAGTGAGGCAGCTTGTCTATTACAATGCGTAATAGCACATAGCGCTATCACCTCCAAATCTGGTCCTGGTGTGAGAAATGAGAAAGCAAGTTAGTGCAGTGACATTATTTGCAATGCAAGTAAAAGCACATAATGCCACTGCCTTAGAAAAGAGAAAATAAAAAGAATAAATTTTGCATTTATAATTTGTTTTCTTTTGTTACACATTACATGGTCATATTTGATATTGTTGGAATGGCCAGGCTCTGATCCACTGTTACCAGTGACACCTCTCTTGACCTTGTACTGTGTAAAAATCAGAGATGCAGAGTCCAAAAGAACCCCTGGCGCACATCGCTGTAGTGTGGCAGTTTAGGTTTTCAATGAAACAATGTGAAATAATGCATTGTGCCATCCCCGTCACACTTGCTGGCATCGCGGAAAATGAGGTAAGTTAGTACAGCATCATTGTTCACTTTATAGTTGAAAAGTGAACGACAGTACTGCATTATAAAAGAAAAAAATATTTATTTAGATTTACACATAACCTGGTCATGTTTGGGGTCATTGGAAAGGCCATGTTAAGATACCTTGCATTACCCTCTATTACGATTCAGGAGTCTTCTTTGATAGAGTTTGAAGGAGGAGCGAGTGGTCTCCTGTAAGCGATATAGGCCTTCAAGGTACTGTTCTTTCATGGTTCTCTTCCTACCTGTCCCAACGATCGTTTTGGGTCTCATTTTCTGGAAGTACCTCCTCCCAGCAGCCTGTCTGTTGGGGTGCCCCAAGGTTCAGTACAGGGCTCTCTTCATTTTTTGATCTACACTGCCTCTCTAGTGATCAGCTCCTTTGGATTCCAGTCCCACCATACGCTTATGACACTCAAATACACCTCTCCTCCCCTGATCTCACTCCTGATTGAGTCACTGAATGTCTCTCTGCCATCTCGAATTGGATGTCTTCCCACCCGCTTCCTTAAACTCAATCTTGCCAAAGACTGAAATTCCTCCCTTAATGCCACCCATCTCTCTACAAGTAAATGGTATGCTCATTAGCCCAACGCCTCAAGTTCGCTGCCTTGGTGTCAATTTCGATGCTGACCTAAATGTGCTCTCCCCACGTCCAGACAGTGACCAAATCCTGTTATCGATTTAAGAAGCTTGCCCGCATCCGCCCCTTTTTGACGCAAGGTACAGCGAAGATGCTGGTGCATGCTCTTGTCATTTCACGACTTGACTATTGCAACTCGCTCCTCATTAGCCTCCCCGATGCCCATATTTCCCCTTTGGAATCTTTAATGAATGCAGGTGCCAGGATTTTTTTTTCTCACTAGACACACCTCATTTGCGCCCCCCCCCCCCCCCCGCCGGTCCCTCCATTAGCTCCCTGTACATTTCAGGATACAGTTTAAATATTGACGATCACGTTCAAATCGCTCAATAACTCGACCCCTGTCTTTGTTACTCTGCAAGCACGTCCCATCTAGACTACCCCGGGCGATCTCTGCCTGTCTTCTGTCTACACCTGCAATGCCAACTCTCCTATCCAAGACTTTGTAAGGGCTGCTCCAGTCCTGTGGAATGACTTACCTCGCCCTATCAAACTCTTCTCCTAATCTTCAGGCCCTCAAGAAATCCCTCAAAACCAATCTCTTCAGATTAGCGTACCACATCAATGATGCAACTCATCCTTCTGCCGACACATGATTGAAGCCACTTCTATGGCCCCATCATTCCCGAACCACTGGCACCAATGATCCTGATGTCCTCTAAAACTCCTAGTCTTCCTCAAACCTAATCCCTCTAGATTGTAAACCCCTATGAGCAGGGCCCTCTACACCTCATTTCCATCCTATGTCCGTTTATCTGTATCTTGCTCCCTTTGGTTATTGTAAAGCGCTGCGGAAAATGTTGGGGCTATATTAATGATAATAATGAATCAGGGGGGGGTTCTGACATCACACCCATGCCAGAAGTCAGACCGCCGCGCACCACGGGTTTCCCTCCAGACTGGCAGTGATCTTCCCCGGGGTTGTGCGTAAATGACATGTGGGGGATGTCCTTCGCTTGTGGTGAAACCCTAGGTTGTCCCCCGCACATTATCCACATCCAAGCGGTTAACCAGCAGAGAGCTCCTTCTGCTGGTCGAAATGCGCAGCTACAATTACATTTTAGCTTGGGCCCCATGTTTCTGAGCAGGAAAAAAGAATCTCAAAGCTTTTCAACCATTTTGCCCACAAAGGCAGCCCTATCTGATGGGTTTGAATTTATTGGGCATGTTCCTTTTCATTGTCCCAGAGTCAGAATATACGCTCAGGGCACCTGCAGGTGTTTTTGGAGGTCGATTATACTCGGTCATGGTAGTGAAGGGGATAAAGGAAAGGCAGCCTCATGCATTTTTCAGTGCAATCCTACTGGCTAAAACAAAAAGGCACCATACTTACAGAGCAAGTCACTTGATGTAAGCTCCACTCACTTTTCCTGCAACGGAGTGTCCCTAGTACTCCATTTATAATCACCAATTATTACCCAAGCCTTACTTTTACTTGCCACAATGGCATTTTGGTTTTTGCAAGGCATGCCAGTATGGGTTCGTGAAATCACCTGCATTATTACATGGAGGGTCGGTTGATTTGTGAAAGTAATGGCCAACATACAGGTGAAACTCGAAAAATTAGAATATCGTGCAAAAGTTAATTTATTTCAGTAATGCAACTTAAAAGGTGAAACTAATAAATGAGATAGTTCAAGTCGTGATTTGTCATAATTGTGATGATTATGCTTACAGCTCATGAAAACCAAATCCACAATCTCAGAAAATTAGATTATTACATGCAATCAATAAAACAAGGATTGTACATAGAACAATATCGGACCTCTGAAAAGTATAAGCTTGCATATGTACTCAGTACTTGGTTTGGGTTCCTTTTGCAGCAATTACTGCCTCAATGCGGAGTGGCATGGAAGCTATCAGCCTGTGGCACTGCTGAGGTGTTATGGAAGACCAGGATGCTTCAATAGCGGCCTTCAGCTCTTCTGCATTGTTCGGTCTCATGTCTCTCATCTTTCTCTTGGCAATGCCCCATAGATTCTCTATGGGGTTCAGGTCAGCCGAGTTTGCTGGCCAATCAAGCACAGTAATCCCACGGTCATTGAACCAGGTTTTGGTGCTTTTGGCAGTGAGGGCAGGTGTCAAGTCCTGCTGGAAAATGTAGTCAGCATCCCCATAAAGCTTGTCTGCGGAAGGAAGCATGAAGTGCTCCAAAATCTCCTGGTAGACGGCTGCGTTGACCCTGGACTTAATGAAGCACAGTGGACCAACACCAGCAGATGACATGGCTCCCCAAATCAACACAGACTGTAGAAACTTCACACTGGACTTCAAGCATCTTGTAATGTGTGCCTCTCCATTCTTCCTCCATACTCTGGGTCCTTGGTTTCCAAATGAGATGCAAAAGTTGCTCATCAGAAAAGAGGACTATGGACCACTGAGCAACAGACCAGATCCGTTTTTATTTAGCCCAGGTAAGACGCTTCTGATGTTGTTTGTTGTTCAGTAGCGGCTTGACAAGAGGAATACGACATTTGAAACCCATGTCCAGGATCCGTCTGTGTGTGGTGGCTCTTGATGCACTGACTCCAGCCTCAGTCCACTACTTGTGAAAGTCCCCAACACTTTGGAATGGCCGTTTCCTGACAATCCTCTACAGGCTGCGGTCATCCATGTTGCTTGGGGACCTTTTTCTTCCACACTTTTCCCTTCCACATAACTTTCTATTAATGTGCTTTGATACAGCACTTTAGGAGCATCCAACTTCTTTTGCAATTACCTTTTGAGGCTTTCCCTCCTTATGGAGGGTGTCAATGATGGTTTTCTGCACAACTGTCAGGTCAGCAGCCTTTCCCATGATTGTGATTCCTACTGAACCAGACTGAGAGACCATTTAGAGGCTCAGGAACCCTTTGCAGGTGTTATGGCTGAATTAGCCGATTAGAGTGGGACACTTTGAGCCTAGAATATTGCACCTTTTCACAATATTCAAATTTTCGGAGATTGTGGATTTGGGGTTTTCAGGAGCTGTAAGCCATAATCCTCACAATTATGACAAATCACGGCTTGAACTATCTTGCTTTGCATGTAATGGGTCTATCTCATATATCAGTTTCACCTTTTAAGTTGCATTACTGAAATAAATTAACTTTTGCACGATATTCTAATTTTTCGAGTTTCACCTGTATAATGACACTAACAAATATAGCATAGTGGTCATACAAAAATACAAGGGTCACTGATCTAATTATTTGAAAATTATGCATTTTGATGATGAATGATGAATGATGACACCAGGACAATGTAACATGTGCACGTCAGGTCCCGGTCATAAAAGAATGCACCCTGAGCAGCGAACACGTAATAGTGAAGAATAATTAAAACAGTAAGCAGGAACAGATTAAGAATATACCTAATATCCTCAAGATAAGAGGGTTCCTATAAAACGTGCTCTAGTGGAATCTCTAGGAATTTTAAAACCACAGATATTATTAAAAGCTTATTAAGGCATACTGCACCTCTCGGATAGAATAGAAGGAGTCTCTATGTTCCACCCGCCGTCTCCAGCCTCTGTGATTTGAGTGACCTGTTTAGTTAACTTCCTTGAGATTTCTTCACATTTGATCATGAGCTTTAAAACCACTTCTCTTTCCTTGATCAAGGTTTTACAATGCCAAATCAAGTCAACGCTAAGGTTATTTACACCTTCGAGTTTGGTTTTCTGAAAAAAGAAAAAAACATTATTTCACCAACAAATATAGAAAAGCTTATATATACAAAAGGTAGGCTACTTCTCATTCCAAACAGCAGGGGAGGCTCTAACCTTAGATTTTTTTTTTATCATATTTTACATCAAATCAACGAAGCCAGAAGCAAAATTGTTGAAATGTCTCCTCCGAGGCAAGGTCAACGTAAATTGCCTTTAATAATCCACATCTGCTGTCTTTAAAAAGGGAAAAAAATGCATTTCTAGAGCAACTCACATGAATTCTTAAACATCGGTTTCAGTTGGATTTAGTATACAGCTTCCAAAGACCGTTTTAAAGTTTATTCTTTGTAGCTAGACATCTTGAGAGCAATTATGACTGTTGCTACATTGCATTGTAGAAAGAAAAACAATATATTGTCAGAGAAGCTTTTACTAGCATAGAGCCTTGCAGGTTCGTGCCCGAAGTCTCCCCTACACGGTGTTACTTTATATACATAGTATATAAAGATTATTTTGATCTTTAAGATTGATCACAGAAATAAAACTCAAAAACATACATATATACATGTATATTTATTTGCAAGGTGTGTGTGTGTGTGTGTGTGTGTGATATATCCTAGCTGAGGAGGGTCCAATAAACCCGAAACAGCGCTGTCCTAGGAGTGACTTGGACCAGTTGCATAAAGCTTATCTCTGCAAAAAAAACATAGTATGGCATTGATTTTAGGGTTCTGTGTAAAAACAGACACAGGATGCAATAAAAGTGAGACAGAGGTTATTTGAAGATCCTACCCAGAGTTCCTAGCTGCATATGGGGAATGCGGCACAGGGGCTCTGGGATGCAGTTCTTTGAATTGCTGTGATGTGCAGATGGCTTCTGCAATAATAAACATAACAATTGTAGCGTGGAGGCTTTTTATCTCACTTTTTGACCTCCACAACCACCGTTATATATATATATATATATTAGTATACTCAAATATTGATGTGGCAGGCTTATTCAATACATGATAACCTGTAGCCAATCCCCAAACATATATCCTAGGCTTTTTCATTTCTTTAAAGTATACATTCCACAAAGGGCACTCTGGTTGATAATTTCACAACTTCGTTAGGACATCTGGGGGCTGGAGTTTGGAGATCCCTAATCTAGCCCAAACAAGTGACATTTTTTAGAAAGGCTCCATGGATTCGAATGTACAGTATGTCGATCTATGTAGCATTTTGAACTTGCAATACCATTGCAGAATCGATCTGTGAGTGCGCTTGTCTATATATATTAATATTGTCTGTATAGCACTGTCAGTGGTAAGACATTTTAAAATCACCCATCTAGGGCAACATTGATGGAGATTTGGTAACAAATTACGATTTTAAGATGTTTGAGCTTGACACAATGCCATTGCACTCCATCCCAGAAGGTCCTAAATTTAAACCGAATGCCTGCTCTTATAAATCAACCCATTAGTTATATACCGTCTCCTGGTGTATGAAACTGTACAGTGGCAAGAAAAAGTATTCGAACCCTTTGGGATTACGTGGAGTTTTGCATGAATTGGTCATAAAATGTGCTCTGATCTTCATCTAAATCACAACTATTTGAAAAACGCAGTCTGCTTAAAATAATACAACACAATCATATGTTTTCATGTTTTTATTGAACAGAACATGTAAACATACACAGTGCAGGGTGGAAAAAGTATGTGAACCTTTGGACTGAATAACTGGTTGACCCTCCTTTGGCAGCAATAACCTCAACCAAACGTTTCCTGTAGTTGCAGATCAGACCTGCACAACGATCTGGAGTAGTTTTGGACCACTCCTCTTCACAAAACTGTTTCAGTGTAGCAATATTCTTGGGATGTCTGGTGTGAATCGCTCTCTTAAGGTCATGCCACAGCATTTCAATCGGGTTGAGGTCAGGACTCTGACTGGGCCACTCCAGAAGGCGTATTTTGTTTTGTTCAAGCCATTCTTTTGTTGAATTACTTGTATGCTTTGGGTCATTGTCCTGTTGCATCACCCATCCTCTGCGGAGCTTCAGTTGGCGGACAGATGGTCTTACGTTTTCCTGCAAAATGTCTTGATAAATTCTGGAATTCATTTTTCCATCAATGACAACAATCTGTCCAGGCCCTGAGGCAGCAAAGCAGCCCCAAATCATGATGCTCCCTCCGCCATGTTTTACAGTGGGGATGAGGTTTTGATGTTGGTGTGCTGTGCCTTTTTTTCTCCACACAGTGTTGTGTGTTTTTTCCAAACAACTCAATTTTGGTTTCATCTGTGCACAGAATATTTTGCCAGTAGTTCTGTGGAACATCCATGTGCTCTTTTGCAAACTTCAAACGTGCTGCAATATTCTTTTTGGACAGCAATGGCTTCCTCCGTGGTGTCCTCCATTCTTTGTTTAATGTTTTCCTTATTGTAGATGTGTCAACAAAAATGTTAGCATGTGCCAGAAATTTCTGTAAGTCTTTAGCTGACACTCTAGGATTCTACTTTACCTCATTAAGCATTCTGCGCTGTGCTCTTGCAGTCATCTTTACAGGACGACCACGCCTAGGGAGAGTAGCAACAGTGCTGAACTTTCTCCATTTGTAGACAGTCTGTCTTACCGTGGACACATGAACATCAAGGCATTTGGAGATACTTTTATAACCCTTTCCAGCTTCATGCAAGTCAACAATTCTTGATCATAGGTCTTCTGAGAGCTCTTTTCTGCGAGGCATGGTTCACATCAGGCAGTGCTTCTTGAAACCAGTAAACCCAAAACTGGTGTGTGTTTTTAAAGGGCAGGACAGATTTCAGCAACACATCCAATAATATCACACTGATTGGACTCCAGGTTGGCTCACTCCTGGCTCCAATTAGCTCTTGGAGAAGTCATTAGGCTAGGGGTTCACATACTTTTTCCACCCTGCACTGTGAATGTTTACATGTTATGTTCAATAAACACATGAAACATATGTTTGTGCTGTATTATTTTAAGCAGACCGTGTTTTTCAAATTGTTGCGACTTAGATGAAGATCAGAGCACATTTTATGACCAATTCATGCAAAACTCCACGTAATCCCAAAGGGTTCACATACTTCTTGCCACTGTAAACCATATGGCAGGGAGGGATGCGTGACTATAGAGTCGTTAGTCCCAACAAGAAATACACAAAGTAATCGCTAATATTATATTTGAGTGGAGAGCCTTTTTCAAGTGTTGCATTTATTGGTCCCTCTAGTATGTGTACTGTACATAGAGATCTCTCAAACAGAGAAGGCGCACTTCGTGGTTTCAAAAACATAACTTTTATTAATGGGAAACTACCATGAAAAATGAAAGAGTTTATTTTAGGTTTAGGGATATTTTATATGCGCCTGCGCCTAGCTTCTCTCCGCATCACCTCTTTCCGTGATAGACTGTAGGATTTCGCACACGTAGCCCCCATCCTCTGGAACGCTCTCCCTCATACGGTCAGACTTTCCCCTAGTTTCCCTTCCTTCAAACGCTCCCTTAAAGACCTTCCTATTTAGGGAAGCCTATCACCCGACTCACTGACGCAACCAGTCCATCACTCTCACCTTGCAGTCTTCTCCGGTTTCCATCCCTTCTAGATTGTGAGTTCCCATGGGAATAGGGCCCTCGTCTCCTCCTGTACTAGTTTGCCAAATGTTGTACAATGTATTGTAACCCTTATCTATATTGTGCCCAGCGGAATATGCTGGCGCTTTATAAAAGATTAAGAATAATAAATATGCACTTTGTTTACCTAACGAATGTTTAGGAAAATATTTTACTCTATATGTGTCACTGGGTGCATCTATTTGTTATCTTTTGTGTTGTAGACAGCTCTGCCCCCTCAGTATCTTTACAGCACTTGCTCCTCACTGTGTGTCAGTGAGCATAGAATGGGCTCTAGGGGTCACCGGTCTAGAAAAACAAATCAAGATTGCAGTGTGAGGGATGTATGCAAAATGCATCACCAGAGGGTAGTTAGATTAATGTCGTTTAAGGTTCCTATCACATCTCAGTCGGCTGCCATAATTTATCTCGGGAGGCTACACAGCACAATAGACCCCATGCATGCTTTTCTAAACATTCACTCCTCCACCTCACTGCCACTTCAGTACTGTAACAGCTATACCACCACTGTAAAGTATAACTTTTGAAAAGATTTTGGTAAGTGTTATATCATGGGAAAAATCCACAAGAATAAAACACGAGATAAAAACCTTAACTTTAATTTTCCTTTAAGCAAAAAAGCAAACAGTGCATGTGTTTTTGTTTGTAATGCACAAGAAATCAGCGTTTTGTTAGTGGAAGTGTCCCTTTACAGTACTTAAAAATAGGATCAATGTTTCAGCCCCACTTCGATCCCGTTTTAATAGATTTAATAATTGTTACATATTTGAAATCAGCGCTTCTCCATTTTCAATATATGTCCGAACATGAGGATTTATAGCATAGCGGTGTATTGTATGCTGTTAGGCAGACTGGTAGATGCCTGGTTTTGAATAAAATACAGTAGCTAATACTCCATACACACTTGGTGGCATAGACCCCTCCATTATTTGATGTCTGTCCTGAGGAAAGTTCAAGACCATTAATTGTGAAACGTCAGCTATATTTTAAAGAGATATATATATATATATATATATGAAAATGACCACTTTTAACCCTTTCGCTGCTGAGGCTTTTCCCGCCCCTGTGCTGAGGTCATTTTTACCGGTTTTGCTCATCATGTTTAAACGTGTTTTGAAGGCTTATTTTAGTATATGACCCAGACATATTATATATCGTTCTTTCCGTCAGACTCGGTAGATTCATAATATGTCATTATTATATGTATACGTTATGTCATGTCTGTATATTATAACAAAAAATGCAATAAAATATGTATTTTCAATAATTTACAATGTGTAAAGTGTTTTTTTTCACATTTTAACATGCGAGCAATTGCGGTTATATTTTGTATGGGGTGCGCTTGTTAAAAAAATTAGAGATGGGGTCTCGTTACATTTTTTTTTGGGGAAAATTACACTATTTTTAACGAACGCACCGCATACAAAAATCGTTAGTGCAGCATCATTGTTCACATTATAATTGAAATGGGAACAATATTGCTGCATTAACAAACCAAAAAAAAAAAAAAAAGTATTTTTTTTTTATAATTTTTTTTATTTTTATTTTTCATTTTTTTTTTTTTTTTTTACAAAATTTTTCACTTTCATGTTTGGTATCGTTGGAACGGCCATGCTCTGGCCGATCCAACCATACCAAAATTTAACCCCTAGCTGCCACGGATCGGGAGATAGGGAGTTCCAATGAACTCCCTATCTCCACTGTTGGTGGCAGTTAAGGGTTAAGTCCAGGACTGGCGTCATCGTGCTACGCACGATGACGCCAGTCCTCAGGGGGAGTTCCCGGAGGCTTGGCCGACATCCAAGATGTCGGCCAGCTCCGGGAAAGGATTGCGAATCGGCGCTTTTCAGCGCCGATTCGCGATCCAGCTCCCCAGGGGTTAATGCCAGGCATCATTTGGAAGGGCAGGCTGTGCCCTTCCAAATGATGCCTGGGTTAACCCCCGCAGAGCCGCCGATCGGGAGGGAGAGAGGTCCGAAGGACCTCCCCCCCCTCCCTTTCAGGCGCCTCCTCCGCACATGCGGGGGGGGGGGGGGGCGCCTGAATTAGGTGTCATCGCGCTGCCGCCATGACACCTAATTCCGGCGGCTGTGGTCCCGGATGCCGGGCTGACATCGAGGATGTCAGCCCGCACCGGGGGGGGCCAGCGATCGGCCGGAACCCGGCCGAACGCTGACCCCAATGGGAGGACGCGCTGAGCGCGTCCTCCGCATACCAGCGGGAATGCTGAGGACGCGCTGAGCGCGTCCTCAGCATCGAAGTGGTTAAGCATCCTGGCTCTGTTATTACACAGAACCCTAAAATCAATGCTATGTCATACTATGGCTTTCTAGCAGAGATAAGGTTGTGCAACTGGTCAAAGCCACACACACTTTATATAAACGCACACATGTGCACAACATGAACATTGATGTCAAGCCATTTGGCTTCTGTACTAGTGTTGCTGGAGGCAGTAACGGATCCTGCTCTCCTCTACAGCACCAGTAGCAAGTTGAATTTTCACATGAAAAACCCCCACCCCCCCAGTTCTGTTGGCATTTAAATTGGAAAAACCACAGTAGAACATATTTTCAGACATGTAAACATAAACTAATAATGGGTAAAAGCAGAGTGGTTATTGCTAGACTTTGCATAGCAAGTCATGTGGCAATGGCTGAATAGCATGGAGGGGATTAGTGTGCCTTATGTTATACTTACCACTTTGTCTGATATAGGGTCCCACGACTTTATTGGAAATAAATATTTTTTCTAATCTAATTCGTTTATTTATTTATTTATAAAGGATTTTACCAGGAAGGATACATTGAGATTTCTCTCGTTTTCAAGTATGTCCTGGGTTCAAGTTTTTTTTATTTTTTATTTAAAGACTGGACTAAATGCATAGGTCTACTACATCTGTTGTCACAGGGTGAGCCCATCAAAAGGCATACTTATACAGGTAAGAACTTTGTCAACTCATTTTCTACATCCCTATCCCATAATTGTTTCATACATACCATACCTCGTCTGTGTGTGCTGTAGCATATGTCAGTCATACATACTGAGGGATTACTGGCACTTTATGTCAAAACAATGAGCCGAAAGTCTCCAATGTGCATTTTGCAAACATATACATCACACAGATTGGTTCTACAAGGATCAATAATCTTGGTAAGCACAAAAGAAAACCAAGAATCATATGAAACATATGAGATCCAATTACAAGACAATGAAAGTCTATTAAAGCCAGAGTTTTAATGGGGGGGGGGGGGATATGGGTTTACAGAGATTACCTGCAGAACAGAATTTAGCTCCTTGAGGCATTTCCACTCGTGGTATACCTGCCATACGCCGAGGCTTACGTACATTAAAAAGCCTAGCAGATGGAAAGAAGGTGTGTGTGAGTTTGTGTGGGGGGGGGGGGGAAATAGAGCCGCACGTTCAGTCATTTAGTGTGAACGATTTAAATGAGATAATAGGTTCTTCACAGGTTTCTTTGGAAGGTTAAGTGGGATTTCATGGGTTACGTACATTTTTAAAGATTTTTATTGCAGATACATACATTTATTTGGTAATGAAAATGTTACAAAAAAGGTTGTTTTTGGCATATTCTACACCACAGCTATTCCTAAACAACTCCGGGTCATTCTGTTCCAGAGCACTTTGCATTACTGGCACCATGCACTCCATTATACCATGCCAATAGCTGTTTAAAGGCAAGAAAAAAGAGGGATTACAAATGTTGGTATTAGCAGGGGCACAGCCTGCATATGTCAAACATGCCTAAACTTACATCCAAGTGCTGGTTAATTGCTTCATTTTAGCTTCGATAGTTTCCGAAATGAATTAAACCAGAATTAATAACTTGGACAGAACTGGGAAAGGGTTTTGTGTTACAAGTAGCTTTGTGACGATAATGAAGCTAAACTATACAGGTACAAACAGGCAAGACTGAAACCATAGTAAATAGTTTATCGGTTACACATTAGACTTTATTATTGCTTTGTTCCTCCTGTCAGGTGTGCAATTTGGCAATAAATCTAAATAATTATTGTAAGCAGCCAATTCGCGGCATACGTTTGCCACATGAAGGAGAAGCAGCAGCTAACTGGTATATGTAGACCTGTTCCAGATGTGGATCCATTACTCACTGTGCCTAGAGGGTTATCTGCTACACCTACATGATAAGACCCCAGGAAGGCTGAGACAACGGGCTGTATTGCAACCCTGGTGAAAACTTCCCAGAGCCATTATAGTCTATGGAGTGGATATGTTTACAAGAGCCCTGGTTACGTTTATACCAAAGTTGGAATACAGTCCAGTGTTTGTGAGGGATGGCTGCAAATCTTGTGCAGAGGAGACTTGCCTGGCATTTATGATCTGGCGGCGCTTTTGGGTGGGATCAGACAGGCATGCACACTGTACGGGTTCTCTATAAAAGGCAGAAGTGAAATGAAACATAAAAGATCTGAGCAAGGCACACGCTGAAGCACATGCTAAAGAGCTGCACTAAGCCAGTGATGGCAAACCTTGGCACCCCAGATATTTCGGAACTATTTTTTCCATGATGTGGGCAAGCCTTAAGAATTGTCAGAGCATTATGGGACTTGTGGTTTAAAAAATAGTGGCAAAATGGAAGGTGAGAAAAATGAGGCAAAAGAACAATGGTGATGGGTCATAGGAATGAGAACAATGGGGAGGGGCAAAGATTAGAGGCAAGGACAATGGGGTAGAGGCACAAAGGGTGCTGAGAAGAATGAGGTAGAAACACGCCCATATCTCTAAGAACAGGCCAATAAAGCCCTTGAGCAAGGGACAAGGTTTGTGAATTGCTGTGGTTTTAAGTACCAGTGTCTAGGTACAATATCATATAGAACCCACTGGCATCACCTCTGAGGATATTTACTGTTGATCGGAATAGTAAACAATGTTAAATACGCAAAAAATATACAATGAAAAGAACCTACTGTATTTTTCAACTGACATAAGTAGTGTATCATAACACTTTTCTACTCTGACATAGTATGAATTTAAAGAATTTCTAACTAAGCTTCCATAAGGAACAAAGTAATGAAAATAAAAGATCTGCAGAGTTGGGAAGAGAGTCTTGCTAAGATTGACACTATTATCCTGCACAGAATTTCCATTTTATCCATCAGGTAGCACAACACAAGCCTGGAAGAACCTAAAGTCTATCACTTAAAAAAATAAGTGTTTTTAGGGTGACTTAATATTGACTATATAGTAGACCTGCGCCAAAATAAACCCTTGCATGAATTGTTTTATAGTTTTTCCTGAAGAACACCCAGAATGTAATCCAGGGTTCTTTTTCCTATTTTGTTTAATGGATGATGAGGATAACCGGTCTCTTAACGCTTCTCATTGTGAGACACAACTGCAAGGATTAGAGGCACAGCCTTCTATTTTGCATCCATCCTAAAACTAGAACAAGAAATGGATTAGAATTAGTCTTCTCCATTCACTTCCAATACAGGAAGAATGTGTTCTCTGCCCCATAATTCAAGCCACTGAAGCTTAAGAGTCAACCTAAATGAAAGCATAGATATTAATAAAATGTGTATGTGGATTAAAACTAAATGTGAGGACCTTACGTGACTGACAGTATACATGACTCAGGCACCCACTACACACTATTTACAAATAACAATTTCCTTTTTTTCCCTTCACAAAAAGGTTTAGTGTGTGTACAGTGCATTCAGAAAGAAGTCATACCCCTTCATTTTTTTCACTTTATGTTGCAGTGAAATGATGGGATTCACATCAGTTCACAATCAATATCCCATAATGGCCAAGAAAAAAAAAGATTTTTCAACAACAAAGCAAACAAATTTGGCCTAAAACTGGAAGAAGAAAAAAAGTGAAAGAATCTGAATTCAGTGTATTTAGATAGTATTCAGATTATTTCACCATTTTTTTCCCCCAGTTTTAGGCCAAATTTGTTTGTTGTTGAAAAAGCTTTTTTTTTTTACTTGCCCATTATGGGATATTGATTGTGAATCCCATCATTTCACTGCAACAAAGTGAAAAAATTAAGGGGTATGACTTCTTTCTGAATGCAGGACCTTAGTTTTGTATCACCGTATCAATGTATTCTTCCTGGTAAAATACTTTGCAAATAAAATTTGGTTATTTTAAGCATAAATATTAAAGCCAGGTTTTAACCCTTTTTGTGCTAACCTGACAATCTAACAACCAACCTCTTTCTCAATTTTTGGGGCTTACCCCTCACATATACTATGACCGAGACCGATCTTTATTCTATTGTCCAAAAGTAGTTTGGTTGCTTTACCTACACACATTACCAGCTCCCCTGTACTAGATTTCCATTTACGCGTGCGTGCGTGCGTGCGTGTGTGTGTGTTCTAAAAGCTGTTTGCAAAACACTGCAGTATATAAGGTCCGATGAATAATAAGGTCTGTTACAGTAAAAACAACAAATAAATCCCACACCATGTCTAAAAAAAATTCCTAAAATGAGACTTTTTGGTGCAAATTAAAAGAATAAACGGTTTAATAGATATTTATTG
Organism: Leptobrachium leishanense; assembly: GCA_009667805.1. Classification (NCBI taxonomy): domain Eukaryota; kingdom Metazoa; phylum Chordata; class Amphibia; order Anura; family Megophryidae; genus Leptobrachium; species Leptobrachium leishanense. The sequence goes on along the minus strand of CM019063.1, from coordinate 384,993,186 downwards.
AACATGGGAATAGTTTTTACATTGAAACCTATGGGATTCGCCTGATTTAACCTGCTGAATGAACACAACTAAAATCAGGGCATTTCACTGACATTTCTCTGCTGATCGGTGGTTTCTGAATAGATTATCCATTGCTTCTCTATGGGGATTTCACTGCCGTCAAACAGCACCGTATTTCGCTGGCAATTCACCAATATTTGGTGAACTGCCTGCTTTTGAATAGCCGAATGGCCCTGAAATTGCACCGTATGGGGAAATTCACTGTTCATTGCAATTTCAGAGCCAATTCGTCTCTGAATAACCCTGTATACATAAACAATAATAGTAGTTTGTTACATGGACATACACATCACATGCATGCATGTATAAACATTCGTATATTCACACATTTTCAAATATTTGTGTGTTATATATGCATATATCATTTTGTACAGCAGTCAGCTAACATCTGCCGACTTAATTATTTACTGTGCATCGTTCCACGTCTCTAGGCATGTAGTTACAGCGACCAAAGGAACATATTGAGTGCAGTAAACCTAGACAAGCTTCAACTTAAATTCAGGACAGCACTTACGCCATTCACCCCCTCCTCCTGTGTGCCAAATAAAGACTTTTTGTAGGGAGAGGCAGCCTTAAGCAAATAGTTTAACAAAGAATTAGCATGGGCGAAGCCCAACAAGTCCAGAAAGGAGCTGAATATCAGACAGATGTTGTCAGAGCAGCAAACAGCTTCAGGCCAAACGAATCTCTCCACACAGAGCGGCTTCTAGGTTTGAACTGCTGCTTTGCTAATTGCTACTCCCTTCTTTACCGTTGAAGAAAAAAAAAAGTTAAAGTTTAAAATAAGGAAAAAAATGTGCAGACCTTCTACGTTTATGTGAAGGAATCGCACGTAAGGAAAAATCTACCCATAATACTTTGGAAATATGCACACTCTACCAACGGGAATCTAGGCTTTTAATTAAAATGGTTCTTTTTGACTGAATATCAGTGTATTGATACAAAAAATTTAAACTTTAAACTCTAGAAAATTGCAACAATTTGCATTGTATGTATTACGCAAAACAAAAATGAAATTCCAGTGCATGCGAAGGTCAAAAACAAAATCTGGGGAAAAATTTAAATAAAAAATGCAAATACATAAGAAAAAAAAAAACACAAGCAAATTGAAATGTGACAGCAGAGGCCACAATGTGGCCCTATTGTAAAGATCAAAGTCACTTAATGGCAGTGTGGAGATGTACTTACCAGAGATTGCAGTCTACTTCTCTGAAAAAGTTCTCATTGTAAAAGATATTTTTTTTCCATCTTTCCCCCCAAGCAAGATGACAGGGAGAAAGCGTCCCATAATATGGCAGCATTTTTATCCAGAACAAATAAGGTTAAGAGAATAAAAAAAAAATGGGGGTGAAATAAAAAAATATTTTAGGATAACGTAAAGAAACAGCAAGGCATGAGGAGTCGTGGATCTGCCCTTGCAGTTGTTTCAGTGAGCAGTTGCTGTAGGAATGACAATCCTGCCACATTCTTGCCTTCTGCATGAGGGTTTTCTGCTAAACACAAGCTGAGAATAGACTGGCAAACTTCTCCTTCCCCAATGAAAGCTCAAATGTCTGCTCCAGCAGAGCAATGAACCAAGTTCCTCTCTGGCTGAATGAGTGACAGTATTGCCAGCCAATCAGCTTGGTTTTCAGGAAAAAAAATCACCCTTAATTTATTCAAAAATTAGGTCACATGACACTATTTGAAACGCTATTGGCTTACAATGAGAGTAGTGTTAGCCTTCTCAGAATAAGGCCACCCATCTATGCCTCCTTTAAGATTGTAGACACCTCTTGCCTATAAGCATAAAGAAAAAAAAAAAAAGGAAAGTATCAAGGGGGAGAAAAAAAAAAGCCACTGAATTCTGTGAACTTACCAGAGAATCCCAGGAATGGAAGGGCCGGAGCTCAGTGATCCTCTGGGCTTTCTTGAGAGAGCATTGTGGTATCAGGGACAGCTCATCCAGAGAAGCATCTAGCAGGAAGTTAACTATTTTAGTTTTGTACGTATCCTCCATGATATCTTCGCCACTGCTGTAATCTTCATCCAGGCAGCCACCTTCATCCGAAACTGACTCCTCGCTCGCATCTTCCCTCATGTCCTTTTTAAAGCTGCTGGCGCTTTTCTTGCTTTTTAGTTTTTTTTTCATGCCACCGTTTTGCGCTGGGTTCCATCTCTGGCTTGATTTTCCCTTGGCGCTGCTTTTACTGGACTTTTTGTCGATTCTTGCCTCTCTTCCATTTGGAACGTTGACTTTGGAATCTCGTGATGCATAATCTGTTTAAAATAACAAATATTTATAGATGGAGTAACAAGAAAAATATATATGAACAAAATCACAGCAAATGTAAATGGAGCGCGAGTTTGTTTAATAAAACAGAGCAAAAAAGTCAAAGTAAAAAAAAAAAAAAGTAGTAACTACAATTTAAAATGGACTGTCACTTACCAGGCAAAGCTAGATATGGTACACCCTACGGAATGTAGAAAGAACTTACTTTGCCTGTCAAAATGCATATATTACGTGATATAACACATGTTTCTTTGCTGCAGGAAAGGAAAGGTATATCCCAATGTATCACATGCTATGGTCCCAAAAAACACACCAGCCTGGTAATCTAGAATTCCCTCTCTTTCCTTTCCACAGCCGGGGCGGGACTATGCAGGAGTCACAACTCTTAGCCCCTCGTACGCAGGAGGTGCCTGACATCGCCACTGGTCTAGAAAATCTCTGCAGGCACAAAGATGGACATTTTCAAAGTTAAACACACAATATACACAGATTTTTGGTTAGAATGCCAGTAATCCGCTGCCAGGGGACCTACAATGTAGTATTCATTTTTTTCAGAAGAAGTCAAAAAATGACCGACACTTTTAAAGAAATCAATGATTAAGCAACATTTTAAGGGGTTAAATAATTCACAGTAGGTGTGGTTTTGTTTTTTTACTCTTAAACAGTAGAACATGATTTCTCATTGCTTATTTTCTTGAATGAAGCCAGGCGTCAATAAAAAATAATGCGTTAGTATTGAAAGAAGTAGCCATTGCATCATCCTGTACATCAGTGTTTCCCAAACCTGTCCTCAGGACCCTCAACCAGGCCAGATTTTGCAGATCATCTTGGGGAAATGCAGACTGAATACTGCAATCACCTGTGCTGTGCTTCAGATATCTGGCAAACCTGACCCATCAGTGGGTCCTGAGGACAGGTTTGGGAAACACTGCTGTACATGGTATGATAGCTGTATGACATCCATTCGCATGTTATTTGGGCTAAAAGAACCTCTAATTAGGACGGCAGGTAACTGCTGTATGCATTTTGATCACAAGCACAGTGAAAATAAGCTAAAAAAAAAAAATCTTAACGAAGGCATTTTTTTTTACCAGGGAAAATTGGGGGGGGGGGGGAAACCCCTCTAATCCCAAAGAAATGGTGGCATTTTGGCCTTTGGTTTGAAACGTTTGCAGTTGGCTCACCACAATGAGTCGTTTAGTTAATAAACCCTGGCACAGACCACGACTAGACATGGCTTTAAAAACATGTATTTGTTTCTTTGAACATCTTTAATATGAAGATCTCCTGCACTCTGCCGAACTCGGATTTCTCTTCGTGACAACTATTTCGGTCTGAAGCTGTAATTCCCTTGCGAAGCAACACCATGTGACAGATTAGTGAACACCTTCTTAAATTTCAGCATTGTCTGTACGTTGTAGATGCTCATTCCACTGTGCTACTTAGAGAAGTCAAGGTAAGACTGAATACATTTCAAAACAGAAAAATACTGCGAATTTTTATTCTTCATACAATGCAAAAGCACTTTTATCTGGGTTTATGCCACAGAACATAAATAATAAACTATCAGATTGAAAAAAAAATATTATAAATATTTGTTTGCATATCAGATCAAACTTCCCTTTGTACAAATAACCCTGCAAGCAGCTCATCTCAGAAAAACACTAGCTGAAGGCTACAGCAGCAACATGAGCTGAAGAGTTTACAATGAAAACCTGCATGGCATAATGTTTTGCAGACTTTTCCAAAGAACATTGTGCTTAAAGGAGTGCTGCAGGGTGAAATGAGAAAGAGGAGGAAATGGTTAGGGTAGACATTAACCTGACCCCTTGTGTAACAACATCTAACCACCTTCCTGATTTAACCCTACAGATAAAAACACACCTAAATCCAGCACTGGTCACCATCTGAGCTCCACTAGATGTGACATACTGCCATGTGACAAGGGGGGGGGGGCGTGCAGGCAACGGTGCGACCACTCATATCGCGTAGTCACAATGCATAGTGCAGGCTTATGGGGAAGTTGGCAAAGGTTTGGCCATAACAGGTCCTTTCTCTAAGGCCAATAAACCTACACTATCTGAAACCTATGTGGTGTGCCTGGACCACCTTCTTTGTTGTATGTATGCTGGGGAGCCTAGGCATGCTTTGGGTCTCATGAGCATCCACTAGAGTGGCTGTAATGTCAGAAGACATTATAGTACAATCGTCCTCGATAATGGTATTTACATTGCACGTAACCAGGATATCGAACTCCGGGCCCCTCAGATGTTGGGCGGAGTAGAGGTAACATCACTGCTCTATAACTGTGGAGAGAGACTGTGGAGACACCGGTTCGATCCTGGGAAGAGCACCTCTCCAGTAAGTGTCCTTGTGCGAGACACCTAACGGTACATACTCGCCACCCAGGACATACTTGAAAACAAGAGAAATCTCAAAAGTATCCTTCCTGGTAAAATCCTTTCTCAAAAAAAAAAAAAAAAAGATGTTAGGGACTGCAATTCCATGAATACTTCCACTGTAATAGATGGCCAAGGAACCATGGAAGTTGTAGCTCAGAAACATCGGGGGGGGGGCAGAGTTTGAAAGCCGTGGCATAGAATGTCCTATTAATGATTATCCATGTAGAGAGTGGAGATACAGCTCTTCAGTATCACTAAATCATCTAAAGCTTAGGCAGGGTCAGCTGAAAATAGTGCATTTGCTAATGTTCAATCGATTACGTTGATTTGAGCACTCTTGCAATTTTGCAATTCAACGGGAAAATTTTAGGTCACCAAATTCTAGGCTTTCCACATAAACCACACAATTGTAGGAGCTGCACTTGCTGTTGAGATGTGTGTAACTATGACAAAGGACTAAAATTAATTTACCATTACCTTAAAAACAGGGGTCAAAAACCTTAACACTCCAGATTGTATGGTAACTACATTTACCATAATGAGCACAGACTATGGATTGAATAGGCATTATGAGATATGTAGCTCAAAATTGATCGGGGGGAGGGGCTGTGTGTGGCAAGGTTGATGACCCAAGCGATAATCTGTATATCATTATGTGTATTAGGCAATGTGATGCAGTATGATGTGCAGAACCTTCTCAGGTGCGTGGTGTTAGGTCAGAGATGTCAAACTCGGGTTCTTGCCAGACAGTGGCCTACAATTCTCAGAAATCTTTTAATGAAATAAATAGCCAATGAATCATGTAGAAACATCTGAGGGTGCCAGAGTTTAACTCCCTGTGTTAGATTTTGTATGCCAAACCCAAGTAGCCCAGCATGCAATATCACATAATAAATCAGCATTTACTGTGCGGTAAAGATCACAGATCTGCTACTGGCAAGGTCAGACATCCAAAATAATGGTTCTCAAAATAAAAAAATTTGAAATGAACTCTGGCAGAGCTACAAAGTGACCTTTTTGCTTACTGTTAAATTATTGAGGTCACGGCTTGGATCTACTAGCAAGCAATAGCAAGCTGCCCAACACAGTCACAGAAAGCCTTTGTCCTAGGACAGGGGTAAGTAACCTTGGCCCTCCAAATGTTTGGGAAAGGTTTTGCGCTCCCTATACTTAACTTGGGGAGCGCAAAATGTTAACCAGCGTTAGGATTACAAAGCTCTAACGCTCATTAATGTCCGGCTCTGGTTAGCGGAAAGTTAACACCAAGTCCTGGCTCTGGTTAACGGATTCCGCTTCTGCAGAATCCGTTAACACCAGCCTAAAAAATAAAAAAACAAATCCTATACTCACCTCCTGTCCCACTGCGAGGATCGCGGCTCCAACTGTCTCCTCCGTCCAAAGGGAGCAGGGAAAGACTGGGGGAAAAAGTCACCCCAGTCTCTCCCTGTGTATCACTACGCTGACCGGCTGGATCTCGTGAGGAGAGATCCGGCTGGTCATGTGACCGCCGGCATCTGTATCAATGGAGTCCTATGGACTCCAGCGAGTGGATGCTCGCGGCTGCGCTCAGCGCTGCGAGCATCGCGGGGCCGTAGCACGGGCTAACAATGCAGGCAGCTTTTTAACCCTTTCGCTGCTGAGCCTTTTCCCGCCCCTATGCTGAGGTCATTTTTACCTGTTTTGCGCATCATGTTTAAACGTGTTTTGAAGGCTTATTTTAGTATATAACCCAGACATATTATATATCGTTCTTTCCGTCAGACTCGGTAGATTCATAATATGTCATTATTATATGTATACGACATGTCATGTCTGTATATTATAACAAAAAATGCAATAAAATATGTATTTTCAATAATTTACAATGTGTAAAGTGTTTTTTTCCACATTTTAACATGCGAGCAATTGCGGTTATATTTTGTATGGGGTGCGCTTGTTAAAAAAATTAGAGATGGGGTCTCGTTACATTTTTTTTTTGGGGAAAATGACACTATTTTTAACAAACGCACCGCATACAAAAATCGTTAGTGCAGCATCATTGTTCACATTATAATTGAAATGGGAACAATATTGCTGCATTAACAAACCCAAAAAAAAAAAGTGTTTAATTTTTTTTTTAAAATTTTTTTTTTTACAAAATTTTTCACTGTAGTGTTTGGTATCGTTGGAACGGCCATGCTCTGGCCGATCCAACGATACCAAAATTTAACCCCTAGCTGCCACGGATCGGGAGATAGGGAGTTCATTGGAACTCCCTATCTCCACAGTTGGTGGCAGTTAGGGGTTAAGTCTAGGACTGGCGTCATCGTGCTACGCACGATGACGCCAGTCCTCTGGGGGAGTTCCCGGAGGCTTGGCCGACATCCAAGATGTCGGCCAGCTCCGGGAAAGGATCGCGAACCGGCGCTTTTCAGCGCCGATTCGCGATCCAGCTCCCCAGGGGTTAATGCCAGGCATCATTTGGAAGGGCAGGCTGTGCCCTTCCAAATGATGCCTGGGTTAACCCCCTGTGCGCCGCCGATCGGGAGGGAGAGAGGTCCGAAGGACCTCCCCCCCTCCCTTTCAGGCGCCTCCTCCGCACATGCGGGGGGGCGCCTGAATTAGGTGTCATCGCGCCCCCGCGATGACACCTAATTCTGGCGGCTGCTGGTCCGGATGCGCGGCTGACATCCAGGATGTCAGCCCGCACCGGAGGGGCCAGCGATCGGCCGGAACCCGGCCGAACGCTGACCCCGATGGGAGGACGCGCTCAGCGCGTCCTCCGCATACCAGCGGGACTGCTGAGGACGCGCTGAGCGCGTCCTCAGCAGCGAAGTGGTTAAGCACCTGCATTGTAATTCCACGCTAAAACGGGGGCGGTAAGGGGAAAACTGCGGGCACAGTTTTTCTCCCTACCGCCCCCGTTTTAGCGTGGAGATTGTAATGTAGCCCTTCAGGTTTGTATGGAAGGCCAAGGAAGGTCTATGAATTCTTGTTCTGTATTTTCTCTTACTGGCCTCTTCCCCGCTCAACACTTGTTCTGGTTTCCACATCACTCAAAATAAGGTTGGGGTAAAATCGGCAAATTAAACTTTTGCAAATCACTGAGGAAGTTAAAGCAAACCGGGTGAAGGACTATTAATGGTCAATGTAAATAAAAAGGAAAGCACCACTTTCCAGAGAAGAATACATCCACTTAGGCTGGGGTCAGACGAGCGCAGTGTTAACGTCCGTGTTGCCGCACATAAGTACGTCCGTGATAGCATACAATTGTGTTAAATGGAGCCCCACACACGAAGTAAGTCCGCACAGAAGTGCGGGGGCTGACGGACGCTGCAAACGGACGCAGGTTAGGCAAGAACGTAATACTGCTAGAACGGACGTGCGGAGTGCGCCACGTCCACAACGTCCGCATAGCTTTGTGTGTGAGTGATGGAGCATGGTCAGACGGACTGCATTTATACGTCCAGCATTTTTGACGGACAGAATGTTTTTTCATTGTAATTTATTTTTCCCTCCTACATCCGTCAAAAAATAACTTCAGTGAAAAAACGGACTGTGTGACCACTACTGCGTCATCCGTACTGACGATGTCCGTACTGCACGGACGTACAGTCCGTAGAAATCATGCTCGTCTGACCCTAGCCTTAGACTCCAACAGAACACTAAAAAATGCCTAACACATACACACACCTAGAAGAATACAGAAGAACTAGTGCTGGCTCTCCTCCTAAACCAAGATATTCACATCAGACCATGAATATGCTTCAAAACATGCATTAACCATCTTGTGCACTTTAAGTTGTCAATCTCCAAGTGATAAGGAAACCAGAAGGTTCATCCTCCTTATTCTCAGCATGATCGAGTCCTTCAATTAATCCTGAGTATTGCACTGAATGCCTGGGAATGTCCAGTCCAGATTAAAATCCATAAAGTGCCCAAATTGGGGAAACTCAGAATTGTGCAACCTTTTCAAACATCAAATGAAGCACCAATAATTAGTGTTGGTAACAAGTCATACAGGTCTATTCAGAGAAAGGTGAAACTCAGGAGAATTGGGTGAAGTGAAAATTCTAGGTCAAAATAGCCAAACCAGAAAAATCCTCCCATTTATCTCACTTTCCAAATCGGCTATTTGGCCTAGATTGTTTTCTTCTCCTGCTAATTCTCCCGATTTTCACCTGTCTCTGAATGACATCCACATTGCTCTTAGTATTCATTAGCAAGCAACTTGAAAGGCTTTCTAAACTCTAAATATTCCACTCCAATTACTAGCTTACGGTTTTAATGGCAGGTAGGTATGAACTAATGCAAAGCAGGAAGGAAAAAAAAAAAACCTAACAGATTTAGGTCTATAATTTCCCTTCATACAGAAAGAGCGGTGTCATGCCCATGACCACCAGGGCTGCTGCAACGACCATGAGTAACAACCCAGGTTATGTATAAAGCAGAACAAGAAAAAGAGTGTCAACTGCGCTCATTTCTATAGAATTCCTAGTGAAACAAAACCTCTGTTTTGATTCACAAGGAATTATATAGAATTGAGTGCATATGACACTTTTTTTTCTTGTTATGCTTTATACATGACCTGGGTTGTTACTCCCGATTGTTGCAGCCGCCCTGTTGGGCATGGGCGCGACACCGCCTTTTCTGTATGTATGTATATTTTGGTGTAACACAATTCTGCCGCTTAGCTGGGAAGCAGCAAAAGAGTTTGTAGTTGATCAGAGGAGCGGCTTAAGTTAACTTTAAGGGCCATTCAAGTAAACCAAAACCTGTGTGTTTTGTTTCACAATGAATTCTATAGAAATGAGCGCAGATGACACTTTTTTTCTTGTTAGGCTATAATTTCCATTTTCTACAATTTTGTTCTTCTACTGCACCTTATCTGGTACCACATGAACCAAATCTGGAATTTACTCTGAAATTAGACAACTGGAATTTATGAATTTACACCTTTTACTGAACATATGGAAGGTTTGGGTGTCTGCAAAATCTAAAAAGATGAGAGGAAAATCAGCTCACCTTAAATCACATTTAATGATGTGAAAACAGGGAAGTAAAACCATTTGTCATTACCTTCATCATCTTGTGCAAACAATTTTAACGCCTCAAGTGCTTCGTGAAAAGACCAGTCATGTTCCTGAAGGACTTCTCTAAGCTCCTATCAAAGAGATAAATAAAACATTGCTCATTTGCAGATCGCTTTCATTCAGCTAGTTACGGATGTTAAATCATAGCTTAATCTCCAAGGCGTGTATAAAACTGAATATTTAAAGAAACGCTAACAGGTTAGACAGGGACTTGAAGGATTAGCAACATTACCCCGCTTTGCAACCATACTGCTGACAGATGTTTAATTCAATGCTACAAGGGTATATAAGCCAAGTGGGCATTAAGTCTCCAGGACCAGGCACTAGAGACAGTAGCATTTTTTTTTTATTATTTACCGGATATGTTAAAGATTATACCACATTCTGCAAAGTAAATATGAAAATTGATTATGAAACCGCCTTTGAGTGGCACAATTTTGATTACAATTACTTATGAAATGCCAAGATGATTAGGTCCCTTCTTTTAACACTCTGATCTTTTCAAAATTAATTCCGGTATGCATAGACAATGGAGAAAAGAGTTAAATAAAAAAAAAAATACAATGTTGCCCGGAAAGATAAACCGTACACAAGTGCAACATACAAAATAGAGCTACACTGCTCTCACTTTTACAAACAACATGGCCATGTTTAGACTCTGGCCTTTGAAGTGACACCCCATATGACCCTCTAGGACAGAGGTCAACAACCCTGGTCTTCCACATGCTTTGGAAACACATCTTCCATGATGTTCAGCTACGCGTGAGGTTCTTCAAGCTTCATGGGAAATGTAGTTCCAAAACATCTGAGGGCCAATGTTGTTGACCCCCACACTGTAGACCTCTGCATCACTGTATAGGGAATTCCTTGCCAGATGGAAAGGATTCCCCATTTCTGTTATCACACGCATGCACATTACCGTCAGGTTATTGGGCAGGGGAAGTCCTACAGCGAGGGCTGACATCCAAGATAACAGCCACTGTGGAAGAACCAAATCGGCACCGATCCGCTCAACTTCATGTTTCATGGCTGCAGTGAGCAAACTTAGCCAATTATCAGAAATATCAGCAAATAAAAGACTGATACCGGTTATCAGTAATTTGCTGAAAATCAGCTCCCAATAACCGGCAAAGCCAATAATCGGTCTCACTCCAACACAAAGCTTACTAGATAACTCCTGGAGGGGGAATGATGCAGTTTCTAACCATCAGCTATTAAGGCATGATGACTTCAGCCCTACAATTAGGAAAACAAAATACTTAAATGGATTTTATATTTTATTTAAAAACAGGAAGTGGGGGAAACAGAGGGGTTAAGTAAAAACTCCTCTACCCCACATTAACGTTATAGTTTGTTCTAAAACCTACCTTTCGCAGTGCCAGACTCCCTGTTGGTGCTGCCCAGAAAAAACATTAAGCAACATTGTCTCTAGCCACAGATGTCAAGTGACAAGAAGAAGGTTGGACACGAGGGCATCCACTCAATCTACATGTGAGCTTAATGAGAGCTATTGGATAAATGATAATCCCACGTGTCCTGTTCTCAGCTTTTGAGCAGGTCTAGTCCACGGAATCAGACGTCCTCCACCCCACAGTAAAGATGCACTTTACTCCTTGTGGCCACTAAAATCATATCGCGAAGCCACAGCACCTAGAGTATCCCTTTAAGTGACTATAAATGGTTGGTGGCCAGTGTCCATTCCTTTCCGCCATAGCATTCTCAACTGCTGCTACTGTTCTTCCTTTCAGGAGGTGACTGGATGTCAAAAGAACACCTACATGCTGAATTTAGGGAGCAGTTTTTATAAAGTGTCTAACTTTTTAACAATGTGAACACTCAATATTAGATGAATGGTCTCATTGCACGGAGCTCTCTGCTCCCTCTCCACCCTCTGGGGGAGCTTTCAGAGGGTGATTTAGTCCTCCAAGTATATGGGCTTAGCCCCCCCCCCCCAACTCTTTTTTTTAAAAAAGTCAATTTTTAATAAATTCCTATTTCTGCATGAGCCCACAGTTTACAAATCATATTAACTAATCTGGTGATGCTCCTATGGAGGTTTTAATTACTTAAAATGGAACCATTAAAAGGAATTTTCTATAGCCATGGGTGACGTGTCGTGCAAGGCACCATAGGTGTAATTCACTAAATGCAGATGTTCAGCATTATTGCAAACCATGAAATAAAAAAAAAGAATCCCTGTGCAGCTGCATTAACTTTGACTAGCCAAAGAAGCAAAATGCAAAAATGGCAGGAAATGTGCCAAGCAAATAATGGAGAACATCACTGAAGTACGTTGAACAGGTACCACCACGGTTATTCCTCCATAAAATCTGAAAACTCTGGCTATGCTCAATTTACGGTTGTTTCACAAGTGAATATATTATGTTAGTACACCGATTTTAAAGATGCATTCTACATGGACCCTCATACAAACTATGGAGAAAATAAGAAAATACTAAGCAACTTAGACTATGCTAAATCACGATAGAAACTATGGTGCAAAGAATAGTGAAAGGTATGGGGAACTACATTGGTAGTTCCATAAACCATGAATTCACCATATTTGCTCCAATGTAGCTTGCCAACGTTAAACCACATTTCTTTCTTTGAAGGTTTAGTGAATAATCCTTTATAAAATTGGATAACTGACCCGAATGGTTTGAAAATAGAAAAAAAAAATTGAAACAAAAATGTTTTTCTGTTTAAAAATTTATCTTTTGACATCTGATTATAGAAGAAAAGACCCTCCAAGATCTTCTACCATGGATCGGATTTATTCCATTGGTCTATCAATAAGCCAGAGCCACTGTGCCAATGATAGCTTGCTTAGTGAGAGCAGGAGTGACAAACAACTGCATCTGCCCTCAGTCAGTACGACAGTCAACGTAATTTGGACAAGGAGGACAACTCAGCGCCAGTCAGCACCAGCTCCCTAGTAAGCAGAAATCATACAGACTGCATGTCCGTATATTGGATTCGATGTTCTTTCTTTCAAGGTTTCATCCCCTAAGGGTAGTGCCTATCCAACAGTTCTGCAAGAGAATAGAAAACAAGGATTGCGCAGTATGCAAATTCAGGGTTATAGTTGTAACATATATATGTCCAACTCACATTCTCCTGAGCCCACACCTGGCTCTAGGGCAGAAATCCTTCTGTGTCTTTAGTGTTTTTTTCGGGTGCCCATCAACCCCTTGGTGAATCCTTAGAACCTCAATTGTTTTTCCATGAGGACTAACGCAGATTGTTTAACCAATTAACGGAGATCCAAATACTCGGGATATAAGCAAACATGGACAATTCACCAAAGATAAACCAGGTATTCTAGCACTTGAGACACTTCAGCTCACGGGAAAGGACCGGTCCTCAGGACCCGCTGACAAGCCACGTTTGCCCAAACGTGGCCTGTCAGCGGGACCTCAGGACAGGTCCTCGTCCTCAAGTGCTAGAGTACCCGGTTTATCTTTGGTGAATTGATCATGTTTGCTTGTATCCCGAGAATTTGGATCTCCATTAATTAGGTAAACAATCTGCATTATTCCTCATGGAAAAACAATCGAGGTTCTAAGGATTCACCAAGGGGTTGATGGGCACCTGAAAAAAACGATAAAGACCCAAAAGGATTTCTGCTCTAGAGCCAGGTGTGGGCTCAGGAGAATGTGAGTTGGACATATCCGTTGCAACTAAAACCCTGAATTTGCATATTGCGCAATCCTGTTTTTCTATTCTCTTGCAGTGCTGTTGGATAGGCACTACCCTTAAGGGGTGAAACCTTGAAAGCAAGAACATTGAATCCAATATACGGACATGCAGTGTGTATGATTTCTGCTTACTAGGGACTAACGCTGACTGGCGCTGCGTTTTCCTCCTTGTATTATAGTCTTATGGTTTTTAGAGGAACCGCCACCTACAAAGTTTTCAGCGAGCGGATTATACACTCCATTCTGGTGGGCGCTTCACTCTTTTGTATGTTTAGAACGTAATTCAGAAACAAAATAAATTCCAGTTACAATGTCATCCTTAATTTGTTAAAAATTAAAAACCATACCTCCTTATCCAGATCAGGAAAGTGTTTTTGTAGCCTTTTAACGCTTGCTTCTTGCTTTTCCCAATCATCTTCAGACAATGAGCTATCATCAGAATTCCCCTGGGGAAAAAAAACTAAAAATTAAAACCTTGGTGAAGCGCCACTTTGACAACAGAAAAACTGCCAAAAAGGAGTGGGTAGTATAGGCTTTCATTGAACTGCATGCTGAATACATCTCTAGTTGCTATCGGTCTGCATTGTTTAATAGGTTCATGCAATCTTGTTTTATACTAGGCAGAAAGTGTGACGATATGTAATTCTCAGGATTCACCAACTTTTTCTTACTAGAGAATGGGAACCGAGTTGCTCAAGGTATTAAATTGCTGTTCTAGGCCCACTCCAAATATTACTGATCTGCAAGAGTGTATCTCACGTACAAAGCAGCTGCTATGCGTATGTGCAATCCTGTTCCCTGATGGCTCGGCACAAGCAGTGTGCTCTGGGGAATGATAAGGATGCAAGAAATCAGGGCAACAAACACTTTGTACCAAAAAACAACCCATTCTTCCTAGTACTATTCAGTTAGAAAACCATCCCTTTTCAGCTTATATCTTTATGTGTGCGGAAAGTGTTGTGTTAGTTCAGACTAGTAGTGTGTTTTTTTTTTGTATCATATTGTATTTAGAGTAATGCCATTTGGGGGAAATAAGGGATATGACTGGCTTAGTCTTGGGAAGAAATCCAGAATGGGAGATTACCTGTATGATCTCTACAAAGCTTTCTTATTTAGGAGGAACAGACATCTATTCTGTCCCACTTTAGGGGCTCCAAAATTTGGTGTAGTCTGCAGCTAAAAATACCAATGACTCTGGTTAGCATCTAGGAGCCAGCTAGCATCAATTACCTTCAATTACTAAATTTCTGTATATATATACTGAATTTAATGTGTATAAGCATGTATAATGAGATTGTATGTGTCAAAAAGTGACAAAAGGCATCAAAATGATCTGTGAGCCAGGTGTAAATAGGAAGGGTGGTGACAGCACACAGTGACCAGCAGTGCTGGATTAAGGCCTTCATGAGCCTAGCGAAAGAGTTGGGTGTGCCTCTGCCCCTTCTCACCTACCCAATGTGCCTTCACCAGGAGCTAAATGGCACCTTTTGAACTGGGGGCATGTACAACCAATAAGCCCATAGTGCAGAAACTAAGCGCCCCCCCCCCCCACCCCACTTTGGGCAGTATTACGATGTTGGTGCTAACTTAACCAGAGCTGCTGTAAACTTAAAACCTCCATAGGCTTTAATGGCTCTGGTAAGTTTACAACAGCTCTGGTTAAGTTGGCACCAACTATGTAATATGGCCCTTTGTGTCAGGTGCTCATCTCTGCTCTTACTCGCGGCCCCCGCAGGAATTTTATATGTTATCAATCGTGGCCATGAGTAAGCAACAGTGAGGAGCACAGCCCTTCCCTAATGAGCCATTTCACCCCGTGTGCTGAATTCACTTTGACTATTTTGCATCATGTTTAAACACGATTTGAAGTATTTTTTTTATTACAGGACTTAAAGTTGTATCTTTTTTTCGTCAGCAGAATAATTTTTCGCTTGTTACACGGTCATATTTGGTATTGTTGGAAAGGCCAGTCTCCGTCCTTTCAGACTTGGCCTTGTATTGTGTAATGATTAGAGATGAACCTGTTAAAAAGGACTCAGTGCTCCTCGCTGCAGTGTGGCTGTGTAGGTTTTTCATGATACAATGCGTAATCGCGTAGCGTGCCATTGCCTCCACACTTGCTGGTGACATTGGAAAGGAGATGGTGAAATTACTTTAGAATTGAAAAGTGAACAAGGATACTGCATTAGAATAAAAATGTGATTACGGTATTTATATTTACATAAAACCTGGTCATGTTTGGCATCTTTGGAAAGGCCATGCTCTGGGTATCATGACCCTGTAGCTGCTTCGGTCCTGGAGTCCATTTGACAATCAATGCAGACATAGTTATCCTTTCTCTGGGCTGATTATGGAACATGGGACTGGAGCTGCAGCTCCAGTGGCCCTTATGTTAATCCGACCCTAGCGACCGGTTAATGTGGGCATAGTGACTAGACAATGCGTTTAACAACAGCATTGCCACGTGTGGAGATAAAATGCACAAAACCTAGTCCTGTAGCTATGGATTTAAACATTATATTGGTTGTGTGCTTTCCGAGCCATTCTAGTGTATTTCTTACATCTTGGCATGACAAGCATCTTAACTATTACATACCACATTGGATTTAATTTTCTTTGCCACTTGACCATTGTCACTTGCTTCTGCTTGGAAACTGCTATTCGGCAAGTCTTCCAGTTTTCTCTTGCGTGAGGAAGCTGGAACATAAATAAAACTAATTATAAAGTACAAAGAGTATTCAACAGAAGTTACACATCTATTTGCTAGACAGAGGCGTAACTAGAAACCTCTGGGTCCAGGTGCGGGAATCCATGAAGGGCCCCAAACCACCCTTTGCAAAAACATTTTTTTGCAGGGAGGGAGCTGAATTCCGCTGTGGGTCCCCCGGACTCAATGGTCCGGGTGCAGTGGCACTCACTGCACCCCTGGTAGTTATGCCCCTGTTGCTAGACAATGCAAGCGAATGCTACAGCTTTCAAGAACCTCAGATATTAAATGAGTGGAGAAAATTGAAATTACGAATAACGTTAAAAGGGTGCAGTATTCTACTGTCCAATGCCCAGGACATTTAGTTTTAGTGCTGGGTAGGTACTTTTCTACTTCCCTTTAGTTCAGCGTGCAAAGATTATGTCGAACGTTTTGCCAAACACCAAAATGAAGCAAGGCTTCACTCCCCCCCCCCCTCCGCATGATGTGACATTTCTAGTCTTCATTGCCTGTCAATGACCGAGACCAGACAACAAGCAAGAAGATCAGTACACTGAATGGATTCAGAAAGGTCACAAATAGAAAAAGGGGAAAAAAAGGTTTCTTCAGTGGCCACATAAACTGGTACGGCATTGACTATACAATGCCATTGGACCGGAACGAGATTCTTTTTTCAAAAATGATTAAGCATTTATTGGAAGGTGAACATCTGATGATGTGACTCAAAATAAAGAGGGTGAAATATCTGCTTTATTGAAGAGATCCATAGGATAACAAAAATATGAGGCCCCGCTATTTCCACAAAAAGATGAGGATATGGATGGATACATTTGTCACACTGAACAGTTTAATCCACACACCATGAGTTAAGATTTACGGTGCTCATCTACCTTGTTTAAATTTTCAGAGCAAAGTATCAAGAAAGGTCTGGCAGGCCTGGAAAAATCAAGACTGTTCCAATGAAAACGGGACTGTTGGCTTGTATACTGAGAGTGTTTTAAGTGGTATTTTAAGTGGTCAGAAACTCTGGCAAGTATTGGCTAGACCCTAGGACCTAGTTTCTCCCAGTTTGGTTAAATATACTGCAGTTGAGTTGTCCGAATGAGCTTTGAGTGGCTCTGAATCAGAGGGCCAAAGACCATTAACTCTTACAAATCGGCTCTTTGTTCTTTGTAATTTGACAAAAATGGAGAAAAACAATATCCCAGAAACATGGAGCCTGTCGGCCTAAAAAGCGCAAGGTGTCAGTGGTAAGAATTGCCGATGTGTGAATATGAAAAGGACCCCCCCCGTCATAAAAGGAGATTTTAGCCAAATAATTGGAAGACCCGTCTCCCATTAAATCTTAACAGGACAATCCAGGGAACTTGGTAACCTGTTCTCTTCGATCAGGATTAATTTTTGAAGTCTGACATGAAGCTTTTGCACACAAAATTCCAGGAATGGATGCGAGACAATATTTCCATCCAGTGAGAAAAAGAGGTTTGTTAGGGTCCTGAGAACAAGTGGCCCACTCTATGGTGGGTGCCCGCTCAGGTTTCACAAAGTCCCTGTATTGGCACAATAGAGCTAAAGCCTTGTGAGACCTGAGTGGGCACCCACTGTAGAGCAGGCCACTAGTGCAGTTGTTCGTTCTCAGGACCCTCACAAACCCCTTTTTGCTCAATATTTCCATCCAGCACCTGTTTTTTTGTTAGATCAGCTTTTCACTGTATCCATTAAGAGTCTCAGGAACAAGTTAACATTGATTCCCATCAGCCAATGATGCCAAGTCAAGACTAGATAGTTTTGGAAACCTGCATCAAGTTTTTCTTTTGATGATGCTTTGATTAGACAATCACTGATGTACAGAATAATCCATACTTGCTTTAGAAATGCTGAGTGAACCACTAAAAAGTTTGTGTAGATTCCAGGTGCTGAAGATGGTCAATAGTCTGTTCATCTTTGAGAATAGTGAAATTACATTTTTGTCTGCTTTCATAGGTAACTGGAATGCATAGTTACAGTTCAATCATGACAATTACTCTTAAACCCCTAACATCATTCAGGAATAAAAGGTACGGTCTTCGGTTACTGGAAGAGGCTATATGACACTCTTTCCAAGTAGGGTGCTAACCACTGTTCACACAGACAAGTTTTGTTCTGAGGAGAGCTTTGTGTGGACAACAGGAACTTTTCCGGCGTAATAAATCTGATGTGGTCTTTTCCACAATATCTGCAACTATTGAAGACATCCTCCTACTCTAGATTTGGCAGAATGTTCTGAATCTATCTCAAGCTTTTGGGTTGGTCTGTTTCAGTTTGGTACACACTAGGGTTGCACCACTACCACTTTTTTTCAGGCCAAGTACCGTTAGGTTTTTCAGGTACTCACCGATACAGAGTACCGATACTTTAATGTCATGTGACCGCTTTACAATAAATAAATGTAGGATTTTGCTGAAAGCCTGTCCAGTTTATGTTAACACTGAAATGTATGGCCAAACATCCAATTTTCCCACTGCACAGCCTGCACAAACACACAGACCTTAGACAGACATGCCCACCCAGACCTCAGGTAGACGACAGGGAAGCTGTCCGAATGCATTTAAATGCATTCGGCCTGTGTTCCCCCTCCGGCTGGCGGTGATCCTCCGAACAGCCACCTGGCTGTTAAGCGCCCTCGCGAAATCTTGCGAGATGATGCCTGGAAGCTACGTCACAGCCCGGCGGCCGCTCGGTACCGTGGCCAGCCGGAGGGGGAACGCTGGCCAAATGCTTTTGACAGCATTTGGACAGTGTCCCTGGCCCTGCAAGCCGGCCCAGCGCTGGCTTTCAAGTATCGGGGCATTTGCACAATTATAACGTACTCGTCCAAATGGCGGTATCGGCACCAATACTAGTATCGGTATCTGTGCATCCCTAGTAAACACCAAGCGGTCTTCTACAGTAAGAACAAAAGAAATGTTAATGCAGGTCTCGGAGGCTCATATTTGCTTTAACTTTTACTTTTTAGCTTCTCAGTATGTTAAGTTGTAAAAATGCTTGTTAAAACAGAAAAACTACTTCTGACCCAGAAGCCCCGCTCTATAGTCCCATCTACCAATCTGGACTCTGCAGCAAAGGAAGGTTGTAGGCCAACTCCTTTTCCTCATTGCTGTGCCTCAGAGTCACAATAAGTGTTCCGCTCTCCCCAAATTTTCACAGTTGGGGGGGCACTCCATCTTATTTAATTGCCAGGTGGAGAAGAAAAAAAAAATTACTTTAAAGAAATGCTTTGAGGAAAATCTAAAAGATAATTTTCTATTTAAGATACGTTCTAGTTAAAAGGTTGTTCAGCATGAAAGAGCGCCTAGTTATGCAGTATGAGGCTACATATTCATGGAATATTTACATTCTTGGTAAACAAATTTGATTAATCCAAGTTGTGATCACATGCACTTTTACACCGTAAAAATATAAAACAAGGTTCAGGAAAAGACCTCAATCCCATTGCGGTTTGTAACATATATACATACATAATCTCACGAGTACAGCCCTCACATTTTTGTAAATATTTTATCTTTTCTTGTGACAACACTGAAGAAATTACACTTTGCTACAATGTAGCGAGTGTACAGCTTGCATAACAGTGTGGATTTGCGGTCCCCTCAAAATAATTCAACACAGCCATTAATGTCTAAGGCTAGGGTCAAACGAACGCATTGACGTATTTTTTCACGGAAGACGCGAAAGCGGTCAAACGATGTGCATTTTTGACGGAGCTATTAAAAACAAATGGACGTGATGTTGGCCAGAAATGTGACGACTGACGTCTCCTCACGCCGCAGCACACTCTGCGTCAGCACTAGCGGTTCTACGTTCTCGAAAAACTGCGATAGTTTGCCGCTTGCGTTGCGTGGCCGAACCTTCGTATATTGTCATTTGCTGCGACTACGGCAGTGCTTAAGGGCGCCTAAACGCACGTTCAAAATGAATTAGTCTGACCCCAGCCTTAATCGTTGGCAATAAAAAAAAAAAAAAAGTACGCTCCTAAGTGAAAATGGCAAAAATGGGCCCAAAGGGTCAATATTTTGTGTGGCCACCATTATTTTCCAGCACTGCCTTAACCCTCTCAGGCATGGAGTTCACCAGAGCTTCATAGGTTGCCACTGGAGTCCTCTTCCAGACCTCCATGATGACATCACGGAGATGGTGGATGTTAGAGACCTTGCGCTTCCCCACCGTCCGTTTGAGGATGCCCCACAGATGCTCAATAGGGTTTAGGTCTGAAGGCATGCTTGGCCAGTCCATCACCTTTACCCTAAGCTATTTTAGCAAGGCAGTAGTCGGGTCGTGGTGTGGGGTCATTATGTTGGAATACTGCCCTACGGCCCAGTCTCCAAAAGGAGAGGATCAAGCTCTGCTTCAGTCTGTCACAGTACATGTTGGCATTCATGGCTCCCTCAATGAACGGTAGCTCCCCAGTGCCGACAGCACTCATGCAGCCTCAGACCATGACACTCCCACCACCATGCTTGCCTGTAGGCAAGACACTTGTCTTTGTACTCCTCCCCTGGTTGCCACCACATAAGCTTGACACCACCTGAACCTAAAAAGTTTATCTTGGTCTCATCCGACCACAGGACATGGTTCCGGTTCCAGTTCCAGTAATCCATGTCAGTCTGCTTGTCTTCAGCAAATTGTTTGCAGGCTTTCTTGTGCATCATCTTTGGGGAAAAAAAAAACAACTTACTTCTGTGACGTCATGCAGACCAATTTGATGCAGTGGGCGGCGTATGGTCTGAGCACTGACAGGCTGAACCCCCACCCCATCAACCTCTGCAGGCAGCACTCAATGTTGGCAGCACTCATACATCTACTTCCCAAAGACAACCTCTGGATATGACGCTGAGCACGTGCACTCATCCTCTTTGGTCGACCATGGTGAGACCTGTTCTGAGTGGAACCTGTCCTGTTAAACCGCTGTATGGTCTTTGCCAGCGTGCTGCAGCTCAGTTTCAGGGTCTTGGCAATCTTCTTACAGTTGTGTTCAAAATTATTCAACCCCCACTGAAATTGAGTGTTTTGGCCAGCTTGACATTGATTTTGATCATTCAGTCATCTTGCTTACAATTAAATCAAAGAGGCACGTGTAGATCAGACAAATATAACATAACATTTATAATGAAATAACCACAAATGTCTTTTCTGTGCTCACATCATTATCAGTTTTATTCAACCCCCAAGTGACATTCAATCTTAGTACTTATAACTGTAAAAGGATGTTGTACTACCAGCTTTTAAACGTGAGGCATAGCTTGACACAAGTGTCTTGCAGCGATCTACGGGTATCTTCGCCCATTCGTCATGGGCAAAAGCCTCCAGTTCAGTCACATTCTTAGGCTTGCGCACTGCAACTGCTTTCTTTAAGTCCCACCAGAGGTTCTCAATCGGATTTAAGTCAGGTGACTGCGATGGCCACTCCAAAATGTTCCAGCCTTTAATCTGCAACCATGCTCTAGTGGACTTGGAGGTATGCTTGGGATCATTGTCCTGTTGAAAGGTCCAACGTCTCCCAAGCCTCAGGTTTGTGACGGACTGCATCACATTGTCATCCAATATCTCCTGGTACTGAAGAGAATTCATTGTATCTTGCACACGCTGAAGCTTCCCTGTACCTGCAGAAGCAAAACAGCCCCAAAGCATGATTGACCCCTCGCCATGCTTCACAGTAGGCAAGGTGTTCTTTTCTTCATAGGCCTTGTTCTTCCTCCTCCAAACATAGTGTTGATCCATGGGCCCAAACAGTTCTAATTTTGTTTCATCAGTCCACAGAACACTATCCCAAAACTTCTGTTGTTTGTCCACATGACTTTTGGCATACTGCAGTCGACTCTTATTCTTTGGAGACAGCAAGGGGGTGCACCTGGGAGTTCTAGCATGGAGGCCTTCATTACTCAGTGTGCGCCGTATTGTCTTAGCTGAAACGTCAGTACCCACATCTGAGAAATCTTTTCTCAGTTCCTCAGCAGTCACACAGGGACTTTTCTCCACTCTACGCTTCGGGTAGCGCACAGCAGTCGAAGTCAGCATCTTCTTTCTGCCACGACCAGGTAGCGTTTCAACAGTGCCCTTTGCCTTGAATTTGCGAATGATGCTTCCTATGGTCTCTCTTGGTATGTTTAACATCTTTGCAATCTTCTTATAGCCATTGCCCTTCCTGTGAAGAGTAATCACCTCTTCTCTTGTCTTCCTGGACCATTCTCTTAACTTCATGTTTGTAACCACACCAGTAAATGTCTAGAAGGAGCGGAGTATCACAGTCATTTTAAAGCTGCCTAATTGGTGCTTATTATGCTTTATTGCTGCTCCGTGACATCCACAGGTGTTTTCAATACCTGACTGAAAACACTTGAATGAACCTCTGTTCTTCAGAGTGGTAGTCTTTAAGGGGTTGAATAATTGTGTCAATGAAGATTTCACAAAAGAAACATTTACTACTGTATTACAAAACCAATTGATGTCATTTTAGTTGCATATGGTTCTTTAAAAAGTCCTTGTAGGATTTCATTCTGAATACAATTACAAATGTACACTAAATTCCCTAAAACCCTTTACAGCATTGGGGGTTGAATAATTTTGAACACAACTGTATATCTTAGGCCATCTTTATGTAGAGCAACAATTCCTTTTATCAGATCCTCAGAGTTCTTTGCCATGACGTGCCATGTTGAACTTCCAGTGACCAGTATGAGAGAGTGAGAGCGATAACACCAAATTTAACACACCTGCTCTCCATTCACACCTGAGACCTTGTAACAATAACGAGTCACATGACACCGGGAGGGAAAATTGCGCCCAATTTGGACATTTCCACTTAGGGGTGTACGCACTTTTTTGCCAGCGGTTTAGATATTAATGACTGTGTGTTGAGTTATTTTGAGGGGACAGAAAATTTACACTGTTATACAAGCTGTACCCTCACTACTTTACATTATAGCAAAGTGTCATTTCTTCATTGTTGTCACATGGATAGAATAAAATATTTACAAACATATTACACACACACACGTATGAAAAAGTGTCCACAAGAAAAGCTTTAAAAACCACTGTCTTCTCCCAAGGTTTGTAAGTCACTCAGAAGGTTTCACTTGCCCTTCGCCACCAGGCGGGTTGTGACCGGTGGTGGAGCTTTAAAGCTGGGGGCGTACTATTATGCCCCTCTTGACGGCTGCTACGACGAGGCCCTCCTCTCGCCCATTTATGCAGCTGACGCGCATCATTGGCTGCAGGGAGACGGTCTGCACAAACTGCATGTTGTGTTTACATGTGTTATCTTTGACTAATATTTAACGTTTCAGATGATCAAACAAAGTAAAGTGTGACAAACGTGCAAAAAAATAAAATCAGGAAGGGGGCCAACACTTTTTCACACAACTGTATACACAAACACATTACCTTAACCTTTTCAGGCCGCAGGGCGTACCCGCTGCATGTGGTCCTTGAAGCCGCAGGGTGGCATAGTACGCCCTGCTCATTTCAATGGGTCTCCTTCGCCCCTACCCAGCAGTCAGCGTGCACTGTTAGGCCATCCCCCTGCAGCCAATGATGCATGTCAGCTGCATAGATGGGATAGAAGAGGGCCCCGCCGTACCAGCAGTCGAGAGGGGCATAATTGTTTTTTTAATTATTTTTGTTTAACCACTTTCATTATCAAACATTGATGTTTAACACTTTACCGACGGGTTGGTTGTGCCCGTTGGGAGAGCGTTAACACCAGTGGGGAGTCTCCGGCCTGCCTACGCAGCAAGGAATGTAAAAATAAATAATTGTCACCCACAGGGAGTCTCCAAAAATCAGGGTCATCCACTTAATCTTCAGAAAATCATCACAGCAATCAAAACTTTGTTTCATATGAACCAAACCACCAGTCCTGCTGCAAAGGGCTATACTTTATTATTCCCGGCGTACCCACTCTAGCCACTCGTATTGCACTTATCCATCAACCCCCTAGCCAACCTCTTCTCTTCCTTGACCATTTCTCTTCTTGGCTTCTACAGTTTCATTTCCCATGACATTCCATCGCTCACATCCCCATTGACGCGCCGCTCAACTCACCACCCCCCAAAAGAGCTGGCAATACTCTGAACCTCATCTTCTCCTACTCATGCCTCATCTCTAATCTCACTATTACACCTCTCATTCTGACAATCATTTTCTGACTTGCAACCTCAGTTTTCCCTGGATTCCTCCATCTGAAACCAAAGCTTATAAGGCTTGCAGAAATCTCCACTCTTGATCCGCAGCAATTCTCTGCTGATATATGCGTACCTTTCTCTCCTGTCCTAATGAAGCCACCACCCGCTACAACCCTCTTTCCTCCACCCTCGATAAGCTAGCACCGTTAAAACCTGAACCACTGGCACAACGAACTGACCCGGTATCTCCAAAGATGTGTCTTTCTCCAACAGCATTGAGCAGTTCGAGAACGCTTCCACTCAGACTAAAATTCACTATAAATTTATGCTCCGGTACTACAGCTCTGCCCCCTTTCTAGCAAGCAGTCATATTTAAACAGCCCACATACACACTCACTCAAGTGGTTTGGCTATTTTGACCTAGAATTTTCACGCTCTGAATAACCCTGCTAGTGTGCTTTTTCAAACAACTGAGCAAGAGGCCTTTATTCTATTACGATCCGCTCACCACACTGCCTGCCCCCTCAACCCCATTCCCTCACACATTACCAAACCACTTTCTGTTTCTCTTGTACCGTCCTTGACCTACACCTTTATTCTGTCCTTAAACATGTCACAGTAATCCCAATACTAAAAAAGCTGTCTCTGGATCCAACTGCTCCCTCCTACCACTGCCCTGTGTCCCTGCTCCCTTTAGCCTCCAAACTCCTTGTAAAGCTTGCATATGCCCATCTGACTACCTCAACACCCACTCTCCTTGACCCTCTGCAATCTGCCGTTTCCCACTGCGTTTGACAGAAACAGCGCTTGTGAAACTGACCAATGACCTTGTAACTGCTTAATTAAATGGGCTCTACTCTTAGTGATATAAGCCTTCAAGGTACTGTTCTTTCATGGTTTTCTTCCTACCTGTCCCAACGATTGTTTAGCGTCTAATTTTCTGGAAGTACCACCTCCTGGCAGGCTTTTTCTGCTGAGGTGCACCAAGGTTCATTACTGGGCCCTCGTTTTTGAATTTACACTGCCCCTCTAGGCAACACTGATCAGCTCCTTTGGATTCCAGTACCACCTATACGCTGATGACACTCAAATATACCTTTCCGGCCCTGATTTATTTTCTGCTCTTCTGGATCGAGTCACTGACTGTCTCTTTGCCATCTCTAATTGGATGTCTTCACGCTTCCTTAAACTAAATCTTGCCAAAACTGAAACTCTTGTTCCTCCCTCCAAGAAGAACCCAATGCCAACTATTTCTCTGTATTTCTCTGAGTAAATGGAACGCTCATTAGCCTGACGCCTCAAGCTAGCTGCCTTGGTGTCTGATCTAACATTTTCCCCCCACATCCAGACAGCGACCAAATCATGTTACCATCAACTCAAGAACATTGCCCTTGACCTCCCCCTTTCTGAAGCAAGATACAGCGAAGGTGCTGGTTCATGCTCTTGTCATTTCAAGACTTGATTACTGCAACTCGCTCTTTATTGGCCTCCCCAACTCCCGTATTTCCCCTTTGCAATCTAATGAATGCAGGTGCCAGGCTTATTATTCACAGACGCTCCTCGTGTACCTTTCACCTCTGCCGGTCCCTCCATTGGCTTCCTGTACCTTTAACTATGCAGTTTAGAACTGACGCGCACGTTCAAAACGCTCAATAACTCGACTTCTCCTTACACGTATTCGATACTCTACAAGCACATCCCTTCTAGACAACTCTGGTAAGCGGGTGACCTCCGCCTCTATCTACACCTGCACTGGCAACTTTCACCTCCAAGACTTCTCAAAGGCAGCTCTGGTCCTGTGGAATTACTTACCTCGCCCTATCAAACTTTCCCCCAATGTTCAGGCCTTAAAAGTAATCCCTCAAAACTGAGCTCTTCAGATTAGTGTACCCCATCACTGATGCAACTCATCCCTCTGATCACCTACTCACACGATTGAAGCCACTTCCACTTCAACCCCAACATTCCTGAACTGCTGGCACTAGTGATTCTGACATCCAGTAAAACTCCTCCTCTTCCTCAACCCGTCTAGACTGTAAGCTCCTGTGAGCAGGGCCCATTACACCTCATTTCAATCCTATGTCCATTTATCTGTAGCTCGTTCCCTTTGGTCAATATAAAGGCGCTGTGGAAACTGTTGGCACTATATAAATTATGATAATGTGCATTTGGAGGGGTCTGGAAAAACCATTTAGGATGTGTACCAATTGAAATGTCTGGTCTATAGAAGACTATTTCAACAAATGTTTATCTAGATAAAAGCAGACCATCTTGACTTTTACAGCAATACTTAGGGCATGGGCTGGGAACAACCGTAAAAACTAAAAAAAGGTTTATATTTTGTTAAGTATTTCCACTTAAATAAAATAAAGAGACCAACTTATCTGAATGACCCACGGCAAAACCATGGGGAAAGGGACTGCAGGTTTTGTGGTAGAGAGAAACAATGCTGCCCCTTTTTCTCTCCAGGGTTTAATGGCAGCCAAATGGCAATTTAACTGAAAATCAAGCCAGAGAACTGGAAGGAAATGCTCCTGCACATTCAGGCATGCCTGAATGTGACACATCACAGACCCTGCTATGTATTCCACAATTGCCAATGTAGCCCAACCTGTATAGGTGTGAAGATCTGGTCTTCTAAATGTGAAAATGAATTGAAGTCTTGAGTGAAACACTCAATTGGTCTTGAGACACCACTTGTCACAAGCAAGGATCACATGAAAAACCATGAGCCACAGTCGCCAGCAGAATTTGACCCGCTTCCCAAATCAACTCAGGCTGGAACCACCTGTCTGAAGGACAGGAACAAATAGTAATATTAAAGTGGTCAGGGTACGTAGACTGTCTCTTTATAATAATTTAATGGACAAACCGAGTGGGGAGAGGGTCAGGAAGTGGAAGGGAGTGAGTTTTGGCAAGGGACTGACCTGAGTGTGAGAGAGTGGGTTTAGGCAAATGATTGGACCCGAGTTTGGAAGGAAGTTTGGGGGAAAAGATCAGACCAAAGGGAGGAAATGGCAGCTCCAGACCAAAAAGGGGGTGGGGCAGCACAAGGCTCTAAGGCCAAGAAAGAACCAGGAGGTAAAACACCCACTGTACAGCGCCCACACTCCGTGGCAGTACCCCAGGGTCTGAGCTTTTTAATTAACAGAAGCAAAACTAACTGGTTATGTCTGTCATAACCCTAGAACTAAATCATACAGAGTAAAGCCTTGGCACGTCTTCAATCAGCTCTGAAGTAGCTGATGAGGTGATTAGTGTTTAACGCAGTCTGGCTCTAAACAGTGTGTGCTGTACACAGGCCGATTAATGAAAATAGTTGCCAACTATTTTCATTATCGATCAATTATTTCACACACATATATATATATATATACACACACACAAACACACACTGAAAACATCTATACTCCTATGTACAAAAAAAAAAAAAAAAGAACTACTAAAATAAACATGAATGTCAAAGAAGCGCTTGTCAAATAAGGGCTTTGTATTTGACAAGATAATGACACAAATTGATTGGCAAAACTGCTGAACCACATATTCTGATTAGTGTGAAAATTCTTTCAATTGCTTTGATCATGTCACGTACTTCAGGAGACACCTGAGGGTACATGTCTGCTTCCAATCAGGAGAGGAAAAAAAAAAACACAAACTTTTTACCATTAATCTCTAACAATCCGGTTAGCCACAGACTAGTTAGCACTAGAAAACATTTGAAAATATGTCAGTTTTACCATGGAAGACTCCACGTAAAACTGCAAAAAGAAGCAACTGGAAATTACACGCTAATAGAATGTGTCCTGGAGGTGTTTTGTATTGGATGGAGAATATCTAACATTTTGTGAAGTACTCTGGAAGCTTTGTGCAACATCTGTTTAGAAATATATATATATATTTATATATATTAGTTCTCTTAGGACTCCCGCTACTCCCAATCTTCACACTGCCAAACTGAAATCCACGGTGCACGCCCAATAACATGGACAGGATAGATATGAAGCGATAGGAGCTGGACACGTGTGAACTGGTTAAAAACAAAAAATCTTTATTTAAAGTATCTTAAAATCAGACCGATGGTTCCTGAGAGAACCGAAACGGTCTGATTTTAAGATGCTTTAAATAAAGATTTTTATTTTTTTTGTTTTTAACCAGTTCACACGTGTGCAGCTCCTATCGCTTCATATATATATATATATATATATATATACACACCAATAGGCCTGAAGTTCTATGGCTTCCTATTAAATCTGAACATGCCTTCTCATGTTTGTTGTTTTTTTTTTTGTTTTTTTTAAAACAAACAAACAAACGGCAGTGAATAAATATTACAAGTTTAAGAGACATTCTATAAAGAAATGGTGGTACACGAATATCAATCACTGTCACCCGAAGCCAGACATCGAGCCACAGGAGCCCCTTAGCCAATCACAAAGCTCAATGTAGATGCATTATGAATCGGCTGTTTGAGAGGGAGATTAACATAAGGGGGGAAAACTCCTGCCACCATAACCACTTAAAATCAGCTACAGTTTCATTGGTGGCAAGAGAGTCCTTTGAATTCATGAACTGCATTCCACAAGTAAACTTCTTTGGAGGGACTGGTCTTACCAGAGTTCTTTAATTTTAACAAACCTGCATGTATCAAAGAATGGATAGACACAGGCAATATTAACGGGTCAGTTTAAGCTTTTTCTTTCCTTTCCAAAACCCTTCAAATTTTCCTGTTAGATAAAATGCACATTTCGGAACATATCAGTAGAAATTTACCAAGTGAATTCCTTAATCAAGCCTTTTTACTTTGTATTTGTTTTGTTTTGAAATTATTATTATTTGAAGTATTTTACCAGGAAG
Organism: Leptobrachium leishanense; assembly: GCA_009667805.1. Taxonomy (NCBI): domain Eukaryota; kingdom Metazoa; phylum Chordata; class Amphibia; order Anura; family Megophryidae; genus Leptobrachium; species Leptobrachium leishanense. The sequence goes on along the minus strand of CM019063.1, from coordinate 384,963,962 downwards.
GATACATTGAGATTTCAGTCGTTACAGAAATACGAAGTAATAAAATACAAGATATTAAAAACAAAAACACAAATATACAGATTAACACAGAAAATAAATATGTAGGAAATATAGTCACTATGTTACATGTTTACAGGTGCATTCTGTATCGAGGTATGTTACTAGAGAGATCGAGTGACTTAAGACTGTGGCAGGATTTAATGGCGTTTGAGAGGTTATTTCATAATTGTGGTGCTCTGTAGGAAAAATGATGATTCTGACACTTTCTTTTTGTATTGCAAGTAAGGTGCTGGGTCCTGGAACGGAGGTTATAGGATGAGGGAACGGCTAGGAGAAGCAGCCTATTGAGGTAGGGTGGTAGCTTCCCAGAAAAGCTCTTAAACACCAGGTTGGAAAGGTGAAGAGTGCGTCTAGATTCCAGCGATGGCCAGTTTAGCTCCTTTAACATGTCACAATGGTGAGTCATGTAGTTACATTGTAGCACAAAGCGGCAGAGTTATAATATACAGTGCAGTAAGTTTCTGAAGGTGTGTTTGCGGGGCAGCATTTGTTGTACAATCTGCTTTCTTACCACGGGGCTCAGGCAGGATGTGTTTCTGTACAGGGCACCTAGTTTGGAGTCACGTTTAGATGAAAGTTTTCCGATGTGGGGGCCAAAGGATAGATTTGGGTCTAACCACATGCCTAGATATTTGAGAGAACTGACTCTGGTCAGTGTGCCATTTGATTTTGTCCCAACACATAGATGGGGAGTTTGCAATTTATGTAGTTTAGGTGTTGTTCTAAAGAGCATCGTTACAGTTTTGTCAGTATTTAAAAAAAGTTTGTTATCTGCGATCCACTATTCTACCTCTGAATTGTTCTTGCATCGCGGCATCCAGCTGCAGGAGACTTGCTTTGCTGTTTTAGATTACGATGTCACCTGTGTACATGCGTACAGTTGAAGCTTTGCAGACATTGGGCTTATTGGGTTATGAATATCGTGAATAGCAGGGGGTTGAGTAGTGATCCTTGGGGTACACCGCACGTGACTGGGAGGGAGGAGCTGCCAGAAACAGACATAAATTGCGATCGATCGGATACAAATGATTGAAACCAGGTTAGGGTGAGATCACCAATACCAGAGTTTTTAAGATTTGTAGTAAGATGCCATGGTCTACTGTGTCAAAGGCCTTCACAAAATCAAGGAAGATAGCTCCAGTTAGGTTTCCTTGTTCCATGCCAGCTTGGATATCATAATTAAGGGGGAAATATTAAGGGGGAGGTGAAACAGGAGTCCTAGATTCCTCCACAGCTTTCCTGGACAACCACTAAAAGGGGTCACACACTTAGTAGCCCATAACCATTTAAAATTCATTCATTCGGCCAGGATGTTCCTTTAAATTTAAATGGCTACCAAAGACACTACACACTGACCACATTAACGTTTTAAAGTGGCCAGGTTGTGAGGAGTGCCCTCCCTTGGCAGAAAACACTGAAGTGGAGGAGTTTCCTCGGCCGGCACACAGGATGTTGAATTTCACAGCTGCCAATCACCAGAATCAGCATGCCAACATCAGCTGCTCGCAGAAAGCCTGCAATAGCAAGTGTCCTGAGAGAAACAGCTAATACATTGGTCCTGCGCATGTACACTCACTGCAGAACTTGCATAAAAAAGTACAGAAGTTCCGTGCAAGGCAGATTTTTGTGTATCACACACAAAGCAAATTGCATAGCAAAGCTTCAGGGACTTCCGCATTTCTGCAGTCCTAAGCGGAAGGGGATGAGCTGCAAAACAAGGGTGAAAAAGTTAGGGCCCTATTCCAAAGCTGGTGCTATTTTAAAACAGAGCTGTTGCAAATGTACCAGAGCCTTTATAGTCTATGGAGTGGTTAACACAAAGTTTGGAATATTGCCAATAGGGTTGTGACGGATCGGCCGCCACAGGATTTATTTAGTTTAATTTCATTCTTATTTTGTTATATTTCGTTTACCCTTTATTTATAGGAACTAATTCCCTTGTTAGATTTAGTGTAAAACTGTTGCTAGACTTCTAATTAATTATGTTTTTCCCCTGCACCGATCCTGCTAGTAACCATGGAGTACATGCTTGCTACAATGTATGTCACTGACGTAGCGCTCCACGCTTCAAACTCCAAAAGACTTTATGTTTAGTTATATTGTGTGGTTTTAAATGTATTGTAAATTGCTCATTTTAGTTTTAAATAGACTTATATTTCATTAGTTAAATGTGTTTTTTTTAAAGATACTACCTGCTGCTAGTGGCAAATGCTTTCCTTCTTATAGAATGTACAATAGGTTTGAGTAACTTGTGGATTATGCAAAAGTGCTTTCTCTTTGGATATCTGTTATCATGTCTGAAAGGTTGAGAGTCACATTGTCTCAGCCACCCCCCTATCGGATTCCCTTTTACAATGGGTTATGTAAATCACTGTATGTGGTCACTGTGGGGTCAAGACTTCATCTGCATACAACCAGTGGACCAAAGTGAAGACTGAAGAGGACCTGAAAGAAGCCTGCAGTGGTCTTGGAACCAACCAATCAGAACTGTTGGGGTGGGCGGGAAGTCTGAATGTGCATGGCTGTATTTTGTATATAAGCACTGTCTGTTCCCATTCTAAATACACTCTGATTTACCTTCAACCTATACTGCGTCTCGACGGGTATTTGGGAAGAGGGACTATCTGCTAGGTATTTCCTCCTGGCTGACTCGATATATTCTAGCAAGGAACCCGACACCGGCTCGCTACCTCTGCTCATTGCAGCGCTACCCCGGCACCTAAGGCGGATCTACTCCCTCCGAGTAGCGGCGTCCGTTACAAGGGTTTTCTCCTGAACTAAAATAAATTTCAAAAATTGGGTAGATGCTATCAGTAGCATTTGGCCAATTATTTAACACCATCCCGACTGCTGACTTACTATGTACGTCCTATCGGGAAGTCTCCCTTAGAACCGGGACGTACATAGTACGTCAGGGTCTCCTAACCTCCCTCCTGCCTGATACTTACCTCCCTTGCCGGGCTCCAGCGGAGTTCTGGCAGGCTGGAAGCCTGCTCCGCCTTTTTAGGGGGCTCAGCAGGCGCGATGACCACAGTGTGTGATGATGTCATAGTCATGCGCCCACTAGCACCCGCAGTAAAAATCAGGAAGGGGGCTCCTTTGGAGACCTCTACCTCCAACCATTTAAGATAGAGTAAAAAAAAATTGCACCGCTAGAAAGGGGAGAGTCTCATTAACCCCTACGTTGCCGGATCGCGATTCAGCACCGAACCGCGATTCAAACCTGGGAGGTGGCTGACATCTTGGATGTAAGCCAAGCATACTGGTCACCCCCCACCCACTGACATCCTCACCATATGTGTGAGGACGTCAGTGGGCCAATTAATCCCCCCCAGCTGCCAAGTGGAGATAAGGGGATCTGAAAGATCCCCCAATTCGTGGCAGCTAGAGGGTCATGTTTGATATCATTGGAAAGGCCTGATCGCGGCCCTTCCAATAATACCGAAAATGACCAGGCTTCTTGTTAAAAAAAAATTGTCGTCTGGAGGGGGTTTTAATTAAATAGAACTTAAGCTGCCATCTAAAAATAATGAGCATAAAACGGTCAGAATGAAGTGGCTCAGCAGAGAAGGGGTTAAAAAGCAAAAACATGTAAAAATTGGGTATTTCTAATCTCAGGACAAAATTTCGAAAATATTTAGCCGGGTTCTTTTTTGGCGGTTGTAGATTTTGGGGATTAAATTTTGAAAAAAGTGTGCTTTTTCCAATTTTTTCATCATATTTCTTTTTTTTATAGTAAATTATAGAATATGATGGAAATAATGGTACCGACTGAGGAGGCTTGCAGAACGCAAGCGAAACGCGTTTCGGATTTTTTTCTTTTCGTATTTATTCTTTTCGTATTTTTTGAATTTATTTGTTTTTTCGGTTTTTATTCTTATTAAATTTTCTTTTACCTTTATTCTCTTCATTGTGGAAGTCTATCTACCTCTATCCTGGAGGAAGGACCCCCTCTGATCAAATAAGAGGTCCATATGCCTAATATACAGAGCCATCATTTTGGAAGGCTCTGAATCACGTGAGTTTTCACTTTTATATATCTTATCTGTGTATCAATGATAATGCACTATAGCGATATCCTTTACATCTGAGGTACATCCTGCCATCAAAAAGAAATTTGTACATGGGCGAAGTTTCCCCTCTATGAGAGATTTAAAAGCCAACTGATAAGAGGCGTTGAAGACTCCACCTTGGTTATCCTCTATCCCAGGAAAACTTCAAGGTTCCATATGGGCGAGGTCCCCCTCCTATAAGAGACCTAAAGGCGAATTGACACGAGCCATTGGGGGCTCCACCTTTGTGAGTGCGACCATCTACACCACTAAGTGTGTTTCAAACTGTTATACTGTGCTACGCAATCTATATTTCTTTTCATATAGGATGATGATATTATATGATCAGATTTCCGAATAAGAAGGTTCAATCCCATGCTGACTAATTTTAAGCTAAGTCATTTCTTGTTTATAATTTCCATCAATATATGTACTGCGCTCCCTCAAATATATTCATTTATATTTTTTCTGTTAGACATTTTCAGAATGTCCTGCCATTAAATGGACTAACGGTATATGTGTGGGTTGCATAAACGAGCAAGGCCGGGTGCGAACTAGCGTTTTGTTCTGCGCACTAGTGTGCGTTAAAAAGGACGCACGTTATGATGAAAGAGATTGGTAGACGCCAGACGATGCGTTAATTTTGACGTTCGCACGCAGCCGTTCAAGTGCGAAGGCGCGCTCATTTGACGTTCAGCACACGGCCAACGTTGTCTATACGGCGTCAATCCTAGCGCAAAAGCCTTGGCGTTTCCATGACGGAGGTCTTCAGCGCGAGTTATGCGTTGCGCACGTACTACGTGTGTTCTTCTCTATCCACATAATTATATGCTACAACGGACGTCATAAAGAGCGTCATAACGCACGCTAGTGCGCAGAAGAAAATGCTAGTGTGCACCCGGCCGAAGGAAATTGGCCTAAACACAAACAGCGCAGAAACGTAAAACCAGCAGCAGGCACTAAAGGACGGACTTTTGTAAAACCGCCCGGTCACTATGGGGTTAAGGAGATAAGGGGTATTAGAGTGTTCCTTTGATCCACCGATAACCAGGGAAATATATATAGCCAGTGATTTCCATGATTCTGTTCTAAATGCACTTATTTTGAGGATAACTGTACAAGGGATGCTGCCCAACAGTAACGTATTCCCATTAAGGCCATTAGGTTTGCCATTTGATCCAAATTATATGCCATCTGAATCCGGTCTAACAATGATCCAGACAACGTCAGAATTCTTATCCGACAATTTACATTTAATGACTACAAGCAGTGAGTTTCAGGAAATGATAAAAGGATTTAACCAAAAAAAATAAATAAAAAAAACACAAAAACACCAGTATTCAAACAAAACTACACGGTTAAAAGGAACATGCGCATGCTTTGCTAGCGTGCTTTTAAAAATATGCAGTGCCTTTTGAATGAGTCTAGTGTCATTCGGCAGGCATTAAAGCAAGTAATGTGTGGTGTATGTGAGGGTTGCATAAACGAGTAAGGCCGGGTGCACACTATGTGCGTTTTCTAGGGATGCACCGATACCACTTTTTTAAGGCCGAGTACCGATACTTTTTAAAAGTACTCACTGATACCGAGTACCGATACTTTTATTTAATGTCATGTGACGCTTTCCAATAAGAACAGACCTCATAAAAATTTATATAAATTTTGCCCCCAGCACTCATGGATTTTGCCCCCCAGGTCTCATGGCTTTGCCCCCCAGGTCTCATGGCTTTGCCCGCAGCTCGAACGCTGGGGAATCTGGCCGCATGCATGAAAAGCACGCAGCCAGCGTTCCCCTCCGGCGCGCCGCGATACTCACACATCCTGAAGGTCCGGTCGCTTGTTGGCAGTGATGCGATCACATGGCCGCCGGGCGCATCTGTGACGCTGCCTCCAGCCGAGAGGCAGCGTCACAGGAGCGCCCAGTGGCCGCGGGAACGCATCACTGCCAAGCGACCGGACCTTCAGGATGGGTGAGTATGTGGCGCGCCGGAAGGGAACGCTGGCCGCGTGCTTTTCATGCACGCGGCCAGCTTCCCCAGCCCAGCGGATACCGGCAAGCCGGCCCAGCGCCGGCTTCCTGTATCGGCGGGATGTATCGGGCCGTTTGCACGAGTAACAAGTACTCGTGCAAACGGCAATATCGGCCCCGATACCGATACTCGTATCGGTGCATCCCTAGCGTTTTCCATGCCCACCTCAGGAGGCACGTTGAGCTAATTAATCAGTGTGTGTATACCTAGGTATAGATGAAAAAAACACAGAGCATGTGCGATTGAATTGCGGCACCTTCCTCCTGCACTGTGACCTGAGGGGAGGGTGGGGCTGAGTGCCATTCCAATATGTAACTCTTTCAACCCCAGCTACTGCAGAGACCGGGAAGGAAAGAAATCAACACACACAGGGAGAAAGCGACAGCAGAGGTGTACAGGGAAAAAAAAAGACCAGAGACACAGCAAGAAAAAGTAAAGAGTGGAGGACAGCAAGAAAAGGTGGCGTGAGAGAGTGCGCGCACAAGGGACAGCACAAGAAAGAGTGTGAGAGTGAGTGACTGTGTGAAGGAGTTTGAGTGAGACAGTGAGCAGGCTGAGCGTGCGAATGAGTGTGGATGACCCACAAACACCTATTGGCTACAGAGAATTTTCCGTGCCCGCCCAGAAGGATAAAAGCATCAAAGAGGGTCGCCATTCAGGAGGAATATTAATCTGGTATAAGGAGGAGCTACATGAGAACATCAAAGCAATCAAGAAAGGAGAGAGCCACATCTGGAAAAAAATAAGTAGCTCCATCCTCACCTCTCAGCCAGACATCTTCCTATGTGCAGCTTACATCGCACCACCAGAGTCTCCATACTCCAAGACAGACACCTATGAGGTTGTACAGAGTGAGGACACGCACTTCCAGTCCCTAGGACACGTGCTTCTCTATGGGGACCTCAACACCAGGACAGAAAGAAAAGGACTATGTGACCTCAGATGGGAACACATACATTTTGGGAGCCGCAAACTACTGTCAGGAGTCAATACAGACGCAAAGAAACAGCTATGACAATACAATCAACAAGAGTGGAAGGAAATGGATATTGCCCCCAGCTCTCACGGATACTGCCCCCAGCTCTCACGGATACTGCCCCCAGCTCTCACGGATACTGCCCCCAGCTCTCTCAGACCTATATCGAACGCTGGGGAAGCTGGAAGCGTGCATGAAAAGCACTCTGCCAGCGTTCCTCTCAGGCGAGCCGCAATACTCACCATCCGAAGGTCCGGTCGTGATCGTGTGGCGCGATCACACGGCTGCCTCTGTGACGCTGCCTCCAGCCAAGAGGCAGTGTCACAGAAGCACCCAGCGGCCGTGTGCACGCGCCACAGCCGTGCGACCAAACCTTCGGATGGGTGAGTATTGTGGCCCGCCGGAGGGGAACGCTGGCCGACTGCTTTTCATGCACGTGGCCAGCTTCCCCAGCCCTGCGGATACCGGCAAGCCGGCCCAGCGCTGGCTTCCGGTATCGGGCCATTTGCACGAGTACCAAGTACTCGTGCAAACGGCAGTATCGGCACCGATACTAGTATCAGTGCATCCCTATTCAAAACCATACCTATGTACTAAGTCCCAAGGGTGTGAACCGAGCAGCAAAGGACCTCCACAGCATACTACACACCATCGCAGAGACTTCCAACATTAAAAAAGTCAACTTCAAGAAATCATCCAATAAACAACTCAATAAATGGTTTGACAAAAGAATGCAGAACACTAAGAAACAACCTACGAACAGTCTCAAATAAAAAACACAGAGACCCCGACAACATCGACCGGAGGATCTCTCATGGTGTCCTGCAGAAAAATTATAAACAAATCCTTAAAAAGAAAAAAACAAAACTTCATCTCCAAAAACCTTCAACAACTGGAAGAGGCTCTTCAGGAAAACGCTTTCTGGGAAACATGGAATCAAATCGGCTCAGGATCCAAGAAAAACCACCTCCACATCCAAAATGGCAACATCTGGCTCAACTACCTCAAGAAGCCTGTATAAAGACATTCCCAAAGAGGAGCTAACTGGGGAACACGAACACATCATCAGAAGACTACATGAACTGGAGGAAAAAAAAAAATCAAAAAAAAAAATCAAGGATTTCCAAAACCCGTTAGATGCACCCATTACACCCCAAGAAGTAGCAGAAAAACAAAATATCAAGATCTGCAAAGTAAAAAAGCCAGCGGGATGGATGGAATTCTGACAGAGATGATTAACCCCTTAGTGACCGGGCGGCTTTACACAAATCCGTCTTTTAGTGACCGCTGCTGTTTTTACGTTTCTGCGCTGTTAGTGTTTAGGTCAAATTTTCCTCTTACTCGTTTATTCGACCCACACATATTATACACCCTTTTTCCCGCCATTAAATGGACTTTCTAGAAATACCATTATTTCCATCATATCGAATAATTTACTATAAAAAAAAATATGAAATATGAGGGGAAAAAAAATGGTAAAAACACACTTTTTTGTAATTTAATCCCCAAAATCTACAACCACCCAAAACGACCCCGGCTAAATAGGTTCAAAATTTTGTCCCGAGACTAGAAATCCCCAATTTTCACATGCGTTTGCTTTTTAACCCCTTCACTGCTTAGATAGTTCACCTATGTGCGCTGCGCTCATTCTGACCATTTTGTGCTAATTATTTTTAGATGACAGCCTAGGTCCTATTTAATTAAACCCCCTCCCCCCAGACAAAAAAAACTTTTAAAAAAAAACACATTTTTTATTTTATTTAATTTTATTTTTATCTAATTTTTTAATTTTTTTTTAAAACCAAACCTGGTCATGTTTGGTATCATTTGAAAGGCCATAATCAGGCACTGGCCATGGCAATACATGGCAGCTAGAGGGTTAACTGGCTCACTGACATCCTCACACATATGGTGAGGTTGTCAGTGGGTGGGGGGGGGCCTGGAGGCTTGGCTGACATCCAAGATGTCAGCCCCCCTCCAGGTTTGAATCGCGTTTTGGCGCCAATTGGCGCCGCAACGTGATCCGGCGGCGAAACAGTTAATGCCATAAACCGCTGGAAAGGGGAGGCTCTCCCCTCTCCAGCGGTGCAAACGGCATCTCCCTAGCTTCAATGGTTGGGGAGATAGAGGGCTCCGAATGAGCCCCCCCTCCCCTCCATTGAAATCCATGGGGACGCCTGCTGATGACGTCACCACGCAGCGTGGCGACGTCATCAGCCTCGCCTGCCCATGTAAATCACATGTGCAGGCTTCCTCCCTGCCAGATCGCCGTGGGATCCGGCGAGGGAGGTGAGTATCGGGCGGGAGGGGGATTAGGCGCCGCTGACGTACCCTGTACGTCCGCGGGTCTAAGGGAGACCCGAGGACAAGACGTCCAGGGTACGTCAGCGGCCCTTAAGGGGTTAAACATGGCTCTCCAGAAGTACACACCGCAATATGTAAAGTTTTTAACCTGGTCCTGAGGGTTGGATTCTACCCTCAAGTATGGAACCAAGGCCTCATAACCCCAATCCATAAGAGTGGAGACCAACTACAGAGGGATATGTGTCAGCAGCACGCTGGGAAAACTGTTCAATAGCATCCAGAACAATAAAGAATCCTCAGCTTCCTGACACAGCATAACGTCCTCAACAGGAGCCAAGCGGGGTTCATGCCAAACCATCGCACTACAGATCACATCTACACCCTGCACAGTCTCAAGTACCATGTCCACAATACAAAACATGGGAAAATATTTGCCTGCTTTTTGGACTTTAAGAAGGCCTTTGACTCAGTATGGCACCCACGCCTATTCCTCAAACTACTGGAGAGTGGAATAGGAGGGAAAACATATGACGTCATCAAGAGCTCATATAATGAGAACTTCTGCAGCATAAAGGTGAATGGGAAGAGAACATAGACAAGTCTGCAGCTTAAGTCCAACCCTCTTTAACATCTACATCAAATGGACTGGCTGAAGCTCTAGAATCCTCCTCAGCACCAGGACTAACTCTACATGACACCGAGGTGAAGTTCCTGTTGTATGCAGATGACCTCCTATTACTGTCACCAATAGAGAGAGAGGTCTACAAGACAGCCTGGAAGTGCTGGAAAAATACAGTGCGGCATGGGCACTACCCATCAACCAAAAGAAAACAAGGATCATGGTTTTCCAAAGGAAGAACGCAAAAACCAAGAGGTCCTCTTTCACACTTAATGACTGCACTCTTGATGAAGCCAACAGCTACACATACCTCGGGATAGAAACAAACCGATCGGGAAGTTTCAAACCAGCCATAGAGGTCCTAAGAGACAAGGCGTGTAGAACCTTCTATGCCATCAGGAGAAACCTCTACAAACTAAAACCGCATGCAAGAGTCTGGCTTAAAATCTTTGATAGCGTCATCGCTCCAATCCTCCTTTATGGCAGTGAAGTATGGGGGCCCCATCACCTACCCAGACCAATCCAAATGGGACACCAGCCCAACAGAAATATTCCATCTGGAATTCTGCAAGCACCTCTTCCAAGTCCATCGGAGCACCTCTAACAATGCTTGCCGGGCCGACTCCCCTTACTTCTTACTAAGAGGGCGCTATGATACTGGGACCACCTAAACATCAGCAGGCTCAACTCATACCACCATAAAACCCTACTGGCTAACAAGGACCACCACAAACCATGTGGGCTGCAACAACTCATATACACCCTGATCATCCAAAGCCCCCATGAATGCAACCTGACAAAATATCAAATAAAAGGCCCTAATTAATGATTCCAGGGAAAACTATATCAGAGAATGAAGACATGATATAGCAAACTCCCAGAAACTCACCACTTACCAACCTTACAGAGGGAATACAAACTGGCCTCATACCTGGAGGTACTACAAGACCCCAAGGACAGACAAATCCTGAGCCGCTACATACTGAGCGCCCACAGCCTGGAAATCGAATCAGGGCGGCATTGACAAACCTACAAGCCCAGGGAGAATAAACTGTGCCAGCATTGTGACCAGGGGGCCCTGGAAGAGGAGGTCAACTTCCTCCTACAGTGCCCCAAGTACTCAGCACTGAGGAAAACTCACTTCCAGTGACTCTCTGCTCTCATCCCGGACTTCACTTCTATAGAAGAGACGAGGAAACTCCACATCATACTGGGAGAAGAGGAGCCGGTGGTGAAAATATCTGCTCAATACGTCACAGAATGTCACAGACTGAGAGGAACATGAGAGATCCCGGACTTATAAATCCCCAACACGGATGCGCCCCCGTCACATTATCCCTTACCCCTGAAAATGTCCATGGACTTGCCCATTCCCCCCCATATATGTCCCACTACCCCCCCCTCCACCCCATATACTTTGGCAATGCTAAAATGTATTTGGTCCTGCCAATAAAGTTTATTTTGATTTGATTGATTTGAGGGAGTCTTGTTTTCACAGTTGCAGAGATGAAAATATTCAGGTCCTCAGTTTCCCCAGCCTGAGGTCCTGAGCGTGCAAAGGGTTTCACATGCACAGCTTGCGCTACTTCATGTGAAGCTTTGATGGGCGGAGTATTGGACGGGGAATATACAGTGGGAGCTGAAGAAACACCCCTATGCAAATTTTTTTTTTTTTTTTTTTTTTTTACACATTTTTAAAACTTTTATTTATTCTAGTTTGTCTATACTAGGTATAAAAATGTTTAAATGTCAATCTGCTAGATTGTAAATTCCCACGGGAATAGGGCCCTCGTTTTTCTCCTGTACTGGTTTATCAAATGTTATTCAGTCTCAATGTATTGTAACCCTGTCTTTATTGTGCCCATTGTTTAGCACAGCGGAATATGCTGGCGCTATATAAAGTACAATAAATAAGAAAAGACATTTTCTAGCCATGCATTATCCCTTTAAAGGCAATTAATGTGAACATGTTGTGCCATTGCAAACCTCTGCCGATACTTTTCCCATCAGGCATTACATGCATCAGATTCATGAACATACAGTACTAAAACAAACTCCTCAAATTCCTCATCATAAGAACCATCCTACATGACTGCAACCTTTTTCAAGAACATCGCTCCAAAAGGTGTAAACCCCCCCTCAGTGAAGCAGTCAAGCTAGCTTACTTTCCAGGTCATTGGCCAGTCCCGAGAGGCTCGGAGACTGACAAGGCACACAGGAAGGTTTTTCTTTTCTGTCTCAGTTCTAAGCATAGAGACTAAGGCTGTAACAATGACAAGGTACGATTGCCAGGTAGGGGTAGTTTTAATGACATTGCTCATTATAAAAATGTATATATTTGTTAACTTTGTATAATAAATACAAAAGAAAATTACAAACGATTACAAGAGCACAAGTTGTTTCAATAGATATAGGTTCACTTTAATCCTGCATTGACCGTCATATAATAATAGTGATAATTGAAGTGATTTCTAGCTTGAAAGACACCATTGCCCCATACATACTCCCTCCACCAAAAGGTTCCTCCCTCTAATTGCATATTTCTAAATCCCCTCAACCAGACAGATTTTCTGTGATTCAGGGGAGGGATAACAACCATTCAGTATTGCATACCTTTATCATCAAAGAGCACCAAACCAGCAGCCACTGCACCATCCAATGTACTTGTAGACTCAATCAGCTGGGGGGAAATAACAAAAATGGCAATTATTCACACTTTTATGGTTCTAGTGAAATGCATCATAAATAGAATACAAGAATTATACTGTAGCAGTGTTAGTTAAGCTGCAGTTTTGTACCTGTGTGGATACAAGCTTTCTGGATTTCTCTTTTATTGCATATAATAAACCACAGGTCACTTATCAATGTTGGAATGATTATTATTCATTAGAAAGTTTAAGTACAGGTACTGTCATTACTTGTAACAGCTCATCATCTGTCCTTTGCGGGAAGATATCCTTTAACTTTTGCAGTCTCCCATCTTTGGGTTTCTCCTTTGGCTCCGATGTGTTTGCAGCAGACCTCTTCGTCCGTGGATACTCGTCTGCAGAGTCATCTGTCACAGAGTCAGACAAGCCGTTCCTAAGAAAGAAAGAAAAAGAAAAAACTGAAAGACACCTACATTCTCCATATCAAATCTCATTCTGAATGCTTGTTTCAGAGTCACAAGGTAAGCCGAGCATTGCCAGCAGCTTCCAACATTCATGTCAGATCTGTGTAGCAGCTCACGTGCGACAGCGTCTCAGAGAGCAAAATGGTTTAAATTCATGAGGAAAGTAAACAAAAGGAAAGTACGTCACAGCCTCTGGGGCACTAGACTTGGAGGTTTTTTTCTTCTCTCTTATATTTCTAATAAAGAATTGCTTTTCTGAAGGAAGTCATTATTACAAATGTAATGTTCACGTCAAATCAATGTAAACAAGGTGAAGATGTTAACAAAGATCAGTCAAAATAGAGAAGATTCCCAAATGTAGTGTGAAGAATACCATATAAGATTGTAAAAGCTATACTTTTATGCCAAAGCAGAACATAAAATAGGTTATCCACTAATTGCCGATGTTTAGTGTTTTTCCAACCACAATAAACGTGGGCGACCTAGATAGGGAAAGAACAGCACGGGACAAGTCTTTGATGAGACTTCATTTGCGGTTTGAGGGTCCCTCTGTCTGGGTCGCCGAAGTTTGTTGCGGCTGCAACAACGGATTTTTGTCGTTTGCAATAACAGTAAACGGCGAACACAAGTACAAAGCAGGAACCCGCACTCAGATGCCTGAATGTACTAGTGTCACCACATTTAATGTCAGAGAGCAAATAGATAAATATTTTGGCCTCAAACACCAATCGCAAAACAGTGATCAGTGTAAACAAAAGGTGATTATGGATAACCAATAAAGTAAAATTGCTGTTTAGGGCCCACCGCCCCCCCCCCCACACTTTTTTCAAATTGAGCATTTAACAAGCTTTTTCTTACCTTTATCAAGTTATTCCCTTTTAAAAGAACAGTCTGCAGACTTCTCCCTCCTGGCTTCAACACATGTAATTTACATCGCAGCTAAACCCTAGCACTAAGTCCTCATTCAGTACCGCAAATGGCGATAAACCCGACTTATTTTGCTGGTCTGGTACTTATGAGATCAAACAAACAATCTCAGTATTTTTGCTATGTCTGTATTCAAACATAATTGCCATCTTTCTCATTAGCTGCACCATATTTTATACCTTTATTAAGAGGGTTTTAAATCAGACCGGTCATTGACAGTTTTACTCTTGTGCACTATCCCATCAGGGAGCAAATTCCACATTGGTCATTTGGATCAACAAGATGTTATGCCTTGAGATACAACACAGAGCACGACTATCATACCTCTCCATGGAAGGAGCTGTAAGAGGGCATAGCGCTGTGTGATTGACCTTCATTAGTGACGTTGGCATGTTGACCTGTAAACAGCTGTGCAGAAAGAGCTGTCATGTACCGTAGCACGGCTCTCCCACTGATGGCTGTCATTCACTCCAGCAGCACGCCACCACAAGCGACTGACAGCAATATTTTGAGAGAAAATTACTCATTTACTATAGGTGTTAAAAAAAAATGCCAGCACATATATAATGGAGGGACTCCCGGTCATAGGAGCCCATGTTTTGGGCATGCGAGGTGTGCTTTTCATTTGATGCAACACATTTTTCAGTTTTAGCAGTAATATTGTATACAATTGTGTAAATTAATTGGAAATAAATGTTGGCATTTGTTTTGATTTACAGAGTACATCACAAGCCTAAGACTTCAATTTACATTAGGTAATGATTTAGAGGCAGTTTCACAGGACATTGATGAATTTAATTGGCCGTCAGTGATGATGTTAGCGAGTGAGGCACCCAGCATCAGCATTAACCAGGCAGCAGTGAAATTTTAAGACAAATGCCATAAGTATTCTGTCAGGGGTCCTTATCTGTAAAACATCTATGACTGTATAATCCCATCATGAGACAGGAAGAGGTTAAGAGATGTCCATACTGAAGGAGCTTCAGTTTACGTTGAGCTGGCAACCAGATTTGAATTGAAGCCTAATGATACAGAAACCTCATGAAAAAATATTTCTAATTTTGACAGTTAAGCAACTACTCTTTATAAAAAATAAAAAAATAAAAAAAAAATACAAATAAGAGATTAGTCTCTACAAAATCAAGGAATACAAACAATACTGAAAGAAATCCTGTTTACCCTTTGGGGAGAGTAAAAGGAGTCCTGGCAACTTTCCTTTGCAGGAAAACATCAGATGGATTAGTATGGGGTCAGTCCTGAAAAAAGGCTCTCAAAATAAAATTTAAAACCCCCCAAAAAAAAGGAACGAAAATTGTAAAGTATCATTGCCTGTTGCAACACTACCAGTTTGGCATTAATCTTGAAATTGTGGTTTACGATAATTAAAGGAATGATATACGGTTAAAGGAGGTGTAGTGAACAGAGGGGTTAAACATTAGCCCCTTCCTCTACATCACCATTTCTAGCTTTAACCCTTTAGCATACATTAAAAACGTATTGAATCCAGCAATGGTCACCCACAAGATATGACGTGCTTTCAGCTCAGCAACAAAGCTTTGATACCATTGGATGGGGCTGCTCCGAGCTGTGGTTCTGGGCTGGAATAAGCCCCTGCATTTGTAATGCTGAATTAGCCCTCCCTGCCAGAGGTGGGGACAAGGATTTCACAGCGGTGTGACCACTCAAGATTGAGAGGTCATATCCCTGGCCATTGCGTTCAAAGAATTCAGGGAAATGCAGCTCATCAACTTCTGAGTGGCTGGAGTTTGATAGCCAACAGTGTCCCTTTAAGTGCAAAAAAACACTTGTCCGGATAGATAGATATATATATATATTTTGCAGTCCAAAAGCAGCTATAACAATTTTTTTTCTAATGAACTAATGAAAATACAATTATCCCTACTCCTTCAACATGTTTTGTCATAACAGCCTTAATATCCATTTAAACTACAATTAAGAGTGCTTTAAAATCCTAAACAAAAGAACATTCAATGTTAAGTCCTTCTGCAGGATAAAACCATCAACATCATCTGAAGTGAGATTTGTCCAGATTAACACCAGACATGGCAAGAAATAAACCATACAATAACTAATCCCTGTGTAAGAGATTGGTTTTGGAAATACTTGTCAAACAATTGGCCAAGTTAATACATAACCATTAAACACTACTGAATAAATAAAACACTGGATGCATTAAGCTCTTCAATCTCCAGATAACATAGGCATGTACACGACAAATGAACTTTAGAAATTATTAATCACACGCAAGCTGGCATATTACTCCTATATTCAGAAGAGATTCTTCACACATTCCTTGGAATCTTTCTTGTACCAGCAAGCTTTTTAAGTCATACCTCTTAGCAGAACAACAAATTCCCTAATAAAACCATGTTTTGACAAGTGCTGCTCTGAGGAATGGGGGTCAGTAAAAATGAAATAAGCCCTTTGGTTAGGTTCTTAACCTGTGCATGCCGGGTCAGTAACCTTACCTTTAATAGAGTCTAGAAAGAACATCTATGGATAAGGAGGCACAAAAAGTCAAGAATTTATTGACCAAAAACGTACTTTATAGCATAGCCCACCTTCAGTCCTTGAGGATACAAGTAAAAATTAACGGGTCAAATCTATTCTCTGTATAGGAGTCATTAATAAATCTGCATGACAAAGACAATGAGCTATTCCACCTCTGACACTGGTGTTAAGTGATTTTAAGTTTGAAAAATCAATCACCTTTGAGTAATCTATTTAGCCCCTCTGCTGCACCCTGAGCTCATTTTGACAATTTTTGCTCCTCGTTGTTAAAGGCTATTAGAAGTCCTCTTTAATTCTAGACAAATAGACAAATTATAGTATTTGCCCCCCCCCCCAGCAGGATCTGTAGATTCAAAATACATCATTAATACTAGGCGTCAGGTCACGTCACAATGCTATAGAAAAGAAAAATCATAAAAAAGTGTAAACTTCTATAAGTGTATAAATACTTTTCCAGATGTATCATCCAAACCTTCGTGGTTACATCTTTAATGTGGTACTACAAAAAGGGAACACCTACTACAGTTTTAAGAAACAATTTTAACAAAAATTGGGAGGAAGAGGGGGCCTAAAGTGTTGCATTTCATGAATATGTATAAACCACTGAAACTGGAAATTAAATTTTCAAAACGTGCCCAAAATTTGAAACCAAAGAGTTAATATATAAAAGAGTCCTATTATTTTCTACTTTTTATTGCCAATCAAAAATGGTAATTCTAAAAAATATATACATTAGGTTTTGCTCCATTTCGCATGGTCAGACTGATATATCCAATGATACGTTATTTAGCCCTCCAGCCCCTATAAATGTGGATGTGGGAATCCAGACAAACCACCCCCTTCCACTTCCAAATTGCATCCAAATTGCAAAAAGTTCAATAAACTTTACTGCTGCATTAAAACAGCCAGGGAGAGAACGCAGAACACTGGGAGCACTCACTACTGTACAGGGATCAGACGCATTCGATTATACTAATCTTCCTCTGTGCGCACACAATTATTTTTTGCACTACCAATACAATTTTATTATCTAAAGGACATGCACTCTGAAGGAGAAAAAAAACAAACAAACAACATGATAATGAACTGGGACAGATAGTATGATTTCACAGACAAATATGTAGCTCACAGTTAACACAGTTTTACTTTTACACATTTTGTGCCAGTTTTTCTCTCAAGGCCAAAAATTGGATTAAAGGGATACTCTAAGCAACATGACCACCTAAGCTATTTTAGGTGGTCATGATGCCCGGAGTATGCCGCCCTTTGTCCCCCCTCCCTCCGCTCAGCCGATCAGCTGAAAATGCTGAAAACAGCTGAGAGAGGCGGAGAACTTTACTCCGCCCTCCCAGCTGTCAGTCAGCAGAGCGGGAATCATATTTCCCGCTTCTGCCGACTTTTGCCGAGTAGGAGACGTCATCGCGCTTTCAGCGCGATGACGTCTCCTACTCCCCGCAGAAGCTGGCGGCTCCCTCTTCGGGTTAGTGTTGCGCGCATCCTCTTGCGCGCAACACTAATCCTCAGAGGGAGCCGGGAGGAAGCCTGCCATTGGCTGGCTTACGTGAGAGGCGCGCATGCGCGCTTCTCACGTAAACCAGAAGCAAGACGCAGCAAGAAGAAGGACGGGAGCGGAAGAGGAGGGAGGTGAGTATAAAAAAAAAAAAACGCCGCTGGAAACCAGAGGATTTTAAGGTAAGTATTGCAGTTACAAGAAAAGAAAAAAAAAAGAAGGTTTTATTAAGGGATAGGGATAGGTTAGGAAAAAAACGGGGGTGATTTTTTTGTTGGAGTGTTCCTTTAAGTCCGGGGGGGGGGGGGGGGGGGGAGTATTCATAGGCCCAGCATTACTTCCAAGGAAAGTTGTGAGGTTGCCCGTACCATTTCTAATAGTGGCCGATACAAATTACGGTATATATTCGTAACAGCCACAACTACTCAAACAGGGTATACAGGTTCTAGATATGTAATGCCAAAGAATGAAAACTACACACAAATCCAATCCGTCTACAACTTAGTACTCAAACTATTCACTAACACAGAAAACTATGCAACTCATTTGTATAATAGTTGCTTACAAATTAAGCAAAGAAATGCAACATAAACAACATAGAAAACTACTGCTCAAGTGGTGAATACACACTAAACAGTGATTCATAGATGAACTTACTCTTCATTTGCCTGGTCAGAGCTGAAGCCTGGCTTTTTGTCGTCTTCACAGTCTGAATCGAGGAAATTAACTCCTTTCTTTGTCTTAAACACAGACTCGTTCATTCTTTTGGCTTCAGGGGTCTCCGGGATACTTGTTACTTTTGGACATAAATAAAAGAACATAAAATTTTAAATCTACAGAAAAATTTTGCAAAAATAAAAATACTGTTAAAGAGATGCTCCATACAGCCTAACTACATACGCTCTTCACCTAACGCATACAGTGACGTCTCCCGTTATCTCCCTGCCCACTATTTAATAGCTGCAATTTATAGATCTCGCTACAAATATTAGTCAGTCAACATTTCAACCAATGGATAATATTTGGGCTTTCCACTTTCACCACCCACATTAAAAAGGATGTGTCCAACTAGAAGTGTTTATTGTAAATAGTCTTAAATAAACTTAAATAAATTAGGAAACTTGTTAAGCTGGAACACAATGCCTCCACAGTTCCTCTTTGGCCAAAACACTGAAAAGCTTTATGTTTTAAGGTTTCAGTTAAAAGCAAAGATTTAAAATACAAAAAATTTGATAATTCTGATTCCAGCTGTCAGCCTGGCTGGAGTTACAAAGGCACGGTCTGATTTCAATGTGAACTACTGGGGAGATAAAAAGGGTTACTTCAGGAGGGAGGACAGAAATCTTCATGCGTTCCCACACTTAATTTTGTTAAACTTGACCCCTGCTATGATTAAAAAGGGACATGCATGCTTTGCTTGTGTGCTTTTAAAACCACGCTATGCCTTTTGGAGGCATCAGTAGTCGCATTTCAGAAGACATAAAAAGCAAGTAAATATGATATTTTTTCATATTACCTGCTTTTCTTCCTTGCCATTTTCCACACCCACCTCAGGAGGCACTTTAAGCTAACCAATCAGCGTGTATACCTAGGTATTCATTAAAAACGCACTGAGCATGTGTGACTAAGTTGCTCCTTCTCCCAGCACTTTGAGCTAAGTGGCGGGCGGAGCTGAAGTTTCACCCCCACCTACTGCAGAGACAGGGAGAAAGACAGCAGCAAGAGGGACAACAAAGAAAAGCACACACACAGCAAGAAACGGTAAAGAGAGAAAGACAGCGAGATAAAGCAGAGGGTCACCAAGAAAAGGTGCAGTGAAAGCGCGCGCACAAGAGACAGACGGCACAAGAAAGAATGTGCGAGGGAGTGACGGTTTGAGGGACTTTGAGCATGTAAACCATGAAAGAGCAAAAGTGAGCGAGTCAGCGGCCGAGTGAATCTGTGAGCGAGTCAGCGGCCGAGTGAATCTGTGAGCGAGTCAGCGGCCGAGTGAATCTGTGAGCGAGTCAGCGGCCGAGTGAATCTGTGAGCGAGTCAGCGGCCGAGTGAATCTGTGAGCGAGTCAGCGGCCGAGTGAATCTGTGAGCGAGTCAGCGGCCGAGTGAATCTGTGAGCGAGTCAGCGGCCGAATACGTTTTGCTTTCAGTTGCAGAGATGCTAAAATTCAGTTCCTCGGTTTCCCCAGTCTGAGGTCCTGAGCTGCACAGCTCGTGTTAGTTCATACAGTCACAGGTACTAATAAAGTGCTAGCAAGTTCCGTAGCGCTGTACAATGGGAGGTAGAATAACAAATGTCCATACAAGTTAAAGACACAGAACAGTAGAAGAGAGGACCCTGCCCAAGAGCTTACAATCTAAAAGGGGAGGGGCGACACACAAGGTGAGGGTAATAGAGTATGTGAGGTAGTGGGGTGCATGGGGGCTGATGGAGCAATTAATGCAGTTCATGTGAAGCTTTGATACGTGGAATAGTGGACGGGGAGGAGGCGGGAAATATACAGGAAATAGGAGCTGACGAAACACCCCTGACGGGCGTTGCCGGAGAAGATGAAATGACAGTTTAAAAGAGAAAAACATTTTTTACAGATTTTTAAAACTTTTATTGATATATGTTAGTTTGTCTGGAAGTCTAAGGCTAAGGTCAGACGAACGCAGTTTTAACGTGCGTTTAGCCGCACGAAATCACGGCCGTGCTAGCAGCAAATGACGTCCAATGCCGGGAAACACACGAAGTACGGCCGCACAAACGTTCGTCCGCGCAACGCAAGTGGCAAACGAACGCATTTTTTCTAGAACGTCAAACCGCTACTACTGACGTACAGAGTGCGCTGCGTCCGCATAGCAGCGTGTTTGCGTGATTGGGAGACATCAGACGCTGCTAATGACCGGATAACATAACGTCCAGACACAAAAAGTGTTTTATTGATGATCCGTACGAAATCACGGACAAAAATGCGCATTGTATGACCGCTAACGCGTATTTCGTGAAAAAATACGTCTGTTCGACCGCACTTTTCCGCGTACGACGCGAAAAATGCGTTCGTCTGACCCTAGCCTAAAAGTGTTTAAATGTCAATTTAAAAAAAATATTTCTAGACATGAATATCCCTTTAGGCTAGCGTCAGACGAACGCAGTCATCACGTCCGTGTCGCCGCACAGTTTAACGTCTTTCGTAGCATTGATTTATGATCAATAGAGACGAACACACGAAGTACGTGCGCACGCACCACGCAGGTGGCAATGGACGCCATTTAGGCCTCAACGTAAAAGCGCTACGACAGACGCCCAGAGTGCGCCGCGTCCGCGTAGCAGCCGGCGGGCATGATGATGCGAAGTCAGACGCAGCGCATTTGCGTCGTCCATCACATTGACCCTCAGAAGTTTTTTTTGGTCTGGCTGACTGTACCGGTCTTTTAATTTTAATTAATTTTGTTTCCCAAATTTCCCTTTTTTTTCTACATCCGTCAAAAACAGACCTTGTGGTATCTACAGTATATTCCGTCAGTACATACATCCGTTATGCACGCATGTAGAGTGCGCTCAGACTGCGTTCGTCTGACATTAGCCTTAAATAACTGATGAGGACAAATGATATATTCTACCGCTTAACCTGCCTGGCGGTATTCCCGACTGTGACTCAGGGTTAAATTTCGCTACCGCGATCGGTAACCCTGTGCCACACTCGGGTTGTATATACTCACCGCATCCTTCGCTCCCTCGCCATCTCCGCAGTCACCGCAGGGTGATCGCGGCAGCCGGCGACTTTGCTTCCTGGTTCCGCTCCCTGCGAGCTACGCGACGCAGGACCAAGCGGCAAATTTGAAAAAATAAAAATTTTAAAAAATACTGTAAAATAAACTTTTTGGGTGTTGGAATTCCTGTTCAGTTGTGGACTCCTGTGCCAATGAAATATGCATCACACAGGGGTACCAAAAAAAAAAAAAAAAAAAAAAAAGGGTATTTATTCTCAAAGCAGCTTTACAGAAATAAATGGCAAATTAAAATAATTTCTAAAATGTAATTGTGACAGAACAGCCGTCACCTTCAATTTATTAGCACATAAAACGTTAAAAGTTTGTTGATTCAAGGTTAATATTCGTTTACACAATTTATGTCTTTATGATCCCTGTGTGTATTGTGTTTCCCCTCGCAATTCCCCACACCAAAACACACCTGTAATCCCTCACCATTTAACAAACGCCTAAATTGCCCAGTTTTCGTCCACCCAAGTGTAGAATTCGTTAGGGACTCATACAGTTGTGTTCAAAATTATTCAACCCCCAATGCTGTAAAGGGTTTTAGGGAATTTAGTGTACATTTGTAATTGTATTCAGAATGAAATCCTACAAGGACTTTTTAAAGAACCATATGCAACTAAAATGACATCAATTGGTTTTGTAATACAGTAGTAAATGTTTCTTTTGTGAATTCTTCATTGACACAATTATTCAACCCCTTAAAGACTACCACTCTGAAGAACAGAGGTTCATTCTCAAGTGTTTTCAATCAGGTATTGAAAACACCTGTGGATGTCACGGAGCAGCAATAAAGCATAATAAGCACCAATTAGGCAGCTTTAAAATGACTGTGATACTCAGCTCCTTCTAGACATTTACTGGTGTGGTTACAAACATGGTGAAGTCAAGAGAATGGTCCAGGAAGACAAGAGAAGAGGTGATTACTCTTCACAGGAAGGGCAATGACTATAAGAAGATTGCAAAGATGTTAAACATACCAAGAGAGACCATAGGAAGCTTCTTTCGCAAATTCAAGGCAAAGGACACTGTTTAAACGCTACCTGGTCGTGGCAGAAAGAAGATGCTGACTTCGACTGCTGTGCGCTACCTGAAGCGTAGAGTGGAGAAACGTCCCCGTGTGACTGCTGAGGAACTGAGAAAAGATTTGTCAGATGTGGGTACTGAAGTTTCAGCTCAGACAATACGGCGCACACTGCGTAATGAAGGCCTCCATGCCAGAACTCCCAGGCGCACCCCCTTGCTGTCTCCAAAGAATAAGAAGAGTCGACTGCAGTATGCCAAAAGTCATGTGGACAAACCACAGAAGTTTTGGGATAGTGTTCTGTGGACTGATGAAACAAAATTAGAACTGTTTGGGCCCATGGATCAACGCTATGTTTGGAGGAGGAAGAACAAGGCCTATGAAGAAAAGAACACCTTGCCTACTGTGAAGCATGGCGGGGGGTCAATCATGCTTTGGGGCTGTTTTGCTTCTACAGGTACAGGGAAGCTTCAGCGTGTGCAAGGTACCATGGATTCTCTTCAGTACCAGGAGATATTGGATGACAATGTGATGCAGTCCATCACAAACCTGAGGCTTGGGAGACGTTGGACCTTTCAACAAGACAATGATCCCAAGCATACCTCCAAGTCCACTAGAGCATGGTTGCAGATTAAAGGCTGGAACATTTTGGAGTGCCCATCGCAGTCACCTGACTTAAATCCGATTGAGAACCTCTGGTGGGACTTAAAGAAAGCAGTTGCAGTGCGCAAGCCTAATAATGTGACTGAACTGGAGGCTTTTGCCCATGACGAATGGGCGAAGATACCCGTAGATCGCTGCAAGACACTTGTGTCAAGCTATGCTTCACGTTTAAAAGCTGTTATAACTGTAAAAGGATGTTGTACTAAGTACTAAGATTGTCACTTGGGGGTTGAATAAAACTGATAATGATGTGAGCACAGAAAAGACATTTGTGGGGGGGCATGGCCTGACCGCCGACTGACATGGCCGCACACTGAGTGAGCTCCGTCTCACCCCTGGCGAAACCAAAGCACAACCCCAGCGCAGAGCAACATGGTCAAGGGTAAAAAGGCCCCCCAGACTCCTGGAACAGCGGCAGCTCACCCGGACTCGCCGGCGCCCGGGATCCGCCAGTACTTTGCCCCGCAGCACGAGGAGGACGGAGCCCAAACGCCAAATAAAATGGCGCCGACTCCCGCATGCGGCCCGCCATCACCTGCATCCTCGTCTACCGGCACGTGGGACGCACCGGAGGACATACGCCAGCTCCTACGATCGCTGCCCACGAAAGATGACCTGACGGCGGCCACAACATCACTCCGCCAGTCCCTGGCGGCAGACATCGAACGGCTCAGGGGTGACCTAGGAGGCCTACAGCACCGTGTGGAGCAGGTAGAGAAGGGGCAGAAGGAGAGTTCAGACCAGGTAGAAGCCACCACGGGTCACATTGCACAGCACCATCACCTTCTCACCTCCCTCACCCGACATGTTGAAGACCTTGAAAACAGAGGCCGCAGGCAGAATATTAGAGTAAGGGGTCTCCCTGAGGGTGAGAAAACGGCGGAGGAATTACATCATGCACTACTGCGTTTATTCAATAAGGTACTGGGACGCCCACCAGACACCCCAATAGATATTGAACGTTTTCACAGAGCTCTTAGGCCCAGGGGACCCCCGGAAGCACCTCCGAGGGACGTCATCTGCTATCTTCTACATTTCAGTTTAAAAGAGGACATTATGAGACTAGCAAGGGACACCCCGAGACTGGCGCTGGATGGTGCCCCGATCTCCCTGTTTAATGATGTCTCTCAGCTCACCCTGCAATCAAGACGGGCACTGCGGCCCCTCACGCTGGCTCTACAACAAGAAGGACTACAGTACCGATGGCTACACCCTTTTGGCCTGCAGATCAGAACGCAACAAGGCCCGGTGACCGTCAGGTCGGGTGAAGACCTGGATGGAATCCTTCGCACGCTACGATTGCCAGAAGACGTACGGATAACGTGGCCGGACCCGTTGACGGTTTACACCACTGAACAACTCCCGCCGCAGCGCCCTGCCCGACGGAGGCGCCCACGAGGCTCACGGCCCTCCACGCGGGGAAACACCCCATCCAGCTCCCAGGAACTCTAGCACGTTTTACACTGATCCTTCCACACGGATGATTGCTTCCTAGAGCCGGACAGGTAGACCTACGGGACGACCCAAACCTCTCCACAGGATGAGGAAAACTTTTATCAGTGGTCCCGGCGGAATACTACACCGAGACTGGGTCTGTTTGTTTGCTTCTTACACCAGGCCTTAATGGCCTCGCCATGGGGTGGGCACGCACACCCCTTGTTAATTGTTTAATTCATATTTCTTGACGGTTGGTCACGTTTCCCTACTGAGTAG
Organism: Leptobrachium leishanense; assembly: GCA_009667805.1. Classification (NCBI taxonomy): domain Eukaryota; kingdom Metazoa; phylum Chordata; class Amphibia; order Anura; family Megophryidae; genus Leptobrachium; species Leptobrachium leishanense. The sequence goes on along the minus strand of CM019063.1, from coordinate 384,938,685 downwards.
TAACGCGCCCGGTCGTGGGCACTTTTTGTGTGATAGGGTCCGACCTGCTCCAATAGGGGCGGTCCGACTGAAATTCGTCACACTCGTTACGATTACTCTGCCTAGTGGTTAATTTTTTGTTTTTCTTTTTTTTCTTACGATCTTCATTGTAATTGTTTTGCATATTCATACGTTTGTTTTTCTTTGTCAATTCGCGCAGGTTCGGTGGTAGTTACACCTCTTTCGCACCCCTCACGTCAGACCCCGGTTATCTCACCTGTTGTACGTCATGACGTATGTTCCTGATTCCCTGAGGGTCCTCTCCCTGAACGTGGGAGGTTTGAACGTTCCGGCAAAACGCCACATCGCGTTACGGGAATTCCGCACTCAGAAGGTATCCGTTGCACTCTTACAAGAAACACACCTCACAGGGCCCCGGGCACCATCGCTCCGCAACCGGGACTACCCCACAGGGTTCTATAGCAACTACGCGCTAGGCAAGATGCGTGGCACAGCCATCTTATTGGCCAGGTCACTTCCATTCACCCTCAGGGACTCTGAATGCGACGTTGACGGTCGTTATACCTTAGTGAAAGGGACCATAGGCGAACAACTGTACACTTTCGCTTCAGTATACCTGCCTAACAAACGGCAACACAGGGCGTTCAGGGAGATTCTCCGAGTGGTGGGGGCCTTTGCGGAGGGGATCCTTATTGTGGGTGGGGACATTAATATGGTCTTGGATCCTAAGATGGACACGTCCAGGGGGACCTCAAGCCTGGCACAGTCAGTGCTCCGCCAGACTAGACTCCTCTTGCATGAGCACAGGCTGGTAGACTGCTGGAGAGCCCAACACCCGACGGAGCGGGATTACACCTATTACAGCGCACTTCACAGACGCTACACCCGACTGGACTACATATTTATCCCATTTCAACATGCACATTTAATCCGCAACTCGACCATTGGCACCACGACTTGGACAGATCACTCGCCGGTCATAGTGACGTTGGCGACGGCCTTATACAGATCCAAATCCTTACATTGGCGTCTTAATGAAACCCTCCTAGCAGACGTGGAGGTACTTAAAGGACTGACAGACACACTAGAGCACTACTTTGAGGATAATGTACGCCCGGACACTCCCTCCCCGCTGGTATGGGAGGCGCACAAGGCGGTGGCGAGGGGCTACCTGATAGCACAAGGGGCGAGACTTAAGCGGGCACGAACACGTCAGTTTGAAGAACTCCACGCACGCATTACTACATTGGAACAGACCCATAAAGCCCACCTACTGGACGCGACCTACACAGAACTAATGAAGCTTAAAGCGGAGCTTCACACACTCCTTAACATTAGTGCCCTTCAAAAAATACGTAGGACTAAACAACGCTACTTTGAACACGGCAATAAATGCGGTAGGCTCCTGGCCCACTCCCTTCGCAGGCAACGGAATGCCTCCTACATATCTAAGATACGCGCCGGCGCACAGGCCCCATCCTCTCTACCGCAGGACATCATGACACTCTTCCATAAACATTTTCAGGAAACGTACAACCTCCCCAAACAAACGGGCACACAAAACGCGGACACCATTGACGCTTACCTTCGGCAACATCTCCGCATCACCTTGTCAAGTGACGCGCGCCAGTCCCTAGATAAACCCATAACTGGAGAGGAACTAGAGGAGGCAATTAAATTAACCCCCGCGGGCAAGTCTCCCGGCCCTGATGGACTCTCCCTCCAGTATTATAAATCCCTGCACGGACATTTGGCACAACATTGGCTGAGGGCCTTTAACTCACTCACGGAAGGCACACACTTACAAGCATCGGCTTTGACAGCTAACATCACACTTATCCCGAAACCGGGAAAAGATCCAGAGCTCTGCAGCAGCTATAGACCGATTTCCCTCCTTAACCAGGACCTCAAGCTGTTTGCGAAAATATTGGCCAACCGCTTGAAAGCACACGTTCCAATGCTGGTCCATTCAGACCAGACGGGCTTTATACCCGGGAGGGAGGGCAGGGCGAACACGGTACGAGCGATAGACCTCATTCACGCAGCCACCACTGGGGACCGTGAACCGACCTTACTGCTGTCCACGGACGCAGATAAGGCGTTTGACCGGGTCAGTTGGCTGTTCCTCTCACACACATTGCGCTTTATGGGCGTAGGCACGAACATGCTGACCTGGATCAATGCTCTATACACTAACCCCACGGCCAGGGTCAACATTAATGGCGCATTATCGGCCCCCTTCCCGATCACAAACGGGACAAGACAGGGCTGCCCCCTGTCTCCACTCCTGTTTGCACTGACATTAGAACCATTTTTGCAGGCAGTACGTTCAGATATTGATCTGCACGGCGTGGAGGTTGGGAACAGAGAGCACCGGGTGGCGGCATATGCTGATGATATGCTGTTTTTTCTCCGCCAGCCGAGGATCTCCCTTCCGAAATTGCTACACCTTTTTGCCCAATATGGAGCCTTAAGCAATTTAAAGATTAACATGGACAAGTCTGAAATTCTGCCCCTCCATGTTCCCCCGGACATGAAGGAGTCCCTGGTGACGGCCTTTCCCTTCCGTTGGTGCTCTACGGGACTGAAATACTTAGGCATTATACTAACACCAGACTGTGCGACACTGTATGCAGCCAACTACCGACCGCTCCTGACGAGCTTGACTAATGACCTCTCCACGTGGTCATACCCTCATATATCGTGGTTTGGCCGAGCCGGAGTAATTAAAATGAACATACTGCCGCGCCTTCTATATCTTTTTCAGACCATTCCAATACTTCTACCAGGAGTTTTTTTCGCACAACTAACTCGCACGCTCACTAGATACATATGGGATTCTAAAAAACCTAGAATAACTATGGCACTACTCACCACGCCTAAAGGCGCTGGTGGGGCGGCAGTGCCACACTTTTGGCACTATTATGGAGCGGCCCACTTGCAGCGCATGCTGGAGTGGTTGACTGGCGCACAAGACAAACAATGGGTGGAAATCGAACAGGCCTGTGCGAGTTGCCCCCTGTCCGACCTACCTTGGCTACCAGCCTCCATATTACACAAAGGGATAAAAACACACCCTCTGATCAACGCTACACTACGCACTTGGAGACGCCTCAATGCTAAATTTGACCTCGCACCGTTCCCATCTCCGCTGTTACCGCTCCAACGGCTTCCGGAGTTTTCCCGATTCTTACAGCTGACAGGCCTAGCGGACCCCCCGCCGCCACCACGCCCCTGCCATTTTATAGCTGCTGGACAACCAGTTGCGTGCAGTCTGCTGCCCCTCTCCCACCCAGATTCCTTTTTGACTAGGTTCCACCACCACAGATTGATTCAACGACTACGCTCGCTTTCCACGCTTGACTCATACACGAGGACACTCACACAGTTCGAGACGATAGTGGAACGGGGCAGGTTACCCTCCCATTGCCTCTCAGCGATGTACGAGCTCATACAGTCCAATGTTGCTTGTCCGTCCACGGCCCGTACCGGATGGGAGAGGGAATTAGGCATACAATTTGAGGATCACCAATGGAGGTCGATATGCTCGTTGGCCCACACCAGCTCGATGTCCACTAGGGTACAGGAAGCTAATTACAAACTACTAAACAGATGGCACAGGACACCCAACACACTTAGACACATGCCGGGAGGGGATGGCGCATCCTGCTGGCGTTGCAACGCTCCTGCCGCCAATCCACTACATATTTGGTGGTCCTGCCCGAAACTGCAACACTTTTGGCACACTATTCATGCCCAGGTTAGTGAGGTTATGGAACCTCAACCCCCCTTCTCCCCGGAATTTTATTTATTGAGCCACACTGACATGATCCCAGAGGTATTTAGGAAATCGGTGGCTGTCCGCCTGTTACAGGCGGCAAGGCTGACGATACCTCAGTACTGGAAGCGCGCCGAACCCCCTCCACTCACGCTCTGGCTCCACGAGGTGGAATTTATCCGCGCCTCTGAGGAAAGGTTGGCCTATGCCAAGGGGAGGGCCGCTGAAAATGCATTAAAATGGTACTAATGGCTAATGACATGTCTGCCGAGAATGAGTCGATGCGCACAGACCCCGGGTTCTTAATCTAATGCTTGCTACTGCGACACCCTGAAACCTAACGTGAACCGGTTGCCACACGGACCCGATAACTACCACCGTATAACTGTATAACTTTATTTTCTTCCTTATATGTAATGACTATCTGAAAGAAGTGACATGACTAACTATTTTTTCAACCTTAATTGGGCTACAATATAGTAGCTACATTGAACTGTAATATTTCATGTGAATCACAATAAACTTGAATATGTTAAAAAAAAAAAAAAAGACATTTGTGGTTATTTCATTATAAATGTTATGTTATATTTGTCTGACCTACACGTGCCTCTTTGATTTAATTGTAAGCAAGATGACTGAATGATCAAAATCAATGTCAAACTGGCCAAAACACTCAATTTCAGTGGGGGTTGAATAATTTTGAACACAACTGTATAGGCACAAATTGTACTGATGTTTATTAAGTTCTTTGCCAACCCTGCCTTGCCCAGCCATCGTAGTTTATCTGCCCAGCGCAATCCTGCTACAGCTGGCGCCGGCCGAGATCACACACAGCCGACATTCCTTACACCCTGCACCGCTCAGCCCCTGTACATGCCACCAGAGTGCTTTTTGGTCAGAAGGGTCCTGAGAACATGGTGCCACTGTGGGGTGAGTTCTAAAGGGGAGCGCCACCAAGATCACCCTCCAATCAGCCGTTAAACCCAGGTCGGGCTTCCCAGTCGCAGAGGAGATCCGGTGCAGGAATCAGCACTCGCACTCCAGGGGGTGGAATTTCCCAGGCAAGGAACAGCCCAGGGCGGGCCAGCCAGTGTGGCGCCAGGAGCTGGAGGCCGGGGCAGCCCATGTTAAGGATACGAAAAGGGCTCGGGCTAGAGGCAGTGGCAAAACTGGCGCCGGGAGGGCAGGCATAGGAGAGAACAATGGGACTGTACCGTATAAATGTACCTTGTCTGTTCAATATAAACCGACCTGCTTAACCTGTACTACGTCTCGACGAGTATTTGGGAAGAGGAACTATCTGCTTGGTATTTCCTACGGCTGACTCGCTAGCTTCCAGCAAGGGACCTGACGCCGGCTTGCTACCGCTGCTCACTGCAGAACAACCCAGCACCTACGGCAGATCTACTCCCTCCGAGTAGCAGCGTCCGTCACAGTAATAAGGCTTTGCAATACAAGTTTCGCTGGTGCTTGCCCAGACCCACCAGGAAAACTTGTATTGCAAAGCCTTATTACATTTTAGAAATTATTTTTATTTGCCTTTTATTTCTGTAAAGCTGCTTTGAAAATACTCTTTTTTTCGTACCCCCATGGCCTGTATATTTCATTGGCAAAGGAGTCCCCAACTGAACAGGAATCCCAGCACCCAGAGGAAAGAGGCATTTTATTGGTTTGATTATATTATTGAATATAATTTATTTCCATTATTTTGAATAATTATTTTTGGGATAATAAATTATTTCGTGTTTCAAACCTTCTCTGACTGCGTGTGCTTACTAGACTCCTGCTTGCACGGATTTCAGTGAGTTATTCCTACAGAATACAATAGAACGCGAGGGATAGAGATTTATTATGGAAATGAGAGAATACTCAAGACTCGAATATAACGCGAGGAGCAAAATTATAAAAGTATACTGTCCCGGTAAAAAAATTAAATGCTTCCAGGTTCTCTTAACAGTCAGGCTCCCTCTCAGACCAGGATGCTCTGCTCTAGAATGATTGTAGTGGTTACTAGGCATGAAGCCGCCGGCCACCAGTCTTCTATACTTGTGACCAACACGGTGAATCATTCACTGATAGCCAGCACGCCGGGAGGTGTGGTTTGACCTCTGGCTCCAGCAGGCAGGCTCATCCACTGCATCATCCGCCGATAGCCAGCCCCCCCCGAACAACCTCCTGACATTCAGAATGTGAGGAGAATCGCGCAGCACGTCTGCAGTGAAATCAGGACGTGGCAACAATAGGGTGGGGCTGGCTATTGGCAAACGACGGATCCCACCTCTCCCGAATCCGGGAGTTCCTGAAGTGTTTGCGAGCGTCAGAGAGCCCGCATTCACATCAGGGAGACTACCGGAACTTGACGGAAGACTTGGGAACCCTGAGCAAGTTTTTTTCTCCATGCGATGCAGATGTGTCGAATAGAACGTGACCCCTTCAATTTTAAGGTAAATTTGTGTCACCAAAATCTAGCGTTATACTCGAGCCATCGGCTCGTGCGAGGCAGGAGATGTACATAGCAGGACTTTCTCTAAGCACCAGCCCGAGTGATGCACGCCGATGCAGAAAAGCCAAGGTCCTGCACGGCTTCCTAGACGCGCATCACTCGGGGGTGGTACATCAGACACGAACAAAATTTTGATCAGTGACTGGGTATCAATCAGAATGGTTGTGCTACCTCGTGACTTGTCATGTTGCTAGCTGTGCTCGGCTTCTAAATTACGGTATTATGCCTCCAATATAAAGAAAAGCCCTTGCAAGGGCTAATTTACAAGTTTATTCTTTATAAATGTCTCTTGCTCTTTGGTAGACCAGCCATTTCTAAGGACCGGTATCCCTCTGTTCTATTCCGGGTAGGGCTGTGCAATTAATCGCAAAAAATTTTTTTAAAAAAAATCGCGATTTAAGCACATGCAATTTCTAAACCGCATAAGGCTGCAATTTTATCTATTCATTTTAGGGTTGCGGAAATTAACGTGTTCGGCTCCCTGTAAGCTTCCGGCGGCATGGAGCTTTGGGCGCTCGCAGGGGGAACCACGTTTACAGCCGCGTTCTCGCGGCTCGTCACGTGGTTCCCCCAGGCGAACGCCCAAGCACCATGCCGCCGGAAGCTCACAGGGAGCCGAACACGTGGCGCAAAGAGGTGAGCTGGGGCAGTATATCCATGTGCTAATCGCAAATAAAATCGCAATATTGATAAAAAAAAAAAAAAAAAAAAAAAAAAATCGCAATATGATTATTTTGTCCATATTGCACAGCCCTAATTCCGGGTTATTTTTTCTTCAGTTCAACAGTAAAACCCAATGTTTTCTTTGCTGTTATAATAAACTTCTCCACGGTCTCCGCACTCCTACTTACAAGTACTCGTGCCCCGGTGCTGGGAAGAGGTCACCTCCATATACAAACATCCGAGATCCCGCAACACGTAGACTTAGTTGATGCAAAAAAATTGTCTTTATTCTTTCGACGTTTCAGTACACACAGGTACTTTCATCAGGATAAAGTATGCAGCATTCTGTTAGGTTTATATAGACACAGCATACAACCTTGATTTTAATCAGCAACATACCATGTGATAACATTAATTAAGGAAATTAAATAAACCTGTGTCATTGCCATAGCAACCAGTAATCAACAAAGTAAAAAAACGTTTTTACATTTTATCATGGTAGATCGCTGTATAGCTACAGTTCTTATGCTAAATTATCCACATATAACAGTTTTATTATCAAAAAGCAGTTCTGTTAGGTAAACGGTATCAATTTTATTCATAAAAAAATTGCACTAATAGTAAATGCATGTAAAACTAAAAACAGGAGAACGGAGGACCTCCTCACCACTCTCAGCCAGCTGATATAAACAAATCCATAGAACACATATGAAATTACTATCGAACAGGTAGGAAAGGGGTGAATGAATTTTTCTCATTAAGACCCTTTGGTACCAAACTATCCAGGCGATGAATCCAATAAGCCTCTCTTTTAAGTAACTCATTGGCTCGGTCCCCCCCCTCTGATGAGAGGGGGAACATGGTCGATGCCCATCACGCTCATGGAGGACAGGGAATGATGTGGTTCAAAAAAATGCCTAGCAACTGGTCGCGGGCTCTCCTTGCCCCCCAATGCTGCCCTAATCGATGTCCTATGGTTAGCCATCCTTTCCCTTAAGTTATTGTTGGTTTTACCCACATGGACACATAATACACTAGATGACAAAAGTGGTAGTACACGTAATTCGATGTTGAATGAAAAAAGGAGTACCGCTGTATGGGTGAGAAAAACTTACCAGGGGTGATGTAATTGCACGTAGTGCAACCAACACACCTGTGTACGAGGGTGCAACTCTAGAAAAAAGGCTATACTGGTCAGTATGGACCAGATAGTCCCTAAGATTTTTGCCCCTTCTGTAACACGTCATAGGGGGAGCCCCAAGGCTCACAGGTAATTTCGGGTCAGTAGAAAGAATATTCCAGTGACGCTTAATGCTTTTACGCACCACATCTGAATGTGTATTAAAGGTTTGAATAAATTTCGTTCTCTGGGGGGGCACATTGGGACCTACCACCGCCTCACTATCACTATCAGTCCTAAAAATAGTCCTAGCCTTATTAAGAGCTCCATCCAGCAGCTTCACATCATAATTTCTCACTAAAAACCTACGATACATATCATCCAGTTGCTGCTCACAATTAACCTTACACGAGTTATTACGCATAACACGTAAAAATTGCGACGTGGGGAGTGCATCGATCTGACATTTTGGGTGGAAACTGTCAGACCTCAATAAAGTATTGGTCACCGAATCTGTCACTGATGTTGTCAGCAGGGTTGGGTGAGATCATCCGATTTCCAAAAGCTCACAGCATTGACCGTTCTGGGAGAGGACACCCAGTGGATTGGTTCTGTGAGAGTGCATATAGCACCAGTCCATTGTTCTGCACAGGCACAGTGGAATTTGCATACAAAAGAAAGTTCTGTGCTTAACATGCATACGCCAGTTGCATTGGATATCTCCAAGGACTTAAAGACTTTAGAAGTCCTAAACTGAAGAAGAGTAATGTGCACCGAAGGAGAAAAGGTGAGTATTTACACATAAACTAAAAGGAATGAGAAAAAAATAAAAAAAAAAATGGAGAGAGCGGTACAACTTTAATAGTGTGTCCCTTTAATCTGACAAAAAAATAAAAAAAAAGTTTGTGAGGGTCCTGAGAACAAACAACAGCACTAGTGGCGTGCTCTACGGTGAGACCCTGTTCAGGTCTCACAAGGTTTTAGCTTGATTGTGCCATTACAGAGATCACAATTTCATATGCAAATCAGACTGCTCTCACCCAGAAAGGGTGGCTAGTACTGACTGCCAAAACCTGTGAGCCCCACCGTAGCAGAGGCCACTAGAGCTGTTTGTCCTCAGTACCCTCACAAACATCATTTTTCTCTCACTATACGTTTACAGGGTAATCCAGCCGTAGACACCTTTCTCAAGGTCCAAAAGAGGGGTGTCCGCTATACCCTCCTGACAATGCCTAACAAAGCAGAAATGGTCGTTGGAGGTTGCTGCACATTTTGTGCAGGGATGTCATCCTTGGAATTTCAATACTGACCACCATTTCTGGGCGACAGCAGTCTCATGTGCATATTGATTTGTTGTCTCTGCAATTGCACAATGAGCAACATGAAAAGCGCAATTTTTCAATTGCACATTGAGCGATATTGCGCTTTTTCCTCACAATATTGCACGACTTTGCACAGGGACTTGGTCGCAGCTATATTGGGCTGTAACCAATGAAAATCAAACTTAAAGGAACACTCTACTCAAAAATCACCACCCCCCCCCCCGTTTTTTTATCCTAACCTATCCCTATTCCCTTAATAAATCTTTATTTTTAATTTTTTTTCTTGTAACTGTAATACTTACCCTAAAATCCCCTTTTTTCCAGCGGCGTTTTTTTTTTTCAGTCATACTCACCTCCCTCCTCTTCCGCTCCCGTCCTTCTTGAGTCTTCTTGCCTTCTGGTTTTACGTGAGAAGCGCGCATGCGCGCCTCTCACGTAAGCCAGCCAATCGGCAGGCTTCCTCCCGGCTCCCTCTGAGGATTAGTGTTGCGCGCAAGAGGATGCGCGCAACACTAACCCTCAGCCGCTGCCGCCAGGTACTGCGGCGAGTTGGAGACGTCATCGCGCTGAAAGCGCGATGACGTCTCCTACTCGGCAAAAGTCGGCAGAAGCGGGAAATATGATTCCCACTCTGCTGACTGACAGCTGGGAGGGCGGAGTAAACTCCTCCGCCTCTCTCAGCATTTTCTGCAGATCGGCTGAGGGGAGACAGAGGGCGGCATACTCCGGGCATCATGACCACCTAAAATAGCTTAGGTGGTCATGTTGCTTAGAGTATCCCTTTAATTGTCTTGTGTGAAAATAGATGACACCTCTGTCGTGCGACTTTGAGCTATACTATTGCGCAATATCGCAGTTATGCGCAATATCGCGCAACACCATTGATGTCTATGGCAGCAAATCGTGCAAAATATGCTGGGGGAAAAAGGGTCATGTACGAGCGACAAGCTACAGGCGACATTGAGCAGTGAGATGTGAACAGCTCCATTGGAGAAGCTACATAGAGTGATATTGCACGGAAATATGCGCGATATTGCGATAAATCGCTTAGTGTGAATGGGGCCTAAAACCTGACACTGTCATTATGGAACAGGCCCAAAATAACCTTGGGAGTGGAATAAAAAGCTAGGTTTTAAAGATATCCTACCTTAAGAGCATACTTTTACAATAATTTATCAAGCTATCTGCTCTAAGAAATGCAAAACTCCCCCGCAGTTGTTGATTGTAATTCCCAGAATTCTTTGAGAGCAATAGATGGCCATGAGTATGTGAGTAGAGGGTCAGTAAAATCTGGGGGAGGCAGAGTTTAAAATCACGTCATTAGAGAGTTACATTGAATATGTATGAATATGCCATGAGAAGGAAAACAAAAAACAGCAAACACAGGTGGGTATATTTCTGTTCAAAAAGCAACTTGACCAAATTCGGTGTCATCTTGCTACAGAAAATAAATTCTGAAAGTGAAACTATAAAGCTACTTACCAGCTTTATCCCCTTGTTCAGACACCGGAGTGCTAGGTCGATCAATTCCGTCTAAGGTACCAGAGACAGAGTTACTTATATTTTTGTCATATCGGAAACGGTCTAGATTAAACCCGCTCATTGCGCTTTAATTTTTCTTGTACCTATAAAGAAAAAAGAAAAACCATTTAAAATAAATTTAAACGCCCCAGAAGGAATCAAACATAAAAGAAGACTCTACTCATCATAATCAAATTATCTTAAATCATCATGGTGTACTAGGTGCCCCCCTCCACTACGTTGTCAATGAGATTCTACTGGGCAGCCTTCCTCTCTTACGACCAGTACTGCAAAGCTGTGCAAAGCCAATTGCCCTATGACCTTCAACAGGTTTTCTTTGAGAGTCATCCAACTGGCTGACCGATGGGTAGAGCGACAATGTCTGTTGGCAGGAGAGATGACAGAACTCGTTGAAAAAAAGGATTACAAGTCTCATGCCCCGGTGTTAAACTTTACCCTTGTATTCATTGCACTTAAAATCATGAAACATCCTTTAGACCCAACACATTCAACTTCTCACAAAAAAATGCATCTGGATTACCACTGCTGAACCACAATCATATAATTCCTGCTCCAATTCAGTAGGAGCATTTCAGCTGGATGAATTATTCTCCCCCACCTAGATAATGGTGGAACCAACTCTTCCGATCAGTTCCCTTGCTAGTTATCAATTCAATATGAAAAGAACAAAATCCACAGAATGATACCCAATGCTGAAGCAATATCTCAAAAAGGGAAAGCTCAAGACTTTCCCTCAAATTTTTTTTTATTTTGGACAATTCACACCATTCATCACCAGTACCACTAGAGTCCATCAGAGGCTCGGATTGTGTTTGAGAACAGTATGGCCACCTCTCTACATTAATAGACGGCATCATGTACAGGATATGGACGGAGAGTCTCCAGGTAGGACCAAGTCTCCAACAGTTTGTCTGTATATAGATACATTTGTCTCTGTTTCACTAGAAGCACTTTGCACCGAGGAAAGGGCTGTACCCTGATCTTCGAGTAAATTGTTCACACCAGTATACCACTGGTCATATCATCTCTGGTAGCGGTTTTCTTTTTCGATTGTTTATACCAGATTTTACCCACTGCCTGAGATGCACAGGAGGGGTACTGTAGCATCTTGTACTTGCATATATTCTTTTATTGGGTGCCAAAGACACTGTACACAAGAGCTAACTTTCTGTATTTTAAGATGCGCTGTTATTCTGTTCACTTTGAGAACATATCGATACTGCTTTCAATGAGATACTGTAAATACTGACGTCATCCCATGACTGGCGCTGTTGCTGTGCGCACAAGGGAAGCGTGAAGGAGGACTGCAATGAATGCCGCTGGAGGTCGGGGCTGAAATTTGTGAATGTAGGAGAGTATGTGAATGTAGGCATCACGGTGTCAACCACAAAAATCAGTCATCCGAACCTGGGCCCTGGAGGCCAGGCTGAGCCGGGGGCTTAGAAGAAAAAATATATAGGGTAATATCCCACAAACTGGGTGTACGCAGAATACACTTGGCAACTCACAAAGGTAGATGTAAATCAGCCCATCATCCTCCAAGGATTGCCATGCAGTAGATGCCCAAACGAAGTTGAATTGGTATCACATCCATCCGATGGTACACGATCTCGGAATAAATAATAAACAAGGATGGCACCAAGCATCAAATTGTATATACGAGTATACTGCTAGATTTTGGTGACAAAAATTTACCTTAAAATTGGAGGGGGTCGCGTTATATTCGAGACATCTGCACCGCGTGTAAAAAAAATAATAAAAAATAAATAAATTAAAACTTTCCTTGCTCTGGATCCCAAGTATACTGGAAGTTCTGGTAGTCTCGCTGAAGTGAATGCAGGGTTCCCTGATGCTTGCAAACACTTCAGGAACTCCCAGTTTTGAGAGATTTGGGATCCATCACAGCCAGAGAGCACGCTCGGTTTAAGCCAATCATTCACTCTCCTCGCCTCTGCCGGCCATCTAAATCTCTAGTAAAGAAGACGGGTGGCCGATGGCTTCATACTTCGTAACAACTGCAATCAATCTAGAGCAGAACACCCTGACCTGAGGGGGAGCCTGACTGTGTTAAGAGAACCTGGAAGGATTTTAATTGTTTACCACTACAGTAAAATTTTGTTCCTCGAGTTATATTCGAGTCTTGAGCATTTTCTCATTTTCATAATAAATCTCTATCCATCGTGTTATATTTGGGTCGCGCTATACTCGAGTATCTACGGTAATAAAAATCTATTTGACGTACTCTTCAGAGTAGTTAAAACAACATGGCAGTACTGGAGGCAACAGGATAAAAACAAGCAGCTCAACGCGTTTCTACCACACAAGGTCTTCCTCAGGAGCAGATGAACGTTATGACCATCCCCCATTGTGAATCTTTTTATAGTCTACAATCTAAAGAAAATTGGCCCCACCTGACATCTAATCCCCCTCACCTGCAGCGCCCATTGTTGATGAGATCAGTGCCTTAATTCTGGCGCTTAGAATCAGCATCACTTCCTCTTTCTGGATACCAGTACACATGGATTTGAGCTCACCAGACATAGAAGGTCTAACCCCTCACAGTCTGAAGCAGCCGGTGCCATTTTGGAGTAAGGCAATAGAAGAATATATTGTATTAATGCCCCTCACCGGCGGCATCCGCCGCACTAAGTCCGTTGCACATTATTGATAATATCAGTGCCTTAATTTTGGCACTTGAGATCAGCATCACTTCCACTTTCTGAAAACCTCCATGCACGGATCTGAGCTCGCCGGACACAAGGAATCCAGCCCTTCAAAATTTGAAGCAGCCGGCGCCATTTTTGAGGGGGGCAATGGAAAAAATGTCCTATCCCACAGAACGAAAGAACCTGAAAAACCTATAAAATCGTAACAAAAAAAAACAACTCAAAAAACTTGAAAGAACCACCCTTGGTGGCATAAAGCCACTAACACCATCTCAAAAAAACAAAGAAAAAAAAAACCACATTCCAAAATATCAATGTATTGTCCCGCACTACATCCTAAATAAAAAATGAACAGTAATTAATACACTCGGTTGTGCAGAAATATATGTTGTTAAAAATACATAAAACCTATTATTTTGTCTCAAATCTATACTGAATGTTTTCTCCTTTTTTTTCTTCTTGTTGAGGCGCTTAGGTTTGTTCTATAGACGTCCAGAGTGGTGTGTTGGTAGTAGAAAATAATCCTCCCATGGAGTCAATCACCGTTGCTTTACGGTAGAGGTTAGAGATGCACTGACACCAATATTTTAAGACTTAGTACGTCTACCGATACTTTTTTCCAGGTACACACTGATACCGAGTATACATACTTTTATTTAGAGTCATCATCATGTGACCACTTTCCAATAAATAATTTAGGATTTTTGCTTATAGCCTGTCCAGTTTATGTTAATATTGAAATGTATAGCCAGTCACCTCATTTATCCACTGCGCGCACACCCTGACCTCACACAGACACCAGAGACCTCACTGCTAGCGGATTGCATTAAGAGCAATCCGCTAGCATTCCCCTCCCGCTGGCCGTGTGTGCTTCCGAGCACTGGCTGACTACGTTGCGTGGTCCTCCGAGCAGCCGCCGGCTTGTGACGTGCTCAACCTTTAAGTTGAAGTCTGTGGTCGTTACACATAAAAATAAGGCCGAATAACAGGATACAATTACACTACATAACTAAATCAAAAAGGGAGGAATAAGAGTGCCACAGGTTGTAAAAGGTAGGCATTTACCATTAAAAATAGAAACATGGTGGGTTAGCAAGGGATAAAGTTAAACTCTTACTCTACAAACCCTTGTGACGTGTGGTTTATGCAAACCCAATACACATGTAACAATAGTATGTATAATCATATTGCACGATAATTTCCATTTTCATGGTTAGTGCTTATACAATCAACACTGTATACACATAAATGAATGCGTCACAGACATCACAAACGTTTCCATGCTTTAACCCCCTTCGCTGCTGAGCCATTTTACACCTGTGTGCGGAGCTCATTTTTACCGCTTTTGCTCATCATGTTTAAATGCGTTTTGAAGCCACGTTTTATTATACCGCCCAGACAAATTATATATTGTTCTTTCCGGCAGATTCCTAATATACCATTATTGTATGTATAGGTTTCTATCCCCTCACCAATCTAGATTGTAAATTCCCACGGGAATAGGGCTCTCACGTCCTCCTGTATCTGCTGGCAGGAATACTGACCTGCCTCCTGTATGTATTGTAGAATTGTCCTGTCTTTACCATTTGCACCTTGTACAGCGCTGCGGAATGTGTTGGCGCTTAATAAATAATAAATGTCCTGCCTGTATATTATAACAAAAAATGCAATAAAATTTGAATTTAATAATTTACAGCATGTAAAGTGTTTTTTTCTCTTTTTATCATGCGAGCGTTTGCAGTTATATTTTCTATGGGTTGCACTTGTGGGGCATTTTTTTGTGGGGAATTTACATGCTTTATTGCAAACGCTCCCCCATAGAAAAAATCGTTAATGCAGCATCATTGTTCACATAATTGAAATGGGAACAATATTTCTGCATTAATAAAATAAATAGTTATTTTTTATTTTAACTTAACATGGTCACGTTTGGTATCATTGGAAAGGCCATGCTCTGACCGTTCCAATGATACCAAATATTAACCCCTAGCCATCACGGATCGGGAGATAAGGGGGTTCCGATGAACCCCCCCTTAGCTCCACCATAGGTGGCAGCTTGGGGTTAACTCAAGAACTATGCGCGACGACGCTAGTCATCAGAGGGAGATCCCGGAAGCTTGGCCGACATCGCGATCCAGCCCCCTAGGGGTTAAAGACAGCCGCCGCACGGATGGGAAGAGAGAGAGATCCAAAGGACCTCCCCCGCACTGGCGGGGGGGGGGGTGCCTGAATGGATGTCTATTGGTGCCTGCTGGGGTCCCAGAGGCTGGGCTGACAAAGATGTCAGCGCGCACCGGGTGGGCACAGCGATCGGTCGGAATCCGGCCGATTGCTGGCTGCAATGGGAGGATGCCCTCAGCGCGTCCTCCGCAGCGACGTGGTTAATACAAAAGCATATACATTTTACCATTTACTTTTATTACAGCATTTTGGAATGTTAGAAAAACCCCAAGCCAAACCGAGATATATACACATATATATATATATATAGATAGTGGGATCGTCTGGTCAAGTAAGGTAAACAGAGGAAATATACATGTGATCTGTCCTCTGTTTACCTTACGCGACCATACGATTCCACGATTTACAACAAACCCCCCCTTCTGCTTGGCTCTTTATTGTTCAATTCTATGATTTTGCTCAGTATAGCGTCAAGACCTGAGGAAAAGATTAGACTCTCGAAAGCTTGTCTTTTAGGCTGGCGGCACACGAGAGCATTTGGTGCTTGTGTGCGGCCGCACTTCCCTGGTCCGAGCCGTTTTGACAAGGAGGGCCAACCACCGGATGTGAAAAAGCCCTGTCAAAAAGCTAAATGGACCCTGACAGGGATACAATAATATGCTGAGCGCACAGAGTGGAAGGAACGCCGACTCTCACAGACGTTCCTTCCTCTCTCTGTGAACGATCGTGTGCCGCCAGCCTTACGCTAGGGTCAGACGAACGCAGTCTGAGCGCACTCTGCGTGCACAATGGACGGACGTTCTGACGGAAGATACTGTAGACACCACACAGTCTGTTTTGTATGACAGATGTAGAAAAAAAAGGGAAATACGGTAAACAAAATAAGAAAAAGGACATGAAAAGGCATTTTGTGCGTCAAGGTGCTGGACGTTGCAAATGACCTCTCATCACGCACATAGAATACTAAGCGGACGTGGTGGAGCACTCTGCGCGTCCATCCTAGCAGTTTTGCTTATCTGTCCTAGCGGTTTTACGTTCTTGCCTAACTTGCGTCCGTTTGCCACGTGCGTGTGCAGTTTGGTGCAGACGCATTTGGTGCGTGGGTCTCTATTGCTAAGGATTCTATGACAGACGTTAAACTGTGCGGCAACACGGACGTGAACACTGCGTTCGTCTGACACGGGCCTTTGGTCACATGGCTGCAACGGGTGCCGGTAAGTGCGTGCGCACAGGTACACTAAGTGCGCTCATGTGCACCTGGGCTTAAATGAGCATTAGTCCAATAAAAAGGTATCACTACTACACTCTGGTGATATATATATATATATATAATGGAGACAGCAGTGCGAGAATGTGATGCCGGAGAACTGAACCATTCTGTGTTAGAAGCTGTTTAATGTGTAGAAATTAAGCCACAACATAAACTGCGTAACACTAAGATGTTGCGTATGTGTATACACCGTGTGAGCACATTACTGGCTGTGGGCAGGTGATGCTGTATACACAACAGAAACAAACAACATTAGGCAGCCTCCCCGGGCTTCTTTCGCACACTTTCAGGCCGTGCCTATCTAGCCCGGCAGGCAAACAGGGGGACTGTGTATACACATGAGATCACACAGAACAGGACAGCTCACCTCCTCCACTGCTTCCCGCGGGCTCTCAGAAGTCTGCACGACGCGCAGATTGATGACGACACAACAAGCCGGGAAAAGGGGAGGGGGGAAAGAGCGTAGCTCTTTCGGTGTTACGCGGAGCAAGGCCACACCTACTTCTTCATGAGATGCCTGTAGAACACCAGGTCATCTATAGCCCCCAAACCCCACAAAAGAATGGAGAAGCTTTCAGCGATTAGATTAACTTTACTCGGGGAAGGACGTGATTTAGTTAGCTGTCGGGGAAGGCCGTGATTTAGTTAGCTGCCATATAGAATGTACTCCACCAAAATGGATTATGTGACGGAAGAATTAGAAGTACAACTGCGTGTTGTATCGGTTGCGTAGAACTCTAGTGGATAACTCTTTTGGGAAGGAGTGGGGATGGTGCTTAACGACAATTTTTATTGATTGAATCCAGAGCACAAAACGTATCATATCCATTGTCTCTTCACGTGGCGTGAGATCAGCGCCGCCTGGGATTCAATGGGAGGGGGGGGGGGTTCCAGTGGAATTTCGTACGTAATGCGGGGTTCCTGTCTCGCGAGTATAGCGCTCTGCACAAGTCATCGAATGGAGCGCCGAATCGCTGTTTAACCCGCCTACTGTTCACCATGACAACAGCATCTTCCTGAAACTGGTCCGCTGTCTGCACTTGAACCACAAATGGCTGTCAGACTGGAGTTTGTGATCGTCTTCAACTCCCTGTTTAAGCCCTAAAGCAGGCCACTGTACTTGTACTCGATTAGTGTGGGGGAAGTGTGTGTATTCATATTTACACAGAATTAGAAGATGCTTCACTCAAACCTAAACATGTATTTTATATGTGGGTGCTACTGAGATAAGTGAATATTATCTATAATTTTATATACGATGCAGGCGTAAATGTACTGTCAGATTTAAAACCTCTAGCTAATGATATATTTATAGCAATGGATATTTAGACACAAGTTGTGATCTCAAGATGTTTAAGCCCAACACAACATCACTGTACTCCATCACATTCCTTTGTAACTTCAAAGCTGCATTAGACTTTGCCACACCTCAGTATCTTCACTTCTGTGCACCCTCACTAGCTCAAGTGAGGTGTCATTGGAGAAGCCGCAGCGTAGTCTGACCATTTTCTCTGTTAAAAAAAAATGAAATTACTTTTTTGTTTAAACCCTTCAGTGCCAATACCATGCTTAGAGCATCATGGGGTTTCACTCCCCAGTGCAGGGGATGCTCTATCAGGGTTATTCAAAGAGATTCGAAAAGTCACTGCGCGTTCAGTGACTTTTCGTTCTCTTCAATTCGGTGCAAATCGGCTTTCCCATTTCGGCCACCCTGCGGTGTATTCAGCAAGCACCACAGGGCTGTCGAAGTGCAGGGAAAAGCTGCCGAAAACCCGGCGAATGCATGCCGAAAACCCGCAAAAACATCTGGATTAACCCGTCGAAGACGCCAGAAAGACCCGAGCAGGAGCCGATCAGAAGCCTCCGGAAAAAGCCGACACCGCAGAAGAAGGCAGTGAATAAATTAGGAAAACAGTTTGCTATGAATGATTGAAAAGTCAAACGCTGTTTGCAAAGAAACTACTGAGCGAAAATATCTGAAATTTACATATGAGGTCCAGGGAATGATAATAAAAAGGGCTAGTAAAGAAAAAATAAAATCCAGAAAAATGCTTAAAATATCCTAAAAAATCTATAAATAAAGAGACTCTTTACTGCAGAATTTTATAATGAATGGTTTATTAGATATTGGATTAAAACGGGAATATTTTTAACATTGAAGCCTATGGGATTCTCCTGAATTAACTTGCCGAATTAAACCACCGAATGGCAGGGCATTAGGGGAACCTTTCACTGCTGGTTTGTGTTCTCTGAATAGCCGAAGCAGTGCTTTTTGATGGGGATTTCTCTGCCCTCGAACAAACACCGAATGTGCAGGCAATTCGCCAGGATTTGGCGAATTGCCTGCTCTCAGGATAGCCGAAGGGCCAAGAAAGGTAATCAGCGTTCAGTTACCTTTCTCCAGCCATTCGGATCTCTTTGAATAACCCTGTATGCATATCCATAGGGTTATTCAGAGAGCGGAAAAGCAAGAGAATGGAAAATTCTAGGTCAAAATAGCCAAACCAGAAACATTCTCCCATTCATCTCACTTTCCAAATCGGCTATTTTGACCTAGAATTTTCCATTCTCCAGTCATTCTGCTTTTCACCGCTCTCTGAATAACCCTTGCCAGTCTTTGTCACTGCTCGGGCTGATGTGGCACCATGGGGCTGACATCCTGCATGCATTTGCACGATGATGTCAGAAACTGGGGATTCGCCCTGCCCGGAAAGGAAGTCCTATTGCAGGCTAGAGTCTGACCATGTGTCTAAAGAAAATAAAAATATAAAAATTTATTTATTTTTTGTTCTCAAACATCACCATTGTCTCCTTTTTTAATTATAAAGTATATATATATATTTATATTGTAAACAGTGGTGCGTCAATGACTTACCTTCTTATTTTTTATGCCGGGAGCAAATGTAGAGGCAATGGCGAAATGTGATATTACACACTGTTCAATCAAAAACGCAAGCTGCGAGGAGAAGAGGGTTGCTTTGGACCCATGTATCTCTTTGCTATACAGCTGACAAGGTTAGGTGAGGTGTCATAGGACTGGTCAATGTCTCGCCTTTCCAATGATACCAAATATCACCAGATAATGTGTGGGGGGGAAAAAACAACCTTTTTTTGTAAAAGCAGTTTCATGGATTTTTTTTTACTTCTAAAGCTTACAATACAGATGCTCTAGCTCACCTTTTAATTTCCCATGCCGGGTACATGTGGAGGTGATGGCAAAATGCGTTATGACAGCCAGATCACTAAGAAGAGGCGGAGTACTATGGACCTCCAATGTATCTCCATTCTATGCAACCCTCAAGGTCATGTTAGAAACATAGAAAAAATGTCGGCAGATAAGAACCTTTCGGCCCATCTAGTCTGCCCAATTACATGGATACTTTACCTGGATTTATCTTTTGTTTAGGATAGCCTTATGCCTATCCCATGCTTGCTTAAATTCAATTACTGTTTTGGCCTCTACCACTTCTACTGGAAGACTGTTCCATGTATCCACCACCCGCTCAGTAAAATAATGCTTCCTGATGTTACTTTTAAACCTTTGCCCCTCTAATCTAAGACTATGTCCTCTTGTTTTGCTATTTGTTTCCTTTTAAATATACTCCCTTCCTCTACCTTGTGGATTCCCTTTACGTATTTAAATGTTTCTATCATATCTCCTCTGTCTCGTCTTTTTTCCAAGCTGTACATGTTAAGATCATTAAGCCTTTCTTGGTAACTTTTCTCCTTCAAGCCGTACACCATTTTAGTAGCCCTTCTCTGAACTCTCTCCAAGATGTCTATATCCTTCTGGAGATACGGTCTCCAGTACTGCACACAGTACTCCAAGTGAGGTCTCACCAGTGCTCTGTACAGTGGCATGAGCACTTCCCTTTTCCTACTGCTAATACCTCTCCTACACAACCAAGCATTCTGCTAGCATTTCCTGCTGCTCTATTACATTGACTACTTACCCTTAGATCCTCTGAAATAATAACCCCTAAATCCCTTTCCTCAGATGTTGAGGTTAGGACTGTATCAAATATTCTATATTCAGCCCTTGGGTTTTTACGTCCCAGGTGCATTATCTTGCACTTATCCACATTAAAACTCAATTGCCACAACTCCGACCATTTTTTTAGCTTACCTAAATCATTTGTCATTTGGCTGATCCCTCCAGGAACGTCAACCCTGTTGCAAATCTTTGTGTCATCAGCAAAAAGACATACTTTTCCATTAATACCTTCTGCAATATCACTAATAAAAATATTAAAGAGAATGGGTCCAAGTACTGACCCCTGAGGTACCCCACTGGTAACAAGACCTTGCGCCGAATAAACTCCATTTACCACAACCCTCTGTTGTCTCACTCAGCCACTGCCTAATCCATTCAACAATATTGGAATCCAAGCTCAAAGATTGCAATTTATTGATAAGCCTTCTATGCGGAACAGTATCAAAAGCCTTACTGAAATCTAAATAAGCAATGTCTACTGCACCACCTGTGTCTATTATTTTTGTTACCCAATCAAAAAAATCAATAAGATTAGTTTGGCATGATCTCCCTGAGGTAAACCCATGTTGTTTCTGATCCTGTAATCTATGTGTTTTTAGATGTTCAACAATCCTTTCCTTTAACATGGTTTCCATTAATTTCCCTACTACTGACGTAAGACTAACTGGCCTATAGTTCCCCGATTCCTCCCTACTACCCTTCTTGTAAATAGGCACAACATTTGCTAATTTCCAGTCTTCTGGGACGACTCCTGTTAACAAGGATTGGTTAAATAAATCTGTTAACGGTTTTGCTATTACATCACTGAGCTCTTTTAATAATTTAGGGTGGATCCCATCAGGCCCCATTGACTTATTTGTCTTTACTTTAGACAGCTGCTTTAGAACCTCCTCCTCTGTAAACTCATATGTAAATGTCTCTTTAGTGTTCTCTCCTAACTGAGGTCCCTTTCCTTCCTTTTCTTCTGCAAAGACTGAACAAAAATATTTATTGAGGCAGTCAGCGAGACTTTTATCCTCTTCTACATACCTTCCTTCCTTTGTTTTTAATCTAACTAATCCTTGTTTTACTTTTCTTTTCTCGTTTATGTATCTAAAAAATGTTTTGTCCCCCTTTTTTACTGACTGAGCTATTTTCTCTTCTGCGTGTGCTTTGGAAGCTCTTATAAATTGCTTTGCTTCTTTCTGCCTAATCTTATAGGTTTGCCTATCTTCTTCACGCTGAGTTTTTTTATAATTATTGAATGCTATCTTCTTGTTCTTCACTATTTTGGCCACTTCTGCAGAGTACCACAGTGGTTTCTTCCCTTTTTTGTTTTTGCTAACAAGCCGAATGCAATTTCCTGTGACCTTCAATAATGCTTCCTTTAAATAATCCCATTTCTCTTGGACTCCCTTTAAATTCCTCCAGTCTGATAATGACTCCTTCACACAAAATCTCAATTTAGAAAAATCTGTTTTTTTAAAGTCTAAAACTTTTGTTTTTTGTGTGGTGCGGCTCCATCCCTGTTCTTATATTAAACCATACTGACTGGTGATCACTAGATCCCAAATTTTCACCTACAACAACGTCCGATACCAAACCTCCATTTGTGAGTATTAAATCCAATATGGCCTCTTTACGGGTCGGCTCCTCAACTACTTGTGTTAGAGATAATCCCAGTAAGGAGTTTAGAATATTTGTACTCCTGGTGCACCCAGCTGTTTTGGTTTTCCAGTTCACATCAGGAAGATTAAAGTCCCCCATGATAATAACTTCCCCCTTCATTGCCATTTTGGCTATTTCCTCAACCAGCAGATTATCTAGCTCTTCTACTTGTCCAGGGGGTCTATAGATCACACCTACACGAGCTACTGTATGATTGCCAAATGTTAGTGTAACCCAAACTGACTCTAGTTTCACCTCGCTCACTTTTATTTGGTCAGTTTTTATGTTGTTTTTCACATACAGGGCCACTCCTCCTCCTTTCCTACCTTCTCTGTCTTTTCTATATAAAGAGTACCCCGGTATTGTTATGTCCCAGTTATTTTTCTCACTGAACCATGTCTCAGTAACCGCAACTAAATCTACTTTTTCAGCTGCCATCATTGCCTCCAGTTGATTGATTTTATTGACTAAACTGCGAGCATTTATAGACACGATTCTGAGCTTGTCATTTTTTACCTCGCATGTTGCTTGCACCCTCCGATTTAGTTTTGGGGGACAATCGGGCAGATTGTTTACCCTTTTGTCCCCCCCTCCTAGTTTAAATATTTCTTTGTGAAACCTTTGAACTTCTCACTGAGAACATATGTTCCCCTATGAGTAAGATGCAAACCATCTTTTTTATACAGTTCCTTTCTGCTCCAATTAGAGCTATCATGGGACACAAAGCCAAATCCTTGCTCCCGACACCATTCCCGAAGCCACAAATTGAATTCCTTATTGCGCATCTTTCTATCTTGAATGTTATGCACAGGCAAAACTTCAGAGAATGACACAGTGGACGCAATCTGCTGTATTTCACCTCCAAGAACACAAAAATCTTCCTTAATCTCAGAAACCTCATTGCTAGCCAAGTCATTTGTCCCTAGATGGACTAGAACATCTTCCCCTTGCTGCTTTGCTTCTTTGACAATATTGAGAATACGTCTCTTGTCTCTACGAGCAGTAGCCCCAGGAAGACATCTCACCAAACCACTACTACTCTCAGCTCAACACCTCTTATGATAGAATCACCCAGCAACAATTGCCTTCTATCAAGTCCCACCTTTTCATTTTTGTCCTTGGTTGCAGTGCTGCATACCTTAGGCATAGTGGATGGTGGTTCTTCAACTATGGTGTCTGAGCCTGCATCCGTCTTACCACTACACTCTGAAAGTGTCTCAAAAGAATTAAGAAGAGCCACAGATTGTGGGACATGCTTTCTATCCACAACGCTAAGTCTACCAGATCCTACAGTAGTCCATCTGCCGCTCCTAGGAGGCCTCTGTGGCAGTGGCTTTGTAACAGTCATAGCCTGAGTTTGTCTAACAGATAATTTACAAATCTCAGACTTCAAACAGGCAATTTCCTGCTGCAATAAAGAGAACTGCCTACATATCAGGCACACTCCAAACCTCCAAAAATTGGATCTAAAAACAAACGCATGACAGCTCTTACACTGGACCAAGCCTGCCATTATAAAAGAATGGATTTAAAACCAGCAAATCTTACCTTTTTGTGGGTTTTCTACCTCCTGTCAAACCTCAGACTACCTCCAGAGTATCTTTGTCTTTGGACAGGTCAGGGTCTGGCTTTCCATTGATACCAAACATGATCATGTAATGTGTAAAAATTAAACCATGGGGTTGCAATTTGTTTTCTGTTCTAGGGCTGTGACCATTGATTTTTCAGATATAAAGTGAACTAGCGGTGCACCGAAACTGAAATTTCCAGCCGAAACCGAAAATCAGTCATGAGAACCTGGGCCTGAAGGCCCGGCCAAGCCAGGGGCTCGCCTGAGCTTGGAGACCGGCCAAGCAGCCTGTTCGGCCGTGCCGCCAGGCCCAGGTTTCGAATGACTGATTGGGGGGGGGGGGTTGAGAACACGATGCACCTACATCCACCTACTTCAGCCCTGAGCTCCTCCAGTGGTGGCAGTCCCATGGTGGCAGTCCTCCGGCAGCCGGTTCCCGCTCTCCGTCAGACACAGGGATGACGTTGCGGAGGCGGAAGCCTTTGACTCTGCAGACAGCCGGCCGAGCAAGTAGCTCGGCTGGCTTCCAGGCTCAGACGAGCCCCCGGCTCGGCTGGGCCTCCAGGCTCTGGTTAGAATGGACGATTTTCAGCCGATAATTTTCTATTTCAGCCGAGACCGAAAGCACTATTTTCGGCTGATAATTTAGGTGGCCGATATTTCGGGGCTTCCCTAAAGTGAACAATGTCACTGATATTACTTATTTGGACACAGATACAATGGGTATGGGGTTGGATTTCTACAGCACCCAAAAAATTGAAATAAAGACTGAAAAATACTCAGCTGCTGCTAGAGAGGCAACTCCCTCTTGTACATCCAACCAGGAGGGTAATAAATCTTGAACAAGTAATGAAAAAAGATACCTCCAGCGCTGCTAGAATGGTGCTCTTGTGCTACCACATTTATTTGAAAAAAAAGGAACACAAAACAAATGTTTCGGGGACGCAGCCCCTTCCTCTGCACCATTCTATCAGCGCTGGAGGTATCTTTTTTCATTACTTGTTCAAGATTTATTACCCTCCTGGTTGGATGTACAAGAGGGAGTTGCTTCTCTAGCAGCAGCTGAGTATTTTTCAGTCTTTATTTCAATTTTTTGGGTGCTGTAGTAACCCATACCCATTGTATCTGTGTCTAAATACAGATTTTTTTTGCATCCAGTCTTTCCTTTGGGGGATTTGCCTGCCATTATGTCGTTTGCAGATATTGCGAGACTTTCTACGAATCGAACGGACATTTTTGCCTATAATTCACAACATCTAGATTCCCTAGCGCAGTGTTTCTCAAGTGGTGGGTGGCGACCCAAAAGTGGGTCGCGACCAGGGGTGGACTGGGTCACGGGGCAAGTGCCCCCAGGCCTCTCTAATGCCTGGGACCCACTGATGCATCTTACCTACAGCAGCAGGTCCCAGGCGGTGCAGCTAATTCTGAATGTTCCCAGGTGCCACCTGGGGCCCGCTGCATCAGGTAAGATACTCTGTAATTGTAAGGTGGGGGGGGAAATCAGTAATGGGAAGGTCTGGGTTGGGACTCAGTGACTGGCAGCAGCTCTGTACTCCCAACACCATGAGCCACTGTGCACAGTGCACATCTCAGTGAAGCAAAAGGCTGTTGGGTAAGGGGGCTCTCTATGTATATTTGATTGTGTTTTTCTCTGTCCTTTTGTTACTCTGTCCTTTTACCTATTTATGCATCCTTCTTTCTGAATATCTGGTATTCTCTCTGTCCATCTATATCTGTGTGTCCTTCTGTGTATTTTTCCATCTGTCCTTGTATTTACATCTTCCTCTCCTTTTCCCCTCATCTCTATCACTCTCTCCCTTTTACTCTATAAATCTCTCCTCTTCCTTTCCTTCCTCCTGATGTGATAATCCCTGCAGAAAACTAGACTGTACACTGAGAATTCTCAGCAGAATCACACACTGCTTCCTGATCCCGGCCTCCCTGCATACCAGGGTCGTGCGGTGAGGTCAGTGGCTGGTGAGGCACTGGCTAGTATCAGAGCCAGATATACACAGGTTACATAAATTCAGGGCTCCCTAGGATCTGGCTGCTCTCAGTGCACCCCAGGATGTGGCTGCTCTCAGTGCTCCCCAGGATCTGGCTGTTCTCAGTGCTCCCTAGGATCTGGCTGCTCTCGGTGCTCCCTAGGAACTGGCTGCTCTCAGTGCTCCCCAGATACTGGCTGCACTCAATGCTCCCCAGGAACTGGCTGCTCTCAGCGCTCCCCAGGAACTAGCTGCTCTCAGTGCTCCCCGGAATCTGCATCGTCCACTCCAGGCAGCCACGCATTGCCCCCTCTACTTGCGGGGAGGAGGTGCCGACACATTGAACAGTCACACCCCTAGCACAGCCCCACACCCACTGACTGCGAGATGAGGACAGTCACATGGCTGTCCTGCGTCAATCAATGCATGGGAGGCCAGCCTCCCAAGGAGGCGTTTTGTGAATGGCTTCAGCCAATGGTGCTTTCCCATTGATCCAAGCAATTCCATTGTTCTTCAGTCCCTCTCTGAGGCACTGCAGAGCGTAGAGATTCAGGAAGTAGGCAGCACCAGACGCGCGCTGCAGACCTCAATCTATTGGCCAGCTTGAGCTTATGCGAATAGAGTAGCGTTCAGCTACGCAAATTGTGTAGGCTCAGGGAGGGCAGGCTGCCGCTGCTGTGAAGAAATAATGTGCGCAGCAGCAGAGACAGACGGCGGGGCAGCATGGCGCAGGTGAGTTTTTAATAATATTTTATTCATTTAGTAGTGATTTAAAATAGAGTTGCTTTGTCTACCATCACCCCAGACTATGAGACACTTATGAAGGGCAAGAAGCATCTCCAGTTTTCCAATAAGTTCTAATTAATTTCATATGGTTTAATTAGTTTATTTTACAGCAAACACTTTCGTTTTCACTAGTGCTGTGATTACTGCATTATCTGTTTTGGAATGAATCCCTATTTGTTTACAAAATTGTTTAAAAAGTGCATACATTGTAGAAGATTGCACACGTTGTTTTGTGGAATAAATTATAATGTTTCAGAAATTCAATTATTTTTGGGTCGCGGCTTAATGACCTAGGACAATTGTGGGTCCTGAGGGTCCACAGGTTGAGAACCACTGCCCTAGTGGATACTGCCGTTGCCGCAGGAGCTGATTTTCTATATAGCATGCAGTGGCGTCACTAGGGTCGGTGTCACCCGGTGCGGTAATTTATGGTGTCACCCCCCCCGAGTTTTTCAGATTTTTTTTTTTAACTACTCTTACTCCTAAATCAGTACTCCCATATAACACTGAATGCTCATACACACAGCGCACATTACTGTGAGGTTTATTGCTGTGGAGCTCTCTCATATGCTCACACAACTTTTTGCCAACTGCCAGCAAGTACGTTGCCTGTTCGAAGGCAGTGAAAGCACACATGGATATATATTGCCCCCAGCAGCTCTGGATATATATTGCCCCCAGCAGCTCACCCATGGATATATATTGCCCCAGCTCACATATGGATATATTGCGCCTCAGCTCACATATGGATATATTGCGCCTCAGCTCACACATGGATATATTGCCCCAGACCAGCTCACACATGGATATATTGCCCCAGACCAGCTCACACATGGATATATTGCCCCAGACCAGCTCACACATGGATATATTGCCCCAGACCAGCTCACACATGGATATTGCCCCAGCTCTCATGGATATTGCCCCCAGCACACATGGATATGCCCCAGCTCCTCTCATGGATATTGCCCCAGCTCCTCTCATGTATATACTGCCCCAGCTGCTCTCATTGATAATGCTCCAGCTGCTCTCATGGATTTGCCCCAGCTCATGGATATACTGCCCCAGCAGCTCATGGATATACTGCCCCAGCAGCTCATGGATATACTGCCCCAGCAGCTCATGGATATACTGCCCCAGCAGCTCATGGATATGCCCCAGCAGCTCATGGATATGCCCCAGCAGCTCATGGATATGCCCCAGCTCCTCATGGATATGCCCCAGCTCCTCATGGATATGCCCCAGCACCTCATGAATATGCCCCAGCACCTCATGGATTTGCCCCAGCACCTCATGGATTTGCCGCAGCTCCTCATGGATATGCCCCAGCACCTCATGGATTTGCCCCAGCACCTCATGGATTTGCCCCAGCTCCTCATGGATATGCCCCAGGCCCCCATGGATTTGCCCCAGCTCCTCATGGATTTGCCCCAGCTCCTCATGGATTTGCCCCAGCAGCTTATGGATTTGCCCCAGCAGCTCATGGATTTGCCCCAGCAGCTCATGGATTTGCCCCAGCAGCTTATGGATTTGCCCCAGCTCCTCATGGATATGCCCCAGCAGCTCATGGATTTGCCCCAGCACCTCATGGATTTGCCCCAGGCCCCCATGGATTTGCCCCAGCTCCTCATGGATTTGCCACAGCAGCTCATGGATTTGCCCCAGCTCCTCATGGATTTGCCCCAGCTCCTCATGGATATGCCCCAGCACCTCATGGATTTGCCCCAGCAGCTTATGGATTTGCCCCAGCAGTTTATGGATTTGCCCCAGCTACTCATGGATTTGCCCCAGCTCCTCATGGATTTGCCCCAGCAGCTCATGGATTTGCCCCAGCAGCTTATGGATTTGCCCCAGCTCCTCATGGATATGCCCCAGCAGCTCATGGATTTGCCCCAGCACCTCATGGATATACCCCAGCACCTCATGGATTTGCCCCAGCAGGTTATGGATTTGCCCCAGCTCCTCATGGATTTGCCCCAGCAGGTTATGGATTTGCCCCAGGCCCCCATGGATTTGCCCCAGCTCCTCATGGATTTGCCCCAGCTCACCTCCTGGTCCTGGTCCCAGCACATGGATAGCGGCCCAGGCAGCACCTCTCCACCGCGTTTTTCGCTCCTTCTGAGCGTCCGGCAACGCGCAGCTTGGGCGCTCGTCTGGGGGAGCCACGTGACCAGCCGCGATTGGCTGGTGACGTATTTCCTCCAGGCGAGCGCCGAAGCTGCATGCTTCGGACGCTCGCACGGAGCGAATACGCGGCGGTGGCGGTGGCGGGCGGTGGGTGAGACACCCGCCCTTAGGGTGACGGTGTCACCCTAAAGGCGGGTGTCACCTGGTGCGGGCCGCACCCACCGCCCCCACGTTACGACGCCACTGATAGCATGGATGCCACCTCTCTGGCTACGAGATTGGAATCACTTACTAAAAAAGAAATCAATTCAATTGCATCAATCTACGCTTGTTGAATATATAAGAGCAAGGAGGATTCCAAGGGGTTTAAAGGAACACTCCAACAAAAAAATCACCCCCCGTTTTTTCTCCCTAACCTATCCCTATTCCCTTAATAAAACTTTCTTTTTTTTTTTTTTCTTGTAACTGTAATACTTACCTTAAAATCCTCTTGTTTCCAGCGGCGTTTTTTTTTTTTTTATACTCACCTCCCTCCTCTTCCGCTCCCGTCCTTCTTCTTGCTGCGTCTTGGCTTCTGGTTTACGTGAGAGGCGCGCATGCGCGCCTCTCACATAAGCCAGCCAATCGGCAGGCTTCCTCCCGGCTCCCTCTGAGGATTAGTGTTGCGCGCAAGAGGATGCGCGCAGCACTAACCCTCAGAGGGAGCCGCCAGCTTCTGCGGGGAGTAGGAGACGTCATCGCGCTGAAAGCGCGATGACGTCTCCTACTCGGCAAAAGTCGGCAGAAGCGGGAAATATGATTCCCGCTCTGCTGACTGACAGCTGGGAGGGCGGAGCAAAGTCCTCCGCCTCTCTCAGCTGTTTTCAGCCTTTTCTGCAGATCGGCTGAGCGGAGGGAGGGGGGACAGAGGGCGGCATACTCCGGGCATCATGACCACCTAAAATAGCTTAGGTGGTCATGTTGCCTAGAGTATCCCTTTAAGATCTTCACTTATACCGACTCTTTGTAAATTGAATGAAAAACATATTAAACGCTGGTATCAGATACTGAATAAATGCTCCTTGGACCTGATCGCCCTTACTATTGAGAGTGTTGGGGTGGAACTGCAAGATGTATCTAAGGATATTGCTGATGTTAAAGCAAATATCTCAATGACTACTACCGTGGATAATTTAAATCAAATAGTACAAGAGATCGATATCAAAACTGACAAGTTCAGGAAAGAGATACAGACAGTGAAAATACGGAAATTTAGAAGAGATTAGGGATGTGCGTTTCGGGTTTCGGAATTTTCACGAAATTTCCCGATTCGTGTTTTCGGATGCGGCCGAATTTCCGAAAAATTTTAGATCCGAAAGTTTCAGATCCGAAATGTTTTCCGAGCCAAAACGAAAATTTTCGGATTTTTCGAATGGACTTGAAATGTGTCAAACGAGGAGAACAGATTTTCCGAAAAACGAAAATTTTCCGAAAAATGGAAATTTTCTGAAAAACGAAAATTTTCTGAAAAACGAAAATTTTGTAAAAACGAAAATGTCTGAAAAACGAAAATTTTGTAAAAACGAAAATTTCTGAAAAACGAAAAATTTTCGAAAAAACGAAAAGTCGATACAAAAAACGGGCAAAATGACACGAAAAATACGAAAAATGGTCGATATTCCGAAAAATGTGCAATTCCGAAAAACGAAAATTTCCGAAATTACGAAAAGTCGATACAAAAACCGAGCACAGTGACACGAAAATACGAAAAATGGTCGAAATTCCGAAAAAAAATGTACCCGAAAAACGTGCCGAACCGAATCGAATCGAAACCGAAATCGGTCGAAACGGGCCGAATCG
The DNA here is from genome assembly GCA_009667805.1 of Leptobrachium leishanense. Classification (NCBI taxonomy): domain Eukaryota; kingdom Metazoa; phylum Chordata; class Amphibia; order Anura; family Megophryidae; genus Leptobrachium; species Leptobrachium leishanense. The sequence continues at coordinate 384,907,692 of CM019063.1, read as the reverse complement.
AAAAGTTTAAAAATCCGAAAACTCGAACCGAATCGAACCGAAAAAAAAATCGGTGCACAAGCCTAGAAGAGATACCCTTGACTATCAATATAATATATTATTATAATAGTATATTCGTGGAAAAATAACAATAAGAAGCAGAACAGAGTAAGAAAGCCTAATAAATCAGATAGAGACACACTGTCATCAGCAGTTGAAAGTGACTCATCTGCTCCATCTACATCTACGGGTCCTTTTTTGGACCAAGACCAAGGAAAAGAGAAAGGAGGGGGTCTGGTACCCGCAGAGAAAATTATCAATACCTGCAGCAAATCCAGAGATCTCGGGGCGAAGCCAAAGGACAGAGACAAGGGACAAGCGAGGGGGTACTGAACTTTTCAGATACAATTTTGACACCTGACCAAATGATGGTTTTGAGTAAAGGACTGAATTATTCAGTGACTGAGCAACCGGACAAGTTCTCTGTACAAGTTGATTTGCAAAGCTTCTTTAGAAACATAGAAACATAGAAAAATGTCGGCAGATAAGAACCTTTCGGCCCTTCTAGTCTGCCCAATTACATGGATACTTTACCTGGATTTATCTTTTGTTTAGGATAGCCTTATGCCTATCCCATGCCTGCTTAAATTCAATTACTGTTTTGGCCTCTACCACTTCTACTGGAAGACTGTTCCATGTATCCACCACCCTCTCAGTAAAATAATGCTTCCTGATGTTACTTTTAAACCTTTGCCCCTCTAATCTAAGACTATGTCCTCTTGTTTTGCTATTTTGTTTCCTTTTAAATATACTCCCTTCCTCTACCTTGTGGATTCCCTTTACGTATTTAAATGTTTCTATCATATCTCCTCTGTCTCGTCTTTTTTCCAAGCTGTACATGTTAAGATCATTAAGCCTTTCCTGGTAACTCCAGTACTGCACACAGTACTCCAAGTGAGGTCTCACCAGTGCTCTGTACAGTGGCATGAGCACTTCCCTTTTCCTACTGCTAATACCTCTCCCTACACAACCAAGCATTCTGCTAGCATTTCCTGCTGCTCTATTACATTGACTACTTACCCTTAGATCCTCTGAAATAATGACCCCTAAATCCCTTTCCTCAGATGTTGAGGTTTAGAGCTATTAACCTTAAAATTTTCTTTTCAGACCATCAATGCCAGCGACCAGAGGTTTTGCCAAAAAGCGATGATCCCCCTGCAGATGCCTTATTGCCTGAAACAACTAGATTTCCTTTGGAGGATTGTAGACCTAAGAGTACCTTTTTTCTTATAGTGCCTAATTCCTCATCCCTGACATTTATGAATATTGGGAAACAGGATGTAGAAAATCTTAATTATAACCAGGAAAGAATGAAAAATAATCTAACTACTAGGGAGAGGAGGGCTTTGAAGGAATTAAGTAACAACAAAAGGATTACGATCAAGTCAGCCGACAAGGGGGGCTTGATCGTAATACAGAATACTGAGGATTATGCTGAGGTGATGAGACAGGTATTGGATAGGGTGAATTATAAAATACTGAAGTCCAATCCTACTAATCAAATACTAAGGATAATCAATGAAGTTGTGAATATACCACTTGATGAAAGGATTATTTCAGAAAAAATTGCTAAATTCTTATGTAACAAAACACCCACTTTACCGGTGTTTTATACTTTACCGAAAGTGCACAAAGGCATTTTTCTACCTCCAGGTCGACCCATTGTTGCAGGCACCGATTCTATATTCCAACCCTTAGCTATTTTTGTTGACCAGTTCCTACAGCCACTGGTCCCACAAGCCAGGTCCTTTATTAAGGACACAAAGGATTTTCTCATTACTTGTCACTGAAATTACTCACCTTCTCATTTCCCACCAGAGCAAGTTCAGTGATTTATAAATAGTCATATCATTCATAAAACACAATGCTCCAGAATATAAGTAAAACATTTAGGGGGTTATTCAGAGAGCAACGAAATGTCGATGCTCTCTTGTTTGGTGCACTTTGACGATTTAAATTCCCTGACACTACTGTGAATTCACTGCAAGGTCCCCGAAGTGCGCCGAATGGGATCCGCCAAACGCCGACGATCAGCCCTTTGAAGACAGCTAATGAACTGACAACCGATCACCTGACAAATGCTGCCGAAAATAGCTGATCCGCCGCCGAACGGGTAAACAAAAAAAATAAACTCTGCTATTTTAAAAAAGGGTGTTTAAAACGAAGAAAATAATAAAAAATGTCCTATAAAAAAAATAATAAACTAGTCTGTTACAGAATTTGAAAAATCACCTTTAAAAAAATGTAGATCGAACATTTCGCAATTTTTTTGCTGCAATTGAAAAGAATATACAGCTGAAAAAATAATATTAAAAGCGTAAATATTTTTTTAATATTGAATCCTACGAGATTCATCTGTTCAAACCTGTTGAACCGAAGCACCGAAAATCTAGGCTTTTCAACAACATTTTGGTGCAGTTTGGCATTATCTGAATAGATTAACTATTACTTTTGCAGGGGACAATTTCACTGCTGCCGAAGAGTGCCGAACTGCACCGTATTTCGATGGCAATTCGCCAATATTTGGCGAATTGCCAGCTTTCTGAATAGCAAAGCTGCCACGAAATTGCACTGTACAGTGAAATTCTCCATTCGGTGGCAAGTTCAGTGCTTATTAAATAACTCTTTTAGTGTTTTCCAGTATTGGTTATAATTGCATATTTCTGACTCAGAAATGGTGCACCTGTTACTGCATTTTTTAAGAGTAACTCATAAAATATATTACCACAAAGATTTGGATTTCTTACAAAAAAATGCAGGAAGAAAGCGTCTTTCTACAACTTTGAAGTGGAAATAGGCTGGAAGACGGCCGCCATTGTACACAGGCGGCCATCTTGTTCAGAATATTGGTTCACTTGTATATAACTAGACAGGTTTGTAGCTGAGACTAGAATGAGGTATACGTAGAAATTTAGGAATGCGTTTAATTGCGAAAAGCAATTAAAGTCTTATGAAAGATCTTTGCTGTTTCTGGCATGGAGAAGTAGATATTCCAAGGTCATTGGGCCCGTGAAAAGACGAAGGAGTATAGAAGACCGGGCCCCAGGCCATCTGAATAAACATAGCCGATAGGGAGGGAGGCACTGCCCGGAGAAAGACAGCACAAACAAATCACAGACTGTCAAACTAACGAGAAGTGTATCAATTTATAGTTATATGTGGAATGTTCTTTGTGTTCGAATTAATGATGGGAGGTATTAACCCACGTGGGGTAGAATAGAGTGTCATAGGGAGGTGGGCTAATGGGGATGTACCTAATTATGTATTTGGGGCATAAAACCTCATGTCTCTGTGTAATCGGGGCTCACTCTAAGCGATTCAATCCTGTGTGAGCACTTGTGTGACGACACAATAAACTCTTGCCTTCCTGAAGAGACTCGTGTTTGGACAATCCTTGCTTGTGTCTGGTCCGGCGCCGTTAATGAAGTGAACCTGTCTGACTCCGGCTACATTTTCTGGGGTCTCGATAACCGGGATAACGGGCCTTTTGCCAAGACACAGGCAACGGCTGCTGAACACAGCGGCGCTTGACTGCAGCAGTGCCAGAATCCCGATGGTTGGGGGCGTCCGTTGAAGGTGAGCTGACATCTGCAGGCGCCAAGCAGGATTTCCTGTACAGTGGACCTCATCTCGTCCCAAACAGACCCCCCTGACCCGGGAAAACTGGGACACCAACGAGTCTGAGGAAACAGCAAGCAGCGCCGGCGATAGGTAACGTGTCTTCTATGTTTTGTATGTCTAAAGGAAATACCGGTATCTAAGGGAAACGTCCGAGCGATAGACGGATAAGAGGATGCGATGGCCACCATCCTATTGGCATATCTTTCCGCCGCTGTAGCGCTGACATTGCTAAGGAGCCAGAGTGGCTAGCGGGCGTCTGGATTCGGGGGAATTGAATGCCAATCAAAGGGTAGTTCTGTATGAGAGGGAGAAAGTAGCTGCGTGGAGTTGCATAGTTCAGTGTTTGTAAATAGAGCTTCGCCACGTGGGTAACGGGAAAGGAGGGGATTTTCTGTGACTGGGCTGAGAGCTGAGTCAGTGCCTAGTGTGTACGTCGTATAGTGACAAGGGCTTATAGTGAAGCCAACGATAGCTGCAGAGATAGTGGTGCTGAGTGGGTAGATTATCCATAAAGCAGATTGGAATTGCAGAGAAGTGTAGACAAGGAACGGGGTGCACATAGCCACAAGCAGTCAAGAGTTAGAGTTCAAATTACGGGGTATAAGGAGCCACTAAGGAGGGAATACCCTCGGCTAATGGAAAGAGTTGAAGTGATATATTATGCTGAAAGTATCTGATACGGAATGTGTTGTGAATGAATTGACTTGAGTGCTGTGAGTGAACGTGCGCCTACTCGCTCCGCGAGGAAGCAAATACGAGAGTTGACCCTGGAACGTACGGTTTCGGCTCAGGCGACTGCAGTCGGCTACTGAAGGGGGAAGCGTATGTGGATGCGGATAAATTGTTGACTGAAGTATCAGACTGTAGATTTTAACTGTTATTGAAATAAGATAATTGTATCGCAAAAAGTATTGTTTTCAGGAGTGACAATGGGTAACGGGTCATCTAAGCCCAAGAAGGTAAAGGAGGGTGAGATGCCCCTAGAATATATGGTGCGGAATTTCGAAGCATTATATAAAAACGTATGATTATGGTGTAGAATTGACAAAAGAGAAATTAAAAGTAATGTGTACAGTTGTGTGGCCGTTATTAGTCCCAGGATGGCCAGAGCAGGGGTCAATGGACCCGGAGTTGTACAGAAGGTACACTCCCAAGTTACAGAGCAGTACGATATCCTGAAGAATACCCGTATATAGATATATGGAGATATTGTATTAAAAACAAGAGTCATTTTGTAAATGATAGCGGGGAGAAATAAGAAACAGGACCCCCAAAATAATAGAGAGAGAGAGAGGTGTTAGTAGAACAACTGGAAGAAAATAAATGTTTTACCCCCGTCCTATTTATTATGTTATGGGGCAGCTAGGGAAGCTCTGAATGCCGCTGTTGTGCGGGCGGAAAGGGGGGGCGGGCAGCTGCTATGTCTCGGTCAGCTCCGCTCCGTCCCGTCCCGTATGGCTGAGGAAGAAGAGCAGGGTGTATCGGGTGAAGGAGATAGAGAGGCTCCACCAGAAAAGATTGAGATGCCCGATGGGAGCATATATAAATTAATTAATATTTCACGGAGTGAGATAGTTGCAATGCTGTATAGTTTATGTGTGGTTCAGACTGATTTTGTCCGATTGTGTTTTTAATTGATCATTAAACTGTTCAATTAAAAGTTGAGATTGAGCGTCGTCCCTGGTGTAATAGGCCCCCTCCTTTTTCTGACAGACTGTTTGCAAGAGAGAGGGGGAGAAGGAGGAGGGAGCAGTTTGTTTTTCTTTGCTCTCTGAAAGGTGGAAAAAAATAACCCTTTGTGTACTTGTGCAGCGTACTATGTTTAGCTAATTTTAGTGTGTGTTACAATAGAATATTTGTCTGAAGTCGGTTGAGTGCAAGATATATGTTTATATTTTGTGTTGATATTATTAAAAAGGAGTCCTGGTTTTTTTATATATTGCATATAAATAATAATAAGTATGTAATAGTATACAATATTGCCTACTAAAATATAAAAATTTATTAACAAACTAAATTGAAATATATGAAACGGTTAGAAAAATTAATTCGAGAAATAATTAAAGTAATTTTCTTTACTGTTTTTACAAGGTATGTTTTTGTTTGATTTTTGATGGAATGATTTATTTTTATTGTTTTTTTTGATGTAGTATTAAGAGTCTGTTTTGGGCTATGGGAAAATATTTCTGAGAATATTATTTACACAATGTGTATATGTATATGCCCGAATGTCCCATCCAGCTCCTGGGGCGGGATATTTTTTGCAAATTGCAAGCCCAAATTATGTTTTTTTTTTCCCGGGGGTCACGTTCAATTAAACCTGCCGGAGAGTGGCAGTTTTGTTCGGTAGTATAATCCAGCCAGCCCGCACAACCCCCAATCTGTGAAAATCGCAGTAGTAGTTATGCCGAGGGAAGAAGAATGGCGCACGGCACCTACTCTGTCTGCCACGCTGGATCCGCACGCACTACTCCTTGGAATTCCTGAGGTGGGGGGCGGAGGACAACCCGCCCAGATTAGTTGAATTAAAGTCCGGCGCAATACCGGTGGCTCTAAAACAATATTATATCCCAAAGAAAGCCAAGCAGAATATACAAATATATTTGCAGAGATTTAAAGACTACGGTATATTGAAATTCTGCGTGTCACCGTGGAACACACCATTGTTCCAGCAAGACAACTTTTTATTTTGTTTTTTTTTTTTTTATTTTTTTTTATTTCTCAGTGGGAGGTATCTACAATGGATGCGCGCTCAGCCAGGACCTTTTGTCCTTCCACGCTACAGTATGTTGATTAATTACACTAGTTTCCCCCACAGAAAAAGACTGTTTATCTGTCACAAAACTTTTGCTACATCTGCTAAGCCAAACAGGTTACAGAGTGTCTAAAAAAAAAAAAGAAAGCACAAATATGTAAACAGAGTGTAAAAATACCTGGGATTCCAGTTAACAGGTACCAAACGTGCACTGGGGGCAGAAAGGAAAGAAGCAATGTGCCGCATACCCCAACTAAAGACCAGGAGACAAGTCCGTGAATTCCTGGGAGCTGCAGGCTTCTGCCGCCTGTGGATCCCCAACTTCGCAAAAATTGCCAAGCCGCTTCATCAAGCAACCAAGGAAAGAGAATTAGACCCCTTTCATTGGGAAGAAGAGCAAACCGCAGCGTTTCTGAAATTAAAGACTCTGCTGATGGAAGCTCCTGCGCTGGGTCTGCCAGATCATAGCAAGCCTTTCCAGCTGTTCGTACATGAATATAACCAAACAGCAACAGGAGTATTGGTCCAGACCTTTGGCTCGTGGCTGAGGCCTGTGGCCTACCTCTCCAAGCAACTCGACCCTGTGGTCTGCGGCCTACCCCTATGCCTGGAAGCAGTGGCTGCCACCGCAATGCTGATAGCAGAAGCAGACAAGCTGACCCTTGGACAAGTTCTTTATGTCAAGGTGCCCCATGCTGTCAAGGCTCTGCTGGATGTCAAAGGAGGTTACTGGTTTAGCAACAGCCGGATGACGAAGTACCAAGCCATGATGTGTGAAAATCCACGGGTTCATTTGGACCTCATCGCTACTTTAAACCCTGCTACTTTACTGCCTGACTGTGAAGAGGATCCAAATCATGAATGCCTCCAAGTCATGGAAGAAGTGTTCAGTAGCAGGCCAGATTTGAAAGACGTACCCCTAGACAAATACGATCTACAGCTATATGGATGATGGGAAGAAAGTCTCCGGCTATGCAGTAGTCTCAACAGAAGAAGTTATCAAAGCAAAGCCACTGCCAGGCCATACATCGGCACAACTAGCTGAAATAACAGCTTTAACCAGAGCCCTTGAAATTTCTGAAGGCAAAAGAGTAAATATCTATATGGATTCCAAATACGCCTTTATGACAGTCTATGCACATGGCGCACTCTACAAAGAAAGAGGCCTACTCACGTCTTCAGGACAATAAATTAAATATGCTGCAGAAATCACGGCCCTCCTGGAAGCAGTGTGGAAACCAAGTGCTGTCAGCATCATGCACTGTCGAGGCCACCAAAAAGGCCGTGATGAAATTCCAAAAGGTAACAGACGCGGACCAGGCGCAAAAGCAGCTGCGAAACCACCACCGCAAACAGAAGCTCAAGCTAAAGTATTGATCTGCAAGCAAGAGCCTCAATCTTCCATGCCAAATTACGAGTTCTATATGAATTTAAAAAAAAAAAATTTGAACCCACGGCGAGTTCATTGAAATAATATTGAACAAATGGCAAGATGATTATGAACTGTTAGAACTCAATTATGATTATATCCAATGGTTTTTTTCCAACTCGGACACAAGGCCGGAATTTCTACTCTACTCCCCTAAACCCGCAAGAAACACGTTTAATGATCAACACCTCAGAAGTTCAGCAAAGACTGCGCAGAGTCTACAAGATGATGCTGAAATTCTTCGGCGTAAAAATAGTGGGGGAGGAGGAAGACAAAGAAATAACTGAAGTTGAACGAGCAGAAAATTGAAATTTCGCGTCACGTTTTGAAAATTTGACAATCAATTCTCACAATAATCTACGAATCACACGAATACTGCACAGTCTAGGAGAATTTATCTGGGGAAATTATGGAGAATTGGCACGATACAAACCAAAACCAGTGGTGGCTGCACTCCTACCGGCGCCACTGAGCGAATGGACATCTGTGTACTCAGAGAAAGAAAAGAAGTGGCTGACAGACGAACCCGGAGGTATATGAGAAGATGGATGGTTCCAGATGGAGAACGGACTAATAGTCCTACCAGCAACACTGGCTCCTGAAATCGTAAGAGCACTTCACGCAAGTACCCATGGAGGAAGAGAAATGATGGAGCAACAGTTGGAGCCACATTTCTACGTACCAGGATTGTCAGCAATCTGCAAAGCAACAGCTCAGCAGTGTGTAACATGTGCCAAGAACAACCCGAGAACAGGCCCCAAAGTTCGGGAAAAGTTGAAAGAATGAACCGTACCCTAAAGACTTTGATGTCCAAACTGTGCCAAGAGACGTCACTAGGCTGGTTGGACTTACTGCCGATAGTCTTTTTGCACATTAGGTGCAGACCAACCCCCAATTGAAGCTACGTCCATACGAACTTATGTTTGGACAGCCAACCCCTCTGATTAATGGACTAAGGGGGGACCTTCAGGCATTGGGAGAAATTAAACTAAATGATCAGGTAGTAATGCTGGGTAAATCAATGCAGAAGTTAAATATTTGGGTGGGGGATAATATACCGTATTCTCTGTATCCTTCACTGTATAAGTATTGTCCGGGTGACTCAGTATGGGTAAAAGAGTGGAAAAATGATCCACTAGGTCCAAAATGGAGAGGTTTTTATTTTGTCCTGTTATCAACCCCTATAGCAGTAAAGGTTGCCGAGGTGGTCCCGTGGATACATCACTCCAGAGTAAAAGCAGCTGCCAGTCCTGAGCTAACATGGAAGGTCGTCGCCAACGAGACCAATCCGCTGAGGCTGAAGCTGACAAAGACCACAGTCACGAGCACCTAAATGATCCTAACCCTGATGATTCAGAGGATCAACAAGTGGTGTTTTGATGGGCACAGACCCTGACCACCCGCCAGCGGAGATGGGTGTTTTGATGGGCACAGGCCCTGACCACCTGCCAACGGGGATAACCACAGGGTGCTTTTTAGGGGCCCGGCCCCCACCCTTGATCATCCAGAAATGTTTTTTACTTTTGAAATTCCGGTGGGAGGGGATTGGGTTTATGTGACTGTAAAAAGAATTGCCCAAGGAATTCTGACACTCGGGGCATTTGTGGTGCTGATTTTATATTTTGCTAATTTGATTTATGGACTCTCGCGTGGAGTATGCTCTAATTGTACGGGCAATGTGGGGAAAGTGGATATTTCCCATATCTGGAATAGTACGCACCCGGTGATGGAGAACCGTACCATGTGGAGACAAAAACGAGAGGCGCTATCTGGAACCAACCCAAGAGGACACTTACTTGTGCAATTCAAATATGACTATGCTAAAAAGTCTGGGCAAACTGTATGCTGGGTGTGTAGTAGACTGCACCCAGAGACAATTTATATACCATTTGCCTCTGTTCCAATGAATTTGAGTATGTTTGTATCAGGGAAAAGGCAGAATCAGTCAGTCCCGGGTACCCTATAATAGGACCAGTGTATCCACCAGAATGGTGTTTTCAACTAGGACCAGATAAAGAAACAAATAACGAGGGTGGGTTATGTAACTCAAGTCAGTTCAACTGGACATCATATATTTATATATTTAAAGCAGGACAAAAGGCGATTTATTTATACATACGATGCAGGCAACTCACTAGAGACCAAGAGGCGGTGATTGGGAATGTGACCAATGGGAGGCAGGGTGCAGTGGATATGATGAGACGGCTGAGACATTTTGCGATAGAGATATCAAAGGGAACACTACATTTATTGCTATTTATAGTGAAAGGAGGATACCAGGTGTGCTGTGAAAGGGTGTGTTACACATGGGTACCACCAACAATAACGGGAATGTGTTATTTGGCTAAGCTGGTCCCAATCCAGAAACTAAGGGGAGAAGACACAAACACAGACACAGAACTACACCCTAGGTACCCACTGGTGTTTGAAAGACCGAAGAGAGAATTGTTTGCGAAGATGGATCGAATATGGACATGGTTGCCAGTATGGACTGGATAGGGGAGGAGAGATGATGAGGAGATTGAATAGCTATGTCAATCTGATGGATGAGATTCTGAATAGGACCAGTATGGATATCCAGCTGTTGAATCTGGAAATGCGTGAGTTATGAAAGGTGCAAATGATATATGAAATGGCGCTTGAGCAGATCAGTGCGGCCTTGAATGGATTGTGTGAAATGACAATGCACTATGAATGTTGCACCTTCATCAGAAACACTACACACGAAGTCCCAGACTATTACCAGGTAATTCAAGATTATCAGGAAAGGTAGCACAGTTGCAGGGCACAGCCAGGAGGATTGCTGCCGAAGGCTGGAATCCGCTCCGGGGTTTGGAGCAATGGGAGAATGGTTTGGTTCTATCTTACGATTCATCTCAAAGATTGGATCCATGATACTTATGATAGTGGTGATCTTGATTATAGGGATACTGATATCTACACAAACACAGAAGATACCACTGATAATTCCACAGGGTGATGTTCCACCCATGTTCCCAGAAACCCCCCCTTTTTCTTTTTCATAAATAGAGTAATGGCTACAAGTGCCAGGAAAAGATCCTGACACTTGAGCCAAGGGGGGAATGAAGTGGAAATAGGCTGGAAGACGGCCGCCATTGTACACAGGCGGCCATCTTGTTCAGAATATTGGTTCACTTGTATATAACTAGACAGGTTTGTAGCTGAGACTAGAATGAGGTATACGTAGAAATTTAGGAATGCGTTTAATTGCTTTTCTGCTAATCTAAAGTCTTATGAAAGATCTTTGCTGTTTCTGGCATGGAGAAGTAGATATTCCAAGGTCGATTGGGCCCGTGAAAAGACGAAGGAGTATAGAAGACCGGGCCCCAGGCCATCTGAATAAACATAGCCGAAAGGGAGGGAGGCACTCCCCGGAGAAAGACAGCACAAACAAATCACAGACTGTCAAACTAACGAGAAGTGTATCAATTTATAGTTATATGTGGAATGTTCTTTGTGTTCGAATTAATGATGGGAGGTATTAACCCACGTGGGGTAGAATAGAGTGTCATAGGGAGGTGGGCTAATGGGGATGTACCTAATTATGTATTTGGGGCATAAAACCTCATGTCTCTGTGTAATCGGGGCTCACTCTAAGCGATTCAATCCTGTGTGAGCACTTGTGTGACGACACAATAAACTCTTGCCTTTCCTGAAGAGACTCGTGTTTGGACAATCCTTGCTTGTGTCTGGTCCGGCGCCGTTAATGAAGTGAACCTGTCTGACTCCGGCTACACTTTGATATGTCCACATGCATTGCTAAAACCTAACTTTCATTCAAAACAAGTAAAAAAATCTCAAGAATACAGAAACCGAAACCAGTGAACATATTGTCTGCAAATACCATTGACTATAGGGGTTATTCAAAGAGAGTCAAACTTGCCACTGAATTGCACCGAACTTTGAATTTCCCTGTATGGTGCAATTTTGTGGTAATTCGGAAATTGAAAACAGCTGGCGATTCGCCAAATGTTGTCAGATTGCCAGCGAAATACGGTGACCTTCGGCAGCAGTGAAATTCCCCATAGAGAAGTAATGTTTTATCTATTCTGAGAATGCCGAACAGCACAGAAAAGTTGGCAAAATGCCCAGATTTGAGGTGGTTTCATTTGACAGATTTAAACAGGCGAATCCCATAGATTTCAATGTAAAAAAAAATCCATGTTTTTATGAAATATTTAGTCAACCGTTTAGGCTAGGGTCAGACGAACGCATTTTTCGCGTCGTCTGTGAAAAAGTGCGTTCGAACGAATGGACGTATTTTTTCACGGAATACGCCTAAGCAGTCATACGATGCGCATTTTCGTCCGTGATTTTGTACGCATCATCAATAAAACACTTTTTGCGTCTGGACGTCATGTTGGCCGGACTTTAGCAGCGTCTGACGTCTCCTAATCACTCACACATGCCGCTAGCGGACGCAGCGCACTCTGTACGTCAGTACTAGCGGTATCACGTTCTCGAAAAAATGCGTTTGTTTGCCGCTTGCGTTGCGCGGCAGCACTTTCGTGCGGCCGTACTTTGTATATTGCCCGTCATTTGCTGCTACTACGGCCGTGATAAAGTGCGCCTAAACGCGCGTTCGCACTGTGTTCGTCTGACCCCAGCCTTATTCGTTTCAGTTGCAGCAAATAGTCTCTTATTTTGTTTTAAATTTTTAGCCATTTTTCAGCAAAATCTTTGATTCAGATTTTTTTTTAAACACTTTTATTCTGTAACAGACCTTTTTATTCTCATTCATAGGACCTTATACATTACTTCCATGCATTTTCATGTACTATTCTTTTTTTTAAAGCAGCTTTTAAAATTTTTTTTTTTTTTTTACTGCTGTTTGGCGGCTGGTCAAAGTTATTCGACAGTCTGTTCGGCAATTTGTCAGCTGTGTCGTGGGTTTGCGTCTATGTTCGGCGGTTTTTCGAATCAATTCACCAGTTTATCCGATCGATTCACCGGTTTATCGGATGCGTTCAGCAGGTCGATTCGGCTCACTCCAGGGACACTGCGGTGAATGCTGTATTCACCACAGGATCGACGAATTGAGGTTGCCGAAGGAGAGAGCACTAAAATTTCCTAGCTAAAGGACAGACACATAGAAAAGACAGGGTTAAGAACAAGCCAGAGTCAGAAACCAGAGAGGGTATTCAGACAGGTCAGGGTTCAGTACAGAAGGTTAAACAAATAAATAATACTGCCAAGAGAGTGGTCAGTAAACAGCAAGGGCAATACACGGTAAAGCAGGAATAGCAAGGGACAATAGCCGGAAGAGTAGTTTAAACAGAGCCAGGGTCAATACACAGGTATACAATACTAATACTGAACAAGAACGCATCTAGATAGGAACAACGACAGGACAATGAGGCAGAGGAACATCTCCGCTTTTGAATGTGGCAGGTGTCACGTCATGAAGCTGCGTATCTTGCCAGGTGTCACGTCATCGGCTGGCGTCTGCGAGAGCTGGCATTATCAATTGGCAGCTGGCCAGCGAGCATGGTGCTGCCAGCCACCGAGATCCAGCCATGACACACTGTACCATGCTTGTTCTATTGGTTTATATTATATGTGCTGAGTCGGGAGATAACCGTAGTGGTGTCTAGCAGTTGTGGATAATTCTGTTACAACTGATCAGAAGGATCTTTAAAGTTTTCCACTACTCTCTTTTCAAATACGCTAATATTTTCATGCATAAATTTGAGGAGGCATATGTTTATCCCCATTCTCTTTTAGGAGGCATGTCAAATATTGGTACAGATATATTGATGACATTTTTGCAGTGTAGGTTGGGATGTGTGAATCCTTATAAGAAATCCATAAAGTGTTAAATTAGTTTAATCTGGATATACAGTTCAACCTGACAGCTGACATCTTGTGACGTCCTCTGCCCCCGCGGCGCTGCCTGGGGGGGTCTGGGCGCCTGGCGGCATCGCTGGCTGGCCGGGTGCCAGGAGCACAAGCTGGCCGATCGATATCTGAAGGGGCGGTGTTTGGCATTATGACACGGAGCCGCCGGCCTTAAATACAGGGTGCGAGTCTTTGCTCGTCGCCCTGACGTGGAGTAAATTTCCCGCATCCCCAGCTGAGTTTGAGTCTGTCTCTGCACACCTTGATTATTGTTGCCGATCGCTTGCCTGTACGAGGACCTTGCTTTATTGATTGACCCGGATTACCCATTGACGATTCTCACACTTAACCCCGTATGTTTGTTTGTGTTTTCATGCCTTTGCTTCACTGCATGTTTTCACTTGGGAGATCTTCCCTTCAGGTTGCTTGCTTCATCAATCTACCGGTCTGCATAACGAGTACTGAGTCTGGGTGCACTATACCATATATGGTCTCTACTGTATATGGGGGTCTGTCTTTCAATGTACTTGATCAATCATAAGTCCTAGTTGCTTGTGTAACGTCTGGTCTAAGTGCAAAGCTAATCACAAGAACTATGATAGTAGGCCTGCCTTGCAGCTTGCGGAATATAACTGTCTTTCAAGTGATCTGTTTAAAACCAAGTCGCAAGCCAATAACCTAACTTGTAGGCCTGCCCTGCAGGTTGCTGTACATAGGGAGTACCTACTCTATACGGTTGAGAGCAAGTATAAGAGTATTTGTTATATATACTTCATGTACCACGACCATTATTGGTAGCGATCTGAAATATATCAAATATCACGCTTTTCTTGAACCAAGTTATGCTCATGTCTTCAGTCACTGTATCTGTTTAAATATAGTTAACGTGCTTTCGCTCAGCAACCTCTTGTTCACGAAACCATTTGGTGCTGAGTGGTATTCAGGGTTTTGTATTACCTCCCTGGCTGGGGATTATAGGTACTACAGTCTGTATTGCTTTGAAACGCTGTATCAGAGAAATCTGTCCATAAAGATCCAAACTACGCTGATCAGGGGTAAGCGCCATAGCGCCCGTTACACCCCTACAAGGTTGACTTTTTGGATACTACCATATCCAAGGGAAATGGTGGGCTAAATGTGGTTTTTATTGTAAAATCCAGCAGCTAAAAAATACCCTGTTGCAGGATGACATTGGATACTCTACTAACTTGTTGAGAGCTCTCCCTCAAAGCTAACTCCATGGGGTCAAACGTATTGTAAATGATCTGTTATAGAGTGATGCTCAACTACAATGGATGGCCAGCGACTTTGTGCAACGGGATAACCAGAGAGATTGTTTGAACAGGTGGTTGACCAACAGAGTTCCAGTCTAAACTCTTACAAGGCTGAATATTTTATGCATCCTAGGACTAATAGGAAATTCAGGATTAAACATGTTTTCACTCGTGAGCTGACCTATGTGGACTATTTGTTAAAATGTCCCTGAGGATTAGTGTTTGTGGGTGAATACACACGAAAACATAGGATTGCTAACCACAAATCAGACATACATATCAAGAAAGTCGATAAACCTGTTCCATTGCACTTTCTCTAGCATGGACACCCTCTGACTTAACTAAAATTACAAGCCATTGACACAGTCCCTTTTCCAACTATAGGGGGCAAAACTTTGGGAATATTTAAAGTGCCCATTGTCATAAGCAAAACAAGTTTTGCCCATTTGACAAGACATCTCTCCTTTATATAGAGCTTTTTTTTTCCGATGACATAAATATTTTAAAAAAGGAGATACTTGCATTCATTCTCCCACGGGACTATTATTATTATCCTTTATTTATATACAACCACAAATTCTGCAGCGCTTTACAAGATCAGTGTACAAGGAGTTAATACATTAGAATACCACACATGGATGATATGGCCTTATTCAGGGGGACCCTGATCCCAAGAAAACTTACAATCTATGAGAAGAACAAGTATTTTGTTAGGTAAATGTATCCATATCGTTAGGTGTCATGCCCAAGGACATTCACTGGTGGTGTCTTCTGAGTGGGATCGGAGTCTACTTTCCATAATTGTATATCAGCAACCTGGTAGTTAGGTCGAACCCGCTTCTCGTAAAGTTGAGACTTGCTTCTCCACAGTTGTATTAGAAGGATGTGCTGACTGGCTTCTCCATGGCCGAAGGGTAGACATTTTACCACTGGACTCCACAGCCGAAATTGTGTGGTAGGCAAGCATGTACCATTAGGTGTCTTGCCCAAGGACACTTACTGGAGAGGTGCTCTGGCTGGGATTCAAACCTGGGACTCCAAAGTTATAAAGCAGTGATGTTACCTCTACTCCATCCAGCTGGTACTGACTATGCCATGTTGCAGGGGTGGGGGGCCACTGCGAGCAGAGAGCTGTCCTACAGGAAGGCCCCCTGTTTAGTCAGTGTGCTGCTCTGGCTGTCACAGCTTGTAAGACAGCACACCGACTGAGTGGGAGGCTGTCCTGTAGGATGTCTCTCTGCTTGCAGTGGCTGCAGGTCACGTGGGAAATTGAGAATCTTTAAAAGCAAATATCTCCCTTTTTCCAACTATATAGATCAGCGGAAAAAAAATGATCTACGTAAAAGGATAGATGCCCTGTCAAATGGGCATGACCTGTTTTGTCCATGAGAGAGGCACTTTACATACATTACATCATTTTATGTTGTACTGTATTTCTATACTGTTGTACTGTAATGTAATGTACAGTATAGTACTGTATTTCCTATCAGATTCAGTACTGTACATTAGCTGTAATACAGTACATTATATGCACAGAAGCATGGCTATTTAGTCAATACAGATCGGTACAGTATCCCATATAACTTGGCCTGTACATTTATGGTGTTTCGTATGACTTGCAATGGTATTCACACATTGTTCAGTTCATATAATGTCCTAGTTCACATAATGTTACATGGATGTTACATGGCGCGTACTTGTGATTGTATTGCGCCAACATGTTATGCACTGTCATACAGGAGTTACAGTAGTTACTCAGTTACTATTTACTATAAATAGTTAGACATAGTTACAATACATACTTAGACATGAAGTAGAGAAGTCCTACCTCCATTTGTGCGGCAATGTTAACGGCTCTGTTGAAATCTGGGCCCTAGTTGAATAAAAAGCCAAACACGAAGCCTTCATGAAGCTGTGATTAGAATTGCCGTGTAAGCTGGCTGGCACAATTAATTCTATTTTGATAAACGGTCAAAATGAACCCGTCCCAAAGCACAACTAGCAGATGTATTACTTATTACTACAGCTTAATAGATTCACTAGTAAAATAAAGGTGGGTTCTAATTGTCTGTGGAGACATAGGTTCGATCCCAGCAAGAGCACCTCTCCGATAAGTGTCCTTGGGCAAGACACCTAACGGTACATACTCGCCACCCAGGACATACTTGAAAACGAGAGAAATCTCAATGTATCCTTCCTCAAAAAAAAAATTGTCCATATCCCTTTGCATGCAAATACGTTTCTGAGAGTTTAATTGTGCTAAATAAATATCTATGTTTATATCCTGTTTCACTGTATCATGTTATTGTATGGGACGTGTTTTGCTATTCCAATATAAAAACTCATGGATGATGAGTGAATTGACCACTAGATGCCAGGCTTCCTTTGCAAAGACGTTTACAAGTTTTTGAGCTACCAGCATTTCAGAAAACATTATGACTAGATGGAAACTTCTGGGTTTGTTTATTAGAACTATTTACATGTTGTATATCATAACTGCATTTTGCATAGACAGTTTTCATACAACATTCCTATAAACAAACACATTTGTGGCACAATTAAAATTTTGTTAAATATTTTTAATCTTTTAAGCAAATTATTATGACTAACTGATGATACTTGATTGACATATTGCGAAATCACTTCACTTAGTGACTGTGATATTTGATATCATTGTGTCCATTTTGTTGGTTTAAACTGGATATAGACGCCCCTGAATACATCTCACTTATATATTTATAAAGTATTTTGCCAGGAAGGATACATTGAGATTTCTCTCATTTTCAAGTATGTCCTGGGTTCAAGAACATTGAATTTTTACAGTAGGTACAGAAATACAAAGTAATAAAATGCAAGATATTAAAAACAAAACACAAATATACAGATTAACAGAAAATAAATATGTAAGAAAAATACTCACTATGTTACATGTTTACAGGTGCATTCTGTATCTTGGTATGTTAATAGAGATCTCTTAAGTGACTTTAGACTGGGCAAGATTTGATGGCATCTGGGGTTATTCCTTATGTGTCGTGCTCTGTAGGAAAAAGAGGATCGGGCCACTTTCTTTTTGTATTGTATTGCAAGTAAGGTGCTGGTCCTGGATCGGAGGTTATAGGATGAGGGAACTGCTCAGGGAAGCAGTCTATTCAGGTAGGGTGGTAGCTTCCCAGAAAAGCTCTTAAACACCAGGGTAGAAAGGTGAAGGGTGCGTCTAGATTCCAGCGACGACCAGTTTAGCACTTTTAGCACGTCGCAGTCGTGAGTCATGTAGTTACATTGTAGCACATAGTGGCAGAATGAGTTATACAGTGTAGTAAGTTTATGAAGGTGCGTTTGCGGGGCAGCTGCATACACTATATCTCCGTATTCAATAGCCGGCATAAGCATTTGTTGTACAGTCTGCTTTCTTACCGCGGGGCTCAGGCAGGATTTGTTTCTGTACAGGGCACCTAGTTTGTGGTAAAGTTTAGATGAGAGTTTTTCGATGTGGTGGCCAAAGGATAAATTTGGGTCTAACCACATACCTAGATATTTGAGTGAACTGACTGTGGTCAGCGTGCCATTTGATTTTGTCCTGACACATAGATGGGGTGTTTGCAATTTATGTAGTTTAGGTGCTGTTCCAAAGAGCATCGTAACAGTTTTGTCAGTATTTAGAAAAAGTTTGTTATCTGCGATCCACTTTTCTACCTGTATAGTCCACCCTTCTCATGTCGCTCTGCCAATGATTTACTATTATTATCTCCTCATAAATACACCCCTCAATCTCACCTTCATGACTTTTTCTGAGCTTCCCCTACTTATGGAACGGCCTCCCTTTACACAATTGACCGTCCATGCCTCCAGTCTTTAGAAACAGCCTTTAAAAAGGCATTTTTTTTTTAGAGAAGTCGATCAGTGCCCCCAATATACTCCCTTATTGCACCCATCATGATCTATTTCTCACACAGCCCCCCTACATCCCATTATTTCATGGTCTCCGCACTCTAATTTACCTTCTCATTTATGTTTCCTTCCACTGCTCTTAGTGTAAGCTCACTTGAGCAGGGTTCTCTTTCCCTACCATTCTCTGTGGTTCAAACTTATTTATTCATTTTGTGTTTGGTATTTTTCTACCCATTGTACAGAGCTATGGAATATGTTGGCACTTATTTATAAATATTTGTAATTATGCCTTGAGATGTATGGCCACATTACCACTTGCAGGTTTATCAATAGAGGGCAGTATCGTGTGGGTAAGTCACAAGGCACTTAGCAAATCACCACATGATGCAATGAACAGTTGTGTATTGAAAGTACGTAACAGGCGTTGTTTTGATAATGTTTAGAATATGACTAAATGAGAAAGCAACTAATGCTCAAAACATGGTTTCCAAGAGTTAATTAGAGACAACACAGACTGGAGATTGTAGCCGAGGGGAGAGACATATTAATGGCTGCCCTGGACAGTTACGTTAACTGGTGAAGCAAAACTGTTGATTATCCTAGGCCAGGGCTGGTGAACCATGGCACCCCCAGATGTTTCAGAACTGCATGTCCCATGATGTTCCACCAGCATTAAGGATGACTGAGCATATACTACATGAAGTTCAGAATCATCTTCGTTTCCAAGGTTCGTTATCACTTGCCTAGGCTAAAGAAATCCCTAATAATGTTAATTCGAGCAGCAAATGTGTTTTTTGTTTTCAGTCTTATTACTGGCCTTATCATTTTGGAAATCGTCTGTGGCTGAATTTGTTCACTTGAAGCATTTGATATTTCGAAAAAAACATAGGTTAAAACTCACTGAATTTCTTTCTCTCAAAATAACAGTAGTTGTAATTAAAATAGGCCCTTAGATAGGATTTCACTTACTTATTTCATGTTATGTCTCTTATTATCTCCTTCAATAATGGTGACTCAGGAAATACTAGTCTTACCTGCAAAAGAAAGAAAGAACGGAAACTAAAGGGGATAGAAAGGTTTCTAGTCTTATAACTATACAAAACTACAGATTGAAAAGAGCTCTGTGTCTAAGGGGGTTATTCAGAGAGCACCGAAATGTCAGCGACATTTCGGTGCTCTCTCGTTCCTCACACTCCCCTGCACTTCGGGGAATCAAAGTTCCCCACCCTGCGGTGAATTCAGCATTCACCGCAGGGTCTCCGCCGTGCAGGGAAAACCCTCCGCACACCTGCCGAAATCCCACCGAAAACCCGCCGGAACCACCGCAAAAAACACGCCAATCACGTCGGAAAAAGCCGACGAGCCGACATTCACAGCACAGACCAGCCTCCGGAAAAAGCCGACAAGCTGACGAACGGGATAAAAAAAACAATACGACTGAAAGTGTCAAAATTGAAACGCTGGTCGCAAAATAACTACTGAACGAAAATGCCTGGAATTTACATATAAGATCCAATGAATGATAATAAAAAGGGCTGTTACAGAAAAAAGAATGCTTTTAAAAAAAAAGTTTTGCCGAACAAATCCCGAAAAATGCCTAAAAGATCCTAAAAAAAAATCAAGAAATAAATAAACTTTTTAATGCAGATTAAAATATTAAATGGTTTATTAGACATTGAATTAATACGGGAATATATTTTATCATTGAAGCCTATGGGATTCGCCTAAATAGACCTGCCGATTGAAAACACCGAACAGCAGGGCACTTTGGCAACTTTTCAATACTGTTCGGTGTTCTCTGAATAGATTAACCATTACTTCTCTAGGGGCGATTTAACTGCCTTCGATCAGGCACCGTTCTTGCTGGCAGTTTGCCAAAATTTGGCAAACTGCCTGCTCTCTGAATAGCTGCATGGCCCTGAAATAGCACCGTATGGGGAAATTCCCTGTTCGGTGACATTTCGGGGCCATATTGGCTCTCTCTGAATAACCCCTTTAGTTTCTGACTTCCTTATCTTGTTTCCAGCATGGTTTTCACTTTACATCGATAGGTTAAATTAAATGTTTCTTCATTAAATTTTCCAGACACTTCCGATAGCAATCTACTGAAATGCTTCATTTTATTCATTTCCATATTAACTTACATTATTGTCCAAACAAATTCCTGAGAATTATTTTATTTTTATTTCATGGACTCCCGTCCCTTGTTTATGTTTTAACAGTGTTTATTTAATAGCTAATGTAACTACTTAGAGTCTTTTGAACTATAGCAAAAGCGGTCCATGAGCTTATTTTGAATGCTGTGCTTGCATATTACAATGTCATGACAAGCTCCTTTACTCCTGAGCTTCTGAAGTAACTTCCATCATATCCATTGAACTGTTGAACTTGTAACTTTGAAAGTCAGTTGAGGTACACTGTTTCTTTTTCAATACGGCTCTTAGCTTTTTGAAGTCACCGACTATTGTTAGACATTGCTATTGTGTGAGCAGTTAATGCATAATATGATATGCAAATGGCATCTATATGATGTGTCCTGCTGTTAATGCAAAGCAATGGACAACTTTTGCATTAATGTGGTGTGAGCACACAGCACACGTGGCATGACTCAACATATATATATACTATTAAATAACAAAATAAAGAGGGGAAACTGTGTTCTTTTAGGGTAACTGTGTATATTCAATCCCTTTCATCTTCAGCCCCGTATGATCGACTTTGAAGTTTTCTGCTTTAAAATATATTTTGTAAGTGCCTTAGGGAAAGTCGAGTTTTCTTTGTATATAGAATAGGCTTAATAAAATTTGCGTAAAAATAGCGCAACAAAACTAATAATTACAATACATAATGTAATTACTGTGATGTGCAGTGCACATGCAAGTGCATATAAAGAGCAAAAATAGTATACTCATATAGATACTTATGCAAATACAAGAGAATAGTCCTTCCGAAATGCTTTCCTTGGTAGAATATTACGAGGATCTCAGAAAGAAAAACAGAGAGAACAGAAAAAACACCTATAGTGCAGTATTGTTGTAAATGTGCTTGGGACGGTAAATAGTGTACAAGATGCTTTGTACTACACACACACATGGTGTAGAGCCTAAAAAAACAGATCTGGTTTTGCGCATCGGGTCAGCAATTGGCCCTTTTGAGCAGTGTCCACGTTGTCCTCAGAGTAACAGAGATGAAGACGGCGCTCCCGAGAACCTTAAAAATAGTAAAGTAGAGACAGTGATCCCATAGGATAACCTGTGATTGCACTGCAGATATGAGCGAGAGGAAATGCACTCACCAATGATGGAGGACAACATGGACACCTCTCAAAAGGGCTTTAGTCGCCCTATAGCTGACCGGATGCGGCATAACCAGAGCCATTTTTTTAGGCTCTACACCATGTAGTAGCAGATTGACACTGAAATACGGTGCAGTTTGCCACAATTCGGCGATCTTCTACGGCAGTGGAATTGTCCCATACAGAAGTAATGGTTAATCTATTCAGAGAATGCCGAACTGCACAGAAGTGTCAGGGAAATGACCTGAATTTTGGTGGCTCAGTTCGACAGGTTTAAACAGGTGAATCCAATAGTATTTAATGTAAAAAAAGTATTTTATCTTTTTTTATTATTATTATTCAACCGTTTATTCTTTTCATTTTCAGCAACCCATCTATTTATTTATTGGAATTTTTTTGGATTCTTTAGGCAAAATATTTTATTCCCTTTCTTTTTTTTATGGCACTTTTTTGTTTACTCTGCAACAAACCTTTTTATTGTTATTGTAGGACCTTTTTGTTATTTCAACACATTTTCATGCAATTTTATTGTATTAAACACCTTTTAAAGAATAACATAGTTCTGTTTTTTTTTCCTGCAGTTTGGCGGTGGTCGGCGGTCAGTTCGGCGCTCATCGGTTGTCAGTTCTGCGGTCAGTTCGATGGCGGTCTTCGGCGGCTTCACGATCTGCACACTTCGGGGAAAAGTGAATTCACAGCAGGGTCGGTGAACTGGAATCGCTGAAGCGCACTCAAGTGTGCCGAACGAGAAAGCACTGAATTTTCGGTGCTTCCAGAATAACCCTCCAAGTAGGCAGGAACAGGTATGCTGGGTCACAGTAATGACATCACCATCACATCAGCCATAGGAGCTCATGAGAATGATGCACATGAATCAATAAGTGGCGTCTTCTGCATCAAACGAGGATCTACTTGCTCCACTTGCTGTGCAAGGCAGCCACGAGAGTGATCATGATCAACAGCCAATCAACGTAAGAACGCCACCGCACCCCAAAGTCAGAGGGGATCAGCCACCGAAGCATATAATGCAAAATTGATAGGACGTATTAGTAACCAAAGGCGAAACTCATGACATTCACCTGTCCCTAAAAGGCTAAATAGATTCAGACATCACCCTACCGAGTCACATCACATGACAATTTAAAAGTA
This sequence comes from Leptobrachium leishanense, assembly GCA_009667805.1. Classification (NCBI taxonomy): domain Eukaryota; kingdom Metazoa; phylum Chordata; class Amphibia; order Anura; family Megophryidae; genus Leptobrachium; species Leptobrachium leishanense. Next base: position 384,884,383 of record CM019063.1, on the reverse strand, counting down.
TATAGGACTCGACACGTGTTTCGCCGGTACTAGACCGGCTTCATCGGGAGTCTACACGAATAAAGCCGCGGCACTGCTAGTTTGCAGAAATCAATTTTCTCCAGTACAAGGTAGCCAGGCTCAATGAATACTTTATATTGTTTCCATATTCTGGCAGTATATTACCTTGCAATATTAATCTGCTGCTCCCTGTGTTTCTATCTGCAATTAGCAATCTACACATTGTACGCCTATATATAGGTTCTTAGCAGCAATTTGGGAAATTGCCAAACTCAATTGCGCCATCTTTTTTCTGCCAATGCTGCACTCCAAAGCAGTATCTAGCCATTGACAATTTTCTGCCTCGATACCCAATTGTATATTTGGTAACCTTTCGTGGCTAATATATATCCACCAATCTGTACCCTAGGGCTGCCATTTGGCAATTATATATGTACCTTCACCGCGCCGTCTCTCATCGCGTTTGTGTTTATGTTTCTTAATTATTGTCGGTTCAACTGTGTGATACATTGTAATTAATAAAAGTTATGTTTTAAGTTAGCACTCCCTTGCTCCTTTGAGGGTTTATCCCTCTTTTCTTTTTTCCATAATACTTATCAGGTTTAATCCTACGTGGGAGTGTCCATGCCCGGAGTGAACTGTTACTTTGGGGTGGGGTGATTGTTTACCTGCCTTGTGGGGGTTTCTTGTTTTTCCCATGATTAGTCTATATTATTGAATAGAAAATAATTTTGTGCCAAATTGCATTTATTACCCATTGCACTATGTTATGGCTTCAAGAACATGTTCCTGAATGCTGTAAGACACTTATAAATGGATTTGCGATGCACTTTAGATTCAATCTCAGTAGCTCGGACAGTTTGAGTGGCAGCAAGGAGCAGAAGAGGTTCTTACGGGACTGTCTTCCACTCACTCCTGGCAAATGAATGACTGATTTGTTAGTGAACCAATGTCAAAGGAGTTGGCTCAATCACATAGAGCTCTGCTAAGGCCCTCATTGTGTGAAACCCACAGATTAGTAACATGGCAGTGCCCAGCCCTGGAACCAGGCAAGTAGCCGTTAGTGATGTCAGGAAATCAATGCAATATAAATAACTTTTGATTTACACTCTTTGTCCCAAGTCTAACGTCATTAGTTTATTTTTATACGCCAGTCAGAATCAGGGCCGGATTTGTATCTCAGGAGCCTGTAGGCACAGAAATCTGGAGTGCCACCCCCCCCAAAAAGTAGCAAAGATACTTTTTAAAAAAAAAATTGTAGGTGGAATCAAATAACTAAATAACATTTTTGAAAAATAGAATAACAGTTTCTCGCTGCACTCACATCAAAAGAAGGGGCATTTTCTGTTGCCGCAAAGTGAAGCAAAATGAATCTGAATGTAGGGCTCATGTTAAAAAGAAAAAAATAATAAGGAATTAGTGAAGCGCACATACTGTATATCCCCACATCCAAATAGTTAGATGCAAAGCTTACACTCAGTCTCGTATTGATGGTTATGGTAGATATTATTATTTTTTATTTATATTCAAAAAGAAAAAAATAATAAGGAATTAGTGAAGCGCACATACTGTATATCCCCACATCCAAATAGATAGATGCAAAGCTTACACTCAGTCTCGTATTGATGGTTATGGTAGATATTATTATTTTCTATTTATATTCAAATGACGTCAGTCAATAAATCAAAGTCTTATGGAACTTCTGTGTTCTGCTGGATTGCTTCTTTCGGAGCTCTCATCAGCCTTCAGGTCCTTGTTGGATCTCTTGTGGCTCAAAAAATACAAAGGGACAATACCCTAGTGCAGATGGCATAAACAATGAGCAATATACATGAAGTGATGAACATATCGCACTCACCCCCTTAGAGCCAATATTCCGGGTCTGGTTGTATCCACGTAACGGTTTGATTATATGGCCAAACCTGAAAAACGCCCTTCTCGATAGGGAGAATACCTGGTTCCTGCAAGGATATTCCAGAGTAATAGTGGAGTAAAAAAGCTTTTTATTGCAAAGTAAAATATCATATATAGAAAATGGCCAAACACGTTTCGCGCCAAATCGGCAATTCCTCAGTGGCAATAAAACAATAAAATACAATTAGGAACATTCTTCCGGTTCTCTATATATAGTAATAGTCCGCAGTGCGTTAATTACCAGGGTGGAACCCGCCCGGCATCTTTACCCTCCTCCTGCATAAAGGTTCCGTTGCTTCCCGAAGTCGTCTACGCTTCCAAGACGGGACTCCACGTGATATGTAATTTCCCGTCGCCTTGTGCTGACCTCACAATGGAGTGATGTCAGGCAGTGGTTCTTCCTCGAAATGCCGGAAGTAGTGATTCTTTCATTTTCTATTCATTGCCACTTTGCCACCTGGCTTTCTCACTTCCTGTCTTCTAATCTTCCATGCCTAATTCTCGGGGACTTCAACATTCCCATTGATGATCCTTCTGCCCCTGCTGCCTCCAAACTTCTTTCACTCACGTCCTCCCTTGGACTCACGCAATCCTCTCTCCTCCCTACCCACCGCGATGGTCACGCTATCGACCTTGTCTTTTCCAACCTCTGCTCCATTTCTGAGTTCACCTGTCGCCCTTTCCCCATCTCTGACCACCACCTTCTCTCTTTCAACCTATCTGGACTTCCTAAACACCCTGCTCCCCCACCCCGCACACACACTCGCAGAAATCTACATGCCGTGGATCCCCATCAATTCTCCAATCTACTTCACCACCTCCCTCACACCTCATCCTTCACCTGCCCTGATGCTGCCACTAATCACTACAACACTACGCTTATCTCTGCTCTAGACACTCTTGCTCCTCTTCGACTCTGTAAGGCCCCACTCCGCCAGCTTCAGCCCTGGCACACCCTCCAGACACGCTACCTGCAAAGATGCTCCCGCACTGCTGAGCGTGCCTGGAGGAAATCCCGCTCTGAAGCTGATTTTGTTCACTTGAAGATTATTCTCCGGTCATACACCTCTGCCCTCCACCTGGCCAAACAATCCTTCTACTCATCTCTTATATCTACGCTGTCCTCTAACCCTAAACGGCTCTGGTCCACCTTCAACACCCTCCTCCACCCACCCGCACCTCCCCCCTCAGCTGCCTTCAACGCTCAAGACCTGGCAGATTTCTTCCTTAGTAAAACTCTAACTATCAGAAGCGACATCCCAACACAAGATAGTTATCTGCCACCTCCACTCCCAGAGGTCCCCTCTGCCACCATCTGCTGCTTCCTCCCAACCACTGAGGAGGAAGTCCATTCCTTATTGTCCTCCTCACATCTCACCACGTGCCCGCTCGACCCCATTCCCTCACATCTAATTCCTCCCCTCTCCTCCTCCCTCACCCCTGCTCTCACACACATCTTCAACCTATCTCTCTCCACTGGCTCCTTCCCATCCGCCTTCAAACATGCACTAGTTACCCCTTTACTAAAGAAACCATCCCTCGATCCCAACTCTCCATCCAACTACTGCCCTGTATCCCTGCTTCCCTTTACCTCTAAGCTCTTAGAAAAACTAGTCTTCAACCGCCTCTCCCTCTTCCTGTCCTCCAATTCCCTACTTGACCCCCTGCAATCTGGCTTCCGTCCCCTACACTCAACTGAAACTGCCCTCACCAAAGTCACCAACGACCTCCTAACTGCTAAAAAACACGGCCACTATTCTATTCTCATCCTGCTTGACCTCTCAGCTGCTTTTGACACCAGTTGACCACCCCCACCTTCTGCAGACCCTCAGCTCTCTTGGTCTCTGTGACACTGCACTTGCTTGGGTTGACTCCTATTTATCCAACAGGTCCTTCTCTGTGTCCTTTGATGGTAACTCTTCCTCTTCATTGCCTTTATCTGTTGGTGTACCTCAAGGCTCTGTCCTTGGTCCTCTGCTCTTTTCCATCTACACCTCCTCCCTGGGCAAAATCATCAACAGCTTTGGCTTTAATTACCACCTCTACGCTGATGACACTCAGATCTACCTCTCTACCCCTGATCTCTCTCCCACTGTCCTTTCAAAAGTCAGTGGCTGTTTATCTGGCATCTCCTCCTGGATGGCCTCGCACCACCTAAAGATCAACATGTCCAAGACTGAGCTCCTACTTATTCCTCCCTCTAATGCCTCCCCACCTCCTGACTTCTCTATCACGGTGGAGGGTATCACCATCTCCCCATCAAACCAAGTTCGCTGTCTTGGAGTTACACTTGACTCTGCTCTTTCCTTCATCCCCCACATCCAGTCTCTTTCCTCCTCCTGCCGCTACCAATTGCGTAATATTTCCAGAATTCGGCCATTTCTTACCGCTGTCACCACAAAACAACTCATACACGCCCTGGTAATCTCCCGACTCGACTATTGCAATAATCTCTTATCTGGCCTCCCTCTGTCCCGCCTCTCCCCCCTACAATCCATCCTGAACGCCTCCACCAGGCTAATCCACCTCACCCGCCGCTCTGTCTCTGCCGCTCCCCTCTGCGAGTCCCTTCACTGGCTCCCCATCCACTGCAGAATTAAGTTCAAAATCCTTATCCTTACCTACAAAAGACCTCACTAACTCAGCTCCCCACTACCTGTCCTCACTAATCACCAAATACACCCCAGCCCGCTCCCTAAGGTCAAACAGCGACCTGCGCCTAGCTTCTCCCCGCATCACCTCTTCCCATGATAGACTGCAGGACTTCACACGCGCAGCCCCCATTCTCTGGAACGCTATCCCTTGTACGGTCAGACTTTCCCCTAATTTCTCTTCCTTCAAACGCTCCCTTAAAACATTCCTATTTAGGGAAGCCTACCACCCAACTCACTGACGCAACCATCAATCACTCTCACCTTGTCGTCCTCTCCTCCTGTTTCCAACCCCAACCCTCCCAGATTGTGAGTTCCTACGGGAATAGGGCCTCATCCCCTCTTGTACTGTTTGTCAAATGTTGTTCAATGTATTGTAACCCGTCTATACTGTGCCTATTGTACAGCGCTGCGGAATATGATGGCGCTTTATAAATAAAGAATAATAATAATAATAATAATAATTGCGGTTCAATCGTAATAGTTCAATACATGGATAAAAAGTTACATATATATTAGCGTGCCATTATTAAAAAAAGCACTGTGATAAACACCAACCTCAATTGTATGCACATCCATCGTTAAATGCGCTTGAGGTTGCTTTAAAGTAAAATAATCATCGTATACAATAATTGATGTTATAGTACGATAGTGTAGATAAAATCTAAAATGTAATTCCTCATAGAAAATCAGTTTTTCCTAAAAAGTGATATATAGAGTTCTATATATTCACATGGAAATATCCAATGTCTAATAAACATTATTATGGACGCCAACCTTAAATATATACACATCCATCTTTCAATAGACTTTTGGCGGCCACAAACTCCCAAAGATAATCATGTGTACAGTTGTAGTTATTTCAATACCATAATGTACAAATGTCTAAAAATTAGTTTTTCATAAAAAATGGCATATCTCAAAATCTATATTCAACCCCCTAGGGGCCAAGGTTTCTAGATTAAAAATTGTTGTCATTTCCTCTTGATTTAATTTTTTAATAAAGTCTTCCCCTCTCCAATTTCTAGTGATTTGTTTTAAACCAAAAAAAATCAATCCTTTAGCGGAACATTCATGATGGTCTTTAAAGTGGGCTGATACAGAATGTGCTTTAAAACCTTTACATATATTCCTTATATGCTCCATTATCCTAACGTGAAGTGATCTAATCGTGCATCCTATATAGATCATATTACAGGGGCAAATAATGGCATTTATCACATTTTGGAATTACATGTAAGAATACCTATAATTATATATTCTTTTTTAAGGGGAAATGCATCTATACATCTCTTCTTTAGTCCTGAACTTCTGCAAGCCATACAGACCCCACAACCATAAAAACCTTCTTTTAAGTTAAACATGTTTTTCTTGGCTGGATCTCTGTGACTTTTTATTAATGATTGTTTAAGATTTTTTTGCCCCTCTATTAATAATTTTTGGTTTGTCACCTAGAATCTCATTTAGGGATTTGTCCTGTTTCAGGATACAGCAATGCTTCTTGATTATCTTATTAACAGGACCTGTTTGACTTTTAGGTACACTTTCTAGCCACATTTTAGAGTGGCAGCTACTGTAATCGATGAAACTATTTACATCCGTTGGTTTAAAATGTGTACGAGATTTGATCTTATGTGCCTCTATATAGATAGTAAGATCTAAATAATTAATGTCGCTCATACTGTAGTTAATATCCAAGGCTATACCCCAATCATTCCTATTAAGATGGTCATAAAAATCCATGAGGCTTCTAACGTCGCCTCTCCATATAAAGAAAAGGTCGTCAATATATTGCTTGTAGAGCACCAGGTGACGTGCCCAGCCATGCGACCCCAGCACAAATTGAGATTCCAAATATGCCATAAATAGGTTCGCATAACTGGGCGCGAACCTGATGCCCATAGCTTTACCTGTTTGTTGGCTATAGAAGTAGTCTTAATAATGAAAAAAATTATTGCTAAGTATAAATTGAATACCAAATACGTATCTGGTCAGCGCGAATATACGCTAGGGGACTCGGACGGTTTCTCCAATGACGTCTCCAGTAATATTGAATAATGGGTTATACAAAAGAGAGAAACGAGATCTGGGTACAGTAGAACAATAATTGTGTAAAAATTTACAGTATTTGTGTGGTTAATAAACTCACAAACAGAGAGCCTAAACACCAGCTCTGAGTGGATGATCGCCTTTGGGTTGTTAATCTGGGATATCTTCACAGGTAACCCACTCCTTGGCTATAGAAAATCTTCACCATATTCATTGGGCAATAAGGAGAGAAAACAGAAACAGGATTCTGTGTGTATCTGATGCCAAAATGTTGCAATGAATAACGTAACAATTGGAAACTCACACTTGCTGGAGCTATTCCGAGCTCGAAACGGAAGGCATATGGGTTTCGTTGGTCAAACCCAATAAATACCAAGCATGCAGGAATTGGTTCTCTTTAAAATTTATTTAAATGAATAAAGCAAAATAAAAGCTAGACTCTGGTCCAGGATGCATTTTGCCGCACAACACGTGGCTTCATCAGCTGGTCTTTAAGAATTGAACTACCTTGCATGCTTATATACATAACAGATTAAAAGAATTAAGGATAATTGTTCCCACATGTGCTTCATTGGTGGTCAGCGTGCATTCACAGCCTCTTTCTGAAGTGTCTTCGTATGCTTCACAGTGGGCGCCATCATTATTGAATACCCTCTATGATAAATTATATCTGAGCTGGATGGTATTTTAGGGACTTGCGTAGAAATGTGTCTACTGCTTCACATCCTTTATGGTGTGGGATTATAGTATGTAAAGAACGGACATTGCATGTGACCAGCAAGAAATTGGATTCCCAAGAGATTTTATCAAGGATACGTATAAGACGAATACCATCTTTCAAGTATGATGGTGTTTCTTGAACCACAGGTTGTAATAAAACATCAATATATTGGGACAATCTGCTGGTAAGGGAATTGTCACAGTGTACCAGGCCTGGCATGAATGCAGAAGGGTGTGAGCCTACTGTGCAGTGAAAACACGAACCAGGACTTATAAAACACCAAGATATTTATTCTAAGCAATGCTAAATGTAACGACAGACAATAACAGAATGTAAACCAACATCAGGGATCCAGAACAAAAAGCACCGTATGCAATAAACGGAATGAACACAATATATATATAAATATATCCAGGAAACAATATAACTATGAACAGGCAGTGAATGAACAGAACTAAGCAGGGGGTAATACTACGAATAAACCTGAAAACAGAAGTCCTACAGAATACTAGGTATACAGACAGGAGATCCAGGAATCAGAAATGCACACAACCAGGACTGAAGTGAATGAGGCAGCACCCTTCCTAGGGTGTTGCCTGTTCTTAAACACAGTTCAAATTAAGTGCAAGAGAGTTCAGATGTGGCTCCAGGGCTAGAGGTCCTGAATCAATGAAAGTCCAGGAACCAGCATCTTCAATGCATGACATGGCAATGTTCATAATACCAGAGGGGGCGCCAGGCGCACAGAATGTCCAAACCGTCACAGGAATCTATCCCTGAAATAATGGGACGTCCCGGAGGATTATTGACATCTTTGTGGATTTTGGGGAGGAGATAAAACACTGGCATTTTTGGGTGTGATATATTTAAATAGTTATATTCCTGAGCATTCAAAATACCTTGGATCGATGCCTTGATCTAACAGGGACTTGAATTTTGCTTGAATCAAGATAGTTGGATTACTCTCCAGTTTTTTGTATGTACTTTCATCTCCCAATAGACGAAGGGCTTCTTGGTTATAATATTCATGAGTAAGTAGGACTACCCCCTCTTGTCTGCAGGTTTAATCACTATACTCTGATCACTTTTTAAATTCTTGATGGCCTGAATTTCTGCTTTATTTAAATTATATTTGATTTTTTGGTTATGGATTTTTTCTATATCCGCCATCACCAGACGTTCAAACACTTTCATTTCAGGAGAGATGAACACTTTAGGAAAAAAGTAGATCTTTCTTTTAGCCCCGTGTGTATGTATTGTTCCTGTTGTGTTGCCCTTTCTATTGGGTTCTTTAGGAAGAATTTTTTGAGGCACAATTTTGGCTGGAATTTTTGTAGATCTAAAAATATATCCAATTTATTAAGCTTAACTTTCGGGGCTAAGTTAAGACCTTTATTTAGTACACTTATTTCTTCCTTATTTAGAATTTTCGATGTTAAATTAAAGATACCTTTAGGGACTATCTCCTTTCTTTTCTTGTTGGTCCTTCCTCCTCTGATTCCCCTTCTGTTTTTTCTAAGGACCGTTTTCCTAATGGTTGGTGCACAATTTGAATGTCGGGTTCTAAAGGGAGCCCCTTTGTTCTTATTAATGGTGCTCGCTTGAAGTGGTCCTTTTGAAAAACCTCTTCGTCCTGTTCATTCCTCAAGGGTTCAAATTTGTTGAAAGTGGGTAGATCTCTATCAGGAGACCTATGTTTGTTCCATTTCGATACCCATTGATAATAAGGTCGAGGTCTCTGTGCATGTACGCAACATATGCCATTATTTGCCCCTGTAATATGATCTATATAGGACGCACGATTAGATCACTTCACGTTAGGATAATGGAGCATATAAGGAATATACGTAAAGGCTTTGAAGCACATTCTGTATCAGCCCACTTTAAAGACCATCATGAATGTTACGCTAAAGGATTGATTTTTTTAGGTTTAAAACAAATCACTAGAATTTGGAGAGCAGAAGTGTTACATCCTCAGCCCCTGCTGTGCTTCTTGGGGGGCCTGGGCAAGGGTCGGTGCCAAGGGCTGGTTGTTTGCCAGCACCTTGTACTGGCCAAGCAGCCTCTGAGGGGGTGGGGCCTGGCATGGTTACGAGGAGCCGCCGGGTTTAAAACAGGACGCGAGGAGTTGCCTCGTCGCCCTGTCATGGAGTTCTGTTCCCGCATCGCTACTGATCCTGTGTATCGCTTTATTGTTGCCAACCCGTTTCTGGAATACGATCCCTGCTCCTGCTTTTTGACCCGGCTTGTTTTGACCATTCTTATTGCTGCTCGATTACGATCGCCTGTGTGGTGCTTTGGTGGTGTAACCCCATGTTTGCCGCTGGGCTGTTTACACGTTACTGGGGTGTTGTCCCTTCTCGTTTGTGGGTATCGTCTGTGGCCGCATTAGGTTCCTATACCCAACCCAGGGCTCATGTTTCCTTGCCACACAGTTCTGTAACAACTGCGATCGAAAGGTACTGTTTGTCTGCAGCTCATGTTCAGTGTGCACTTCTCACTAAATATACTCGATGCTGTACCAAGGATAGACCCCGATGTGTATGTATTGCCTCTGAATATCATACAGTGCCGTTGACCTGTTCCAGATTATCAGAAAACGTTAAAGCAGCACATTTCCTGACTGCCCTGCAGTCTGCGCATTTCACCAACTGTCTGACATATCTTTTTGTTTCTGAACGTGCTCTAAGTTGTCTATCGGTCTCGAAACCTTTAGTGCTTAGTAGGGATGAGCCGAACACCCCCGAGTTCAGTTCACATTCGAACTCGAACTATTCAAAAGTTCGAATTCGAACACGAAACTCGAACACGAACTCAATACCAGTCAATGGGACTCAAAGTTCGATTTTTAGAGTGCCCTCCAAGAGGGCATATATGCTAGATATTTGCCATAAAAGGTGTATGGGGGTCCGGGTAGTGCCCTGGGGGACAGGAAACAAGGATAAAAAAATGTTTTTAAAGGGACAGTGAGTTTTCCATGAAATAAGGGTTAAAAATAAAAACGAAAAATTCCTTCAAATATCGTGCTTAGGAGGTCTCCATAACCTGCCCGTGAAGTGGCGGATTTCTAGGATGTATAGAAACATTTAAAAACAAAAAAATTACATTTCAAATGACGGTAAATTCTTTTTCTTTAATCTATTCATAAACAACTGCTTTGGGCGGCAGCCTGTAAGAAAAGAAATTTTAGGATGCGCAGAAAAAGTTTAGTGATTTTTTTGGCTAAATTATGGTGAAACTTATGCAGGCTTTGGATGAAAGTAACAATAGGTGCTTTAAAATTGGGCCTTTAGCGTCGGCAACAGTGCCGTCACACAGTAACCCCTCTGAGGATATGAATCTGGTACAGGCGTCAGTGGCAGTGCACCCAAATATTGTGCTTTTGGTACCAGGCCAGCAAGTGCATTCATACAGTAACCCCTCTGTGGTATTGTGGAAGAGTGCAGAGGTGGACCATGCGGTTCTATATTAAAAAGATATGAATCTGGTAAAGGCGTCAGTGCACCCAGATATTGTGCTTTTGGTGCCAGGCCAGCAAGTGCATCCATACAGTACCCTCTGTAGTATTGTGGAAATGCAGGGGTGGACCATGCGGTCCAATATTAAAAAGATATGAATCTGATAAAGGCGTCAGTGCACCCAGATATTGTGCTTTTGGTGCCAGGCCAGCAAGTGCATCCATACAGTAACCCCTCTGTAGTATTGTGGAAGAGTGCAGGGGTGGACCATGCGGTCCTATATTAAAAAGATATGAATCTGGTAAAGGCGTCAGTGCACCCAGATATTGTGCTTTTGGTGCCAGGCCAGCAAGTGCATTCATACAGTAACCCCTCTGTAGTATTGTGGAAGAGTGCAAGGGTGGACCATGCGGTTCAAAAAATTAAAATGATATAAATGTGGCACAGCCGTCAGTGCAGCCAAATATGGTGCCTTTCATGGCAGCAAGTGCCTTCACACCGTAACCCTTTTGTGGTATTGTGGAAGATTGCAGGGTTGGACCCTGCGGTTCAAAAAATTAAAATGATATAAATGTGGCACAGGCTTCAGTGCAGCCAAATATTGTGCCTTTCATGGCAGCAAGTGCCTTCACACCGTTGGGTTGTGGTATTGTGGAAGAGTTCAATGCTGGAGGTTTTGTGAATGCAGAAGACATCCCCGATCTATTCCGTAACTTCAGCATCAGGGGATTGATAGCTGCTGATCCAGGACTGATTCATTTTTATAAATGTCAGCTGGTCTACAGAGTCGGTGGACAGACGCACTCTTTTGTCTGTGACAAAACCTCCAGCAGCACTGAACGTCCTTTCAGAAAGCACGCTGGATGAAGGGCAACCTAGTAGCTGCATAGCATATTGGCTAAATTCTGGCCAGTGATCCAATCTCAACACCCAGTAAGCCAGTGGATCATCTGCTGGAAAGGTATCCAGGTCTGCCCTTGCCCCTAGGTAGCCCTGCACCATATGGTGAAGACGCTGGCAATGGGTGCCTACATTTCACGTCCCTGGGCGTCGTGGACTAAAAAAATTGCAAAAGGCATTAGTCAAGCGCCCCCCTTCACCGCTCTTCCTCTGATCAACTACAGCCTCAGAAGCACCTGTGTCATCACTTGGTAACCTACCAGTGACTGGAAAGGTGTTACACAAGTGTCTCTTTAGAGCGTCCTCAAGTTGTTTCATCCTGTGCTCCCTCTGTGCGGGCAGGATGAGCTCTGCAACTTTACCCTTGTATCGTGGATCAAGAAGGGTTGCCAACCAGTAATGATCCCTCTCCTTCATAGCACGAATCCTGGGGTCCTTTAGCAGGCTTTGCATAATAAGGGAGCCCATGCAGCGTAGGTTGGAGGTGGCATTAGCTTCCGAGTCTTCCTGCTCAATGAGGAGGATGACCCCATCGTGCACTTCCTCCTCCCAGCCATGTACTAGTCCTTGTGTTTCTGGGCACACAAAACCCTCACCTTCAATGCCCCCACTACTCAAATATTCCTCCTCCTCATCCTCCTCATCCTCCTCCTGTCTGATCTGAGTAGGACCCGCTGGAATGCTGTCTGTGGAAAGACTGGGGCCTTCAGAGCTAGGGAAGGCCTCCTCTTCCTCCCGCTGCTCTGCCTTTAGAGCCACATCTATAATTCCCCGCAGAGTGTGCTCCAGCTGGAACACTAAAGGAATTGTGTCACTGATGCATGCACTGTCCCTGCTCACCATCCTCGTTGCCTCCTCAAATGGTGACAGTACAGTGCATGCATCCTTGATCATCAGCCACTGCAGGGGGGGGACAAGTTGACCTGAACCTGTCCTTGTGCCATACTCACACAGGTACTCGTTGATGGCCCTCTGCTGCTTGTGCAGTTGCTTCAGCATTGCTAATGTCGAGTTCCACCTGGTGGGCATGTCACAGATCAGACGGTTTGTGGGAAGGTGGAATTCTCTTTGAATTTCTGCCAGGCGAACACTTGCTGGGAATGACCGTCTGAAGTGGCTGCAGATTTTTCTGGCCCGGCTGAGAAGCTCTGGCAGCCCTGGGTACCTGGTTAGGAAACGCTGTACCACCAGATTTAGGACGTGTGCTAGGCATGGTACATGCGTCAACTTACCCTGGCGTAGGGCAGAGAGAAGGTTGCTGCCATTATCACAGATGACCATTCCTAGCTGAAGCTGGCATGGTGTTATCCATCTCTGCACCTGCCCCTGCAGAGCTGACAGAATTTCTGGCCCGGTGTGGCTCCTGGCCCCTAAACAAACCAGCTCAAGCACAGTATGGCATCTTTTTGCTTGAGCTATTGCGTAGCCCCTGTCACGCGTCAGTTTAACTGCCTAACAGAAAGAGGAGGAGATGGAGGAAGAAGAGGGAGAGGTGGTGGTGGAGCAAACAGACCTCATACAAGTAGCTTTCTGGAGGCGTGGTGGATGAACAAGCTCCAGCACAGAGCCCCGTCTTGGATCCCTCCCAGCTGCAATCAGAGTTACCCAGTGTGCCATGAAGGAAATGTAATGACCCTGTCCATGCTTGCTTCACCACATGTCTAAAGTCACATGCCTTCCACGTGCTGGTATAGTGCTGGAATGGCCTTCCGTGAAAAGTAATGGCGTTTTGGAACATGCCACTGTGGTACAGCACATTCAGCAAATTCACGGAAGGGAGCAGAGTCCACCAGCTGGAAAGGCAGCAGCTGCAATGCAAGTAATTTTGCTAAGCTGGCATTTAGACGCTATGCTTGGGGATGGTTGGGACTATATTTTTTTCTACGCTGCAGCAGCTGGGGCAACGTAATCTGACTGCGTAAATCTTCAGCTGATGGGATGCTGTCACATTGTGAGGAAGGACCTGGTACATCCATTACTGTAGCATCATCCCTGTCAGTGAAGGTTATAGCAGGCAATGACATGGCAGGACATAAAGTGGGTGGTAGAGACAGATGAGGAGGAGGAGGACCTACGCAAAGTTTTGCTCCATTGGGATGCGTGGCAGGTGGTCATATGTCGCCTCAAGCACGTGGTACCCAAGTGTCCGGTGTCTTTCCCACGCTTGAGCCTCATCTGACATAGATTACAAATAGCAACGGTGGGGTCTGCTGCACATTTCTTAAAGAACTCCCAGACAGCAGAGTTCCTCGATGTGTGCTTTGAGACAACAGCGCTCTGCACCTGAGCAGCTCTGACATCTGATGCCTTGGACTGGCTAGTGCTACGGTTGGTCATAGAGGATGTTGTGCCTCGTGTTTGTTGTGCCTCCTCCTCCTCACTTGTCTCCTCTGTTCGATCAGGCACCCAGGTGGAGTCAGTGACCTCATCATCATTGTCATCACCCCCTATCTCCTCGTCACTGGAGCCAAATTGGCAGTATGCTGCAGCTGCTGGGGCAACATGAGTGCCAGTTATTTGTGTGTCATCACGGGCACCCCCTTCCTCTAGGTTGATTATACTCCCTTCCTCAACCTCAGAGATTGAATCAGAGCACTGTATTTGCTGCGCGTCCTCAAGCAGCATGTCACTGTCATTGTAGTCAAACAATTCAGCTGACTCCTCCGTGTGTGATAGTGAGGCTACGGCAGGAGTAGCTGTGGACATGGAGGCTGCATTAGATGCTTTGGCAGCTGGGGTGTACTGTAAAGCACTACAAGCCTGGCTGGCAGAGGACTCGGAGGATGAGGATGACCTGGTTAGCCAATCCACCAAATCCTCTGCATGTTGCTGCTGCTTAAGACGGCCAGCACCAGTTAGAAAGGACAAGCGTGCCCCTGCAGAGGATGCACCACGTCCACCACGACCAGAGGCACAGGCTCCCGACACAGAGGCTGCTTCCCCTCTTATCTGTGTCTGGGAGCGTCTGCCTGTCCTTTTTGGTCTTTCTGACATGGTGAGTGATATATAGATTAAATATATACAGAACTCTGATTCAACTCTGGTATAAAGATTAAAGATTTCCATAACTCTGGATTAACTCATTGAGACACCCTGATAGCTGGCAGCCAGTGACAAGACACAGATTACAATTCCCAGAAACCTCCTATAAATCAGTGAGACCCCCTGATGGGTGGCAGTGAGAAGACACAGATTACAAGTGTCAGAAACCTCCTATAAATCAGTGAGACCCCCTGATGGGTGGCAGTGACTAGACACAAATTACAATTCGCAGAAATCTGCTACAAGTCAATGAGACCCCCTGATAGGACCCCCTGATAGTTGGCAAAAGTGACAAGACACAGATTACAATTCGCAGAAATCTGATAGAAGTATGTGGGACCCCCTGATAGCTGACAGTGAGAAGACACAGATTACAAATCTCAGAAACCTCCAATAAATCAGTGAGACCCCCTGATGGGTGGCAGTGACAAGACACAGATTAGAACAAATCCCAAATATTTTGTAGAAATTAGTGACCCCCAAAATACTGCGTGGCAGTGACAAGACACAGATTACCTCAATTCCCAGATATTTTGGAGAAATTACTGACCCCAAATTACTGCGTGGCACTGGCAGTGACAAGACACAGATCACCTCAATTCACAAATATTTTGTAGAAATTACTGACCCCCAAAATACTGCGTGGCACTGGCAGTGACAAGACACAGATCACCTCAATTCCCAAATATTTTGTAGAAATTACTGACCCCCAAAATACTGCGTGGCACTGGCAGTGACAAGACACAGATCACCTCAATTCCCAGATATTTTGTAGAAATTACTGACCCCCAAAATACTGCGTGGCAGTGACAAGACACAGATCACCTCAATTCACAAATATTTTGTAGAAATTACTGACCCCCCAAAATACTGCGTGGCACTGGCAGTGACAAGACACAGATCACCTCAATTCCCAAATATTTTGTAGACATTACTGACACCCAAAATACTGGGTGGCAGTGACAAGACACAGATCACCTCAATTCCCAAATATTTTGTAGAAATTACTGACCCCCAAAATACTGCGTGGTACTGGCTGTGTGACAAGAGACAGATCACCTCAATTCACAAATGTTTTAAAGAAATAAGTGAGCCCCAAAATACTGTGTGGTACTGGCTGTGTGACAAGACACAGATCACCTCAATTCCCAAATATTTTGTAGAAATCACTGACCCCCAAAATACTGCGTGGCACTGGCAGTGACAAGACACAGATCACCTCAATTCCCAGATATTTTGTATTAATTACTGACCCTCAAAATACTGCGTGGCAGTGACAAGACACAGATCACCTCAATTCACAAATATTTTGTAGAAATTACTGACCCCCAAAATACTGCGTGGCACTGGCAGTGACAAGACACAGATCACCTCAATTCCCAAATATTTTGTAGAAATTACTGACACCCAAAATTCTGGGTGGCAGTGACAAGACAGATCACCTCAATTCCCAAATATTTTGTAGAAATTACTGACGCCCAAAATACTGCGTGGCAGTGACAGCAATACTGCTTAAAACGGCCAGCACCAGAGGATGCACCACGTCCACCATGACCAGAGGCACAGGCTCCCGACACAGAGGCTGCTTCCCCTCTTATCTGTGTCTGGGAGCGTCTGCCTGTCCTTTTTGGTCTTTCTGACATGGTGAGTGATATATAGATTAAATATATACAGAACTCTGATTCAACTCTGGTATAAAGATTACAGATTTCCAGAACTCTGGATTAACTAATTGAGACACCCTGATAGCTGGCAGCCAGTGACAAGACACAGATTACAATTCCCAGAAACCTCCTATAAATCAGTGAGACCCCCTGATGGGTGGCAGTGAGAAGACACAGATTACAAGTGTCAGAAACCTCCTATAAATCAGTGAGACCCCCTAAAAAATATCACCTCAATTCCCAAATATTTTGTAGCAATTACTGACCCCCAAAATACTGCGTGGCAGTGACAAGACACAGATCACCTCAATTCCCAAATATTTTGTAGAAATCACTGACCCCCAAAATACTGCGTGGCACTGGCAGTGACAAGACACAGATCACCTCAATTCCCAGATGTTTTGTAGAAATTACTGACCCTCAAAATACTGCGTGGCAGTGACAAGACACAGATCACCTCAATTCACAAATATTTTGTAGAAATTACTGACCCCCAAAATACTGCGTGGCACTGGCAGTGACAAGACACAGATCACCTCAATTCCCAAATATTTTGTAGAAATTACTGACACCCAAAATTCTGGGTGGCAGTGACAAGACAGATCACCTCAATTCCCAAATATTTTGTAGAAATTTTTGACGCCCAAAATACTGCGTGGCACTGGCAGTGACAAGACACAGATCACCTCAATTCCCAAATATTTTGTAGCAATTACTGACCCCCAAAATACTGCGTGGCAGTGACAAGATACAGATCACCTCAATTCACAAATATTTTGTAGCAATTACTGACCCCCAAAATACTGCGTGGCAGTAACAAGACACAGATCACCTTAGTTCCCAAATATTTTGTAGAAATTACTGACCCCAAAATACTGCGTGGCACTGGCAGTGACAAGACACAGATCACCTCAATTCCCAAATATTTTGTAGAAATTACTGACCCCCAAAATACTGCGTGGCACTGGCAGTGACAAGACACAGATCACCTAAATTCCCAAATATTTTGTAGAAATTACTGACCCCCAAAATACTGCGTGGAAGTGACAAGACACAGATTATCTCAATTCCCAAATATTTTGTAGCAATTACTGACCCCCAAAATACTGCGTGGTAGTGACAAGACACAGATCACCTCAATTCCCAAATATTTTGTAGAAATTACTGACCCCCAAAATACTTGCTGGCAGTGACAAGACACAGATCACCTCAATTCCCAAATATTTTGTAGAAATTACTGACCCCCAAAATACTGCGTGGCACTGGCAGTGACAAGACACAGATCACCTCAATTCCCAAATATTTTGTAGAAATTACTGACACCCAAAATTCTGGGTGGCAGTGACAAGACAGATCACCTCAATTCCCAAATATTTTGTAGAAATTACTGACCCCCAAACTACTGCATGGCAGTGACAAGATACAGATCACCTCAATTCACAAATATTTTGTAGCAATTACTGATCCCCAAAATACTGCGTGGCAGTAACAAGACACAAATCACTTCAATTCCCATATATTTTGTAGAAATTACTGACCCCCAAAATACTGCGTGGCACTGGCAGTGACAAGACACAGATCACCTTAATTCCCAAATATTTTGTAGAAATTAGTGAGCCCCAAAATACTGCGTGGTACTGGCTGTGTGACAAGAGACAGATCACCTCAATTCACAAATGTTTTAAAGAAATAAGTGAGCCCCAAAATACTGTGTGGTACTGGCTGTGTGACAAGACACAGATCACCTCAATTCCCAAATATTTTGTAGAAATCACTGACCCCCAAAATACTGCGTGGCACTGGCAGTGACAAGACACAGATCACCTCAATTCCCAGATGTTTTGTAGAAATTACTGACCCTCAAAATACTGCGTGGCAGTGACAAGACACAAATCACCTCAATTCACAAATATTTTGTAGAAATTACTGACCCCCAAAATACTGCGTGGCACTGGCAGTGACAAGACACAGATCACCTCAATTCCCAAATATTTTGTAGCAATTACTGACCCCCAAAATACTGCGTGGCAGTGACAAGATACAGATCACCTCAATTCACAAATATTTTGTAGCAATTACTGACCCCCAAAATACTGCGTGGCACTGGCAGTGACAAGACACAGGTCACCTCAATTCCCAAATATTTTGTAGAAAATACTGACCCCCAAAATACTGCGTGGCACTGGCAGTGAAAAGACACAGATCACCTCAATTCCCATATATTTTGTAGAAATTACTGACCCCCAAAATACTGCGTGGCACTGGCAGTGACAAGACACAGATCACCTCAATTCCCAAATATTTTGTAGAAATTACTGACCCCCAAAATACTGCGTGGAAGTGACAAGACACGGATAATCTCAATTCCCAAATATTTTGTAGCAATTACTGACCCCCAAAATACTGCGTGGCACTGGCAGTGACAAGACACAGATCACCTCAATTCCCAAATATTTTGTAGCAATTACTGACCCCCAAAATACTGCGTGGAAGTGACAAGACACGGATAATCTCAATTCCCAAATATTTTGTAGCAATTACTGACCCCCAAAATACTGCGTGGTAGTGACAAGACACAGATCACCTCAATTCCCAAATATTTTGTAGAAATTACTGACCCCCAAAATACTGCGTGGCAGTGACAAGATACAGATCACCTCAATTCACAAATATTTTGTAGAAATTACTAACCCCCAAAATACTGCGTGGCAGTGACAAGACACATATCACCTCAATTCCAAAATATTTTGTAGAAATTACAGACCCCCAAAATACTGCGTGGCACTGGCAGTGACTGTCACGGTTCCCAGATCCCACCACGCAGTACTTAACACCCCACACTCCACAGAGCCCAGAAGCTACCAACAGAGTAGCCGTGAAAGATCTCTAACTGTCTGGTCCTTAGAATTGGCCAGGTAAACTAGCTAGACAGAAAGGGTTAACAACACAGGGAGTAGTCAGCCGAGCCAGAATCAGGAATACAGAGTTCAGAATGGTCAAATGGAATAGCCGGGTCGATATCAGAGCAGTGGCGTAGTACAAGAAAATGGTCTAGGGCAACAGAAGGCAGAATAGTCAGAAACAAGCAGAGGTCAATAATGGGTTAATTCAATATAGCAGTCAGGTACAAGGAGCTCAGGTATGGATAACCACGATCTGGCAACTGCTGAGAATACACTGAGGGTTTTTAAAGACCTTCACCAGGCCACTCCCCCCACTCAAGCCGCGCCTCATGCTGCCACCTCCCTGCCTGTCTCCATTTAAACCGGGCATTGGTCAGCGAGCAGCATCAGACATGCTGCCCTCAAGCACACAGGTAGGGCTGGAAGCTCCCAACGTTACAGTGACAAGACACAGATCACCTCAATTCCCAAATATTTTGTAGAAATTACTGACCCCCAAAATACTGCGTGGCACTGACAGTGACAAGACACAGATCACCTCAATTCCCAAATATTTTGTAGAAATTACTGATCCCCAAACTACTGCGTGGCAGTGACAAGATACAGATCACCTCAATTCACAAATATTTTGTAGAAATTACTGACCCCCAAAATACTGCGTGGCAGTGACAAGCCACAGATCACCTCAATTCCCAAATATTTTGTAGAAATTACTGACCCCCAAAATACTGGGTGTCAGTGACAACACACAGATTAGAACAATTCCCAGATATTTTGTAGAAATGAGACCCCCCCCCAGTAGCTGGTGGCAGACTGGCAGTGAGAACACACACTAACACAACAACAATCTCCTCTCAAATCTCCTCTCAAACGCGTGCTGAAGCGCTGTGTGAAACCTTATATAGTGTGCTGCGGGACTTAGCTCTGTGAGCCCATGATTGGGCAAAATTTGCCCAATCAGGACTCTGAGCCGTGATTGGCATAGTCTTGAACCTGTCTTGCACCTGACCTGTGGTCAGGTGCAAGGCTGTAGCCAATTACAAGCTTCAGGTCAGTGGAAAAGTGCATTGTGGTCCACTGTGGTGCATTGTGGGCGAACACGCGGCGAACACGCTGAAATGTTCGTAGTTCGCGAACATGCGAACAGGCTATGTTCGATGCGAACTCTGAACCGATCGAACCGAACAGCTCATCCCTAGTGCTTAGTAGCAACTCAGTGGTTTGCTCATTATCCCTGTCTCAAGCATATACAGTTGTGTTCAAAATTATTCAACCCCAACTGAAATTGAGTGTTTTGGCCTGTTTGACATTGATTTTGATCATTCAGTCATCTTGCTTACAATTAAATCAAAGAGGCACGTGTAGGTCAGTCAAATATAACATAACATGTATAATGAAATAACCACAAATGTCTTTTCTGCGCTCACATCATTATCAGTTTTATTCAACCCCCAAGTGACATTCAATCTTAGTACTTATAACTGTAAAAGGACGTTGTACTAACAGCTTTTAAACGTGAAGCATAGCTTGACACAAGTGTCTTGCAGCGATCTACTGGTTTCTTCGCCCATTCGTCATGGGCAAAAGCCTCCAGTTCAGTCACATTCTTTGGCTTGCGCACTGCAACTGCTTTCTTTAAGTCCCACCAGAGGTTCTCAATCGGATTTAAGTCTGGTGACTGCGATGGCAACTCCAAAATGTTCCAGCCTTTAATCTGCAACCATGCTCTAGTGGACTTGGAGGTATGCTTGGGATCATTGTCCTGTTGAAAGGTCCAACGTCTCCCAAGCCTCAGGTTTGTGACGGACTGCATCACATTGTCATCCAATATCTCCTGGTACTGAAGAGAATTCATGGTACCTTGCACACGCTGACGCTTCCCTGTACCTGCAGAAGCAAAACAGCCCCAAAGCATGATTGACCCCCCGCCATGCTTCACATTAGGCAAGGTGTTCTTTTCTTCATAGGCCTTGTTCTTCCTCCTCCAAACATAGCGTTGATCCATGGGCCCAAACAGTTCTAATTTTGTTTCATCAGTCCACAGAACACTATCCCAAAACTTCTGTGGTTTGTCCACATGACTTTTGGCATACTGCAGTCGACTCTTCTTATTCTTTGGAGACAGCAAGGGGGTGCGCCTGGGAGTTCTGGCCAGGGGCGGATCCAGAGACTAGTCTCGGGAGGGGCACTTACAGAAAATAAGGTGTTTTAGCAGAGAGCCCGACTCACGAGAATTTACAGAGGGCCCGGCTCACAGGAGTTTACAATCTAGAAGAGCAGAGGGCACCCAGGAGCTTACAATCTAGAGGAGCAGAGGACACCCAGGAGCTTACAATCTAGAGGAGCAGAAGGCACCCCGGATTTTACAATCTAGAGGAGCAGAGAGCCCCCAGCTCACACATGGATTTGCCCCCAGGTCATGGATTTGCCCAGCTCATGGATTTGCCCCCAGGTCATGGATTTGCCCAGCTCATGGATTTGCCCCCAGGTCATGGATTTGCCCCAGCTCATGGATTTGCCCCCAGGTCATGGATTTGCCCCCAGCTCATGGATTTGCCCCAGGTCATGGATTTGCCCAGCTCATGGATTTGCCCCCAGCTCATGGATTTGCCCAGCTCATGGATTTGCCCCCAGGTCATGGATTTGCCCCCAGGTCATGGATTTGCCCAGCTCATGGATTTGCCCCAGCTCATGGATTTGCCCCCAGCTCATGGATTTGCCCCAGCTCATAGATTTGCCCCCAGCTCATGGATTTGCCCCAGCTCCTGGATTTGCCCCCAGCTCATGGATTTGCCCAGCTCATGGATTTGCCCCCAGCTCATGGATTTGCCCCCAGCTCATGGATTTGCCCAGCTCATGGATTTGCCCCCAGCTCATGGATTTGCCCCCAGCTCATGGATTTGCCCCAGCACATGGATTTGCCCCAGCACATGGATTTGCCCCCAGCTCATGGATTTGCCCCAGGTCATGGATTTGCCCCCAGCTCATGGATTTGCCCCCAGCTTACACATGGATTTGCCCAGCTCTCACCTGGATATTGCTCCAGGCCTCCAGCTCCGGCAGGGGTTGACTCTGAGCCGGGGACCCAGATGCCGGGCAGCGCGGGCGTGCCTGCCCGGTCCTGAAGAGTCCGTCCTCTTGAAGGGGATGCGGCTGCGTGCGTGCGCAGGTCACGCGGTCCGGCAGTCCGGTGGTACAGAGACTCAGTACCACCTGATTAGCCGGACACGTGACGCGGCTGCGCCTGCACGCAGCCGCTTCCTTTAACAGGACGGACTCTTCAGGACCGGGCAGGCACTCCCGCGCTGCCCGGCATCTGGGTCCCCGGCTCAGAGTCAACCCCTGCCGGAGCTGGAGGCCTGGAGCAATATCCAGGTGAGAGCTGGGCAAATCCATGTGTAAGCTGGGGGCAAATCCATGAGCTGGGGGCAAATCCATGACCTGGGGGCAAATCCATGAGCTGGGGGCAAATCCATGAGCTGGGGGCAAATCCATGTGCTGGGGCCCCCCCTGGATCCGCCCCTGGTTCTGGCATGGGGGCCTTCATTACGCAGTGTGCGCCGTATTGTCTGAGCTGAAACTTCAGTACCCACATCTGACAAATCTTTTCTCAGTTCCTCAGCAGTCACACGGGGACTTTTCTCCACTCTACGCTTCAGGTAGCGCACAGCAGTCGAAGTCAGCATCTTCTTTCTGCCACGACCAGGTAGCGTTTCAACAGTGCCCTTTGCCTTGAATTTGCAAATGATACTTCCTATGGTCTCTCTTGGTATGTTTAACATCTTTGCAATCTTCTTATAGCCATGGCCCTTCCTGTGAAGAGTAATCACCTCTTCTCTTGTCTTCCTGGACCATTCTCTTGACTTCACCATGTTTGTAACCACACCAGTAAATGTCTAGAAGGAGCTGAGTATCACAGTCATTTTAAAGCTGCCTAATTGGTGCTTATTATGCTTTATTGCTGCTCCGTGACATCCACAGGTGTTTTCAATACCTGATTGAAAACACTTGAATGAACCTCTGTTCTTCAGAGTGGTGGTCTTTAAGGGGTTGAATAATTGTGTCAATGAAGAATTCACTACTGTATTACAAAACCAATTGATGTCATTTTAGTTGCATATGGTTCTTTAAAAAGTCCTTGTAGGATTTCATTCTGAATACAATTACAAATGTACAATAAATTCCCTAAAACCCTTTACAGCATTGGGGGTTGAATAATTTTGAACACAACTGTAAGTCTGAAAATGCCAAGCAGTGTTTAAACGCCAAGCAGATTTAGCAGTTCTTAAGGATCTCAACTTCGCTACTCCTTTGTGGGCGCTACTCCCCCCATTACAAGAAGACTTTATTAAAAAATTTAATCTTCTCCAATCAGATCCGAACCAGAGTCTGAGGTTATTAACGTTTAACTCAGTCTGACTCTAAACAGTGTGTTGTACACAAATCAATTAATCGACAACCGAAAATAGTTGTCAAATATTTTCATTATCGATTAGTTGTCGATTAATCGATTAGTTGTTTCAAACCTAGTATATATGTACAAAAACATCAGTGAACTGAAACTATACATATCTAATTATTAACAGGGTTATTCAGAGAAAGACGATCTGAGCCCGAAATGTCACTGAACAGTGAATTTCTCCATCCAGTGTCTATTGGGGGCCATTCGGCTATTCAGATAGCAGGCAGTTCCCTAAATTTTGGCGAACTGAAAGCAGGTACGGTGCCTGTTCGAAGGCAGTGAAATCCCCCATAGAGAAGCAATGGTTAATCTATTCAGAGACACCGAACAGCAGAAAAATTTGCCGAAATGCCCTGATGTTCAGTGTTTTCATTTGGCAGGTTTATTCAGGCGAACCCCATAGAATTCAATGTTAAAAATATTCCCGTTTTTATTGATTAAACTGTTTGTTCTTTTAATTTGCAATAAAAAATTTCTATATTTATTTATATTTTAGGATCTGTTCATTTTTCAGGATTTTTACGGCAAAATATTTTTTCCGATTTATTTTTTTAATAGTGGATTTTCTTTTTTTTGTAACAGAGCTTTTTATTATTATTCACAGGATCTTATATATAAATT